>JAQJVL010000669.1:0-454473 GCA_035578905.1 Stictocephala bisonia | reverse complement strand
AACAACTAACTTACAACTAATCATGCATAACTACAGGTAACAGAAGATGCAATCATTCAACTAACTTCAACATATTTAAGCAAAGCATGCATCAAGTATATAAAACGTAACAGCGAAAGAAGTTTCGCTAGAGTATGTGATTAAACGAATATAAATCTCAACTAAACTGAAAAGTTCTGTCAAGATATTAAATAATTTGCAAGAGAAAGGTTGGGATAAATCATTTGAGTTGGTTTGGAGTCCTTAAACAAAATGATTTAGGGAACCTGTTTTTGGTTAAGGTGGGTAGGATAATGTATTGTAGAACGACTCTGAATTCACTCTTCTCAAGACGAATCGCTTGTAGTGTACCAAGACAGACTGTTGGGTGGTTTGAATACCTCAGAACAACAGCCGATCAAGGTGGAGAGAAAACGCGCTGTTGGATGGTTTGCAGGCCATAGAACAGCAGCGCGCTAAGGATAAACCACTTTGGATCGGTTTGCAGGCCGTAACAAAATGATTCAGGAAAAAGTAAAGGAAGTGCGATTCATCTCTTGGGTGAAGCTGGGAAGACTGGAAGATGTTTCATCGACAGCTTGCTGGAGGATGTTGGATGTTGGCTGGTAGCTGCTTCGCCTTCAGAAGCTGGGAAGACTGGTAGATGTTGGCTGGTAGACGCCTCTTGCAGAAGTGGTATCGAGTCTAAGACGTTGCCCCTTTTTGTTAACTCATGCACGCCTCTCATTGGCTCTACTGTTACAACCAATCAGAGACCAGCTGTAGCTAACAAAATGGGGTGCGACCATACCGTGAACACAGGATTCTGCTCCGGGACTTCGTTGGATTCGGATCACCTGCTGAGGACATCGGAGAACATCGTTGGACTTCGGACGCCTCCGCACTAGTTCGGAACCGGCCTTCCCAGTCACTCGGCGCCGCCAGTTCACCTGCGTCTGCCTACCTGCTCGCTCACCAGCCAGCCAGCCCGCCTGCCAGCCAGCCAGCCCGCCTACCTGCCTGCCTGCCAGCCCTCCTGCCTACCGGCCTACCTGCCTGCGACCTTCGAGAACTTCTAGTCTACCGCTCGTGGTGTAGTGCCACGGGTGTTACTCTCTGTAGTGGAGAGCAGGTAAGTTTGGTGATTCCGTGAGGGTGTTTCATCGCACTCCTCGGCCCACTTCGCCTGGGCAGCGGATAGCCGGGTGAGGACCAGCTAGCCGCACGGTCTCTTCCCCGATAAGCCTTGGTGCAATAGGCGTCGGCTTAGGGAATCCTTTTCCTTCCTTATTAGTGGCCCTGCTGTGTCTTTTCGTTCACGGTATTACTGTCTTCTTTCGTTAATTCACGTATTACTCACAGCAAGGCCGCTTCTTGCCATCCTTGTTAGGTTTTACCATCCCCGTTAGGCTTCCTCTGCCCTGCCCAGTCCTCGCCCACGCTTTCTGGCCCCGTCCCTCGGGATGGGGAAGAAGCCGGTCCCTTCGGGGACCAAACCTCCTCCCTCCGGCCTACCGCCACCCAAGACCGCTTCCAAATCAACCATCTCCCCGGCCCTAACACGGTCGAAATCTGGCACCCTGCCTCCTCCCAACTACCTCAACGGCCACCCCAACATCCCCGCTCCGAAACCCATCCCAAAGCCCTACCAACACCGCCTTGAACCGGCGAAATACCCTTCCAAAACCCGACCAATGCCTGACTGAACTTCCACTCCAGGAGGAACGCCTCCACCCTCCTAGTCTTCTCTAACCCGTCCGATGCCTTGAGATTCGTCTCTAAGGTACCGACCTCAACCTTCGGCACAAACTCGTCATACGAGTTCACGTCACGTCCCCGCCAGCCCAAGCCCACCGCCCCTTCAGCCCCTGCTCGCTCTGCCCTTCTCAACGTTGTCGTCCGTGGCGTCCATGTTGATGTAGGGGACGACGGGTTCCTGACCGTCTTGCCCAAATCCAGATCCTGTCCGTGCTCCGGATTCTCCCGTGCCCGACGCATCGTCGGCCAGGGTGGCTCTCCTACGGGTCTCATGAGGATTTTCTCATCCTGCGAGGCCTGTGTGGCGACCACGCTGGAGCAAGGCCTGTGCGTCCTGGGAAGGACGTACAGGGTCGATCCCTCCCGCAACCAAATGATCCGGCCCTGCCCCAAGTGCCATCTCTACGGTCACGGACCGGGAGCTTGCACTCTCCCTTCTCCACTCTGCCGCGTCTGCGGTGCCTCCCAGGAAGGCGTGGAACCGTGCTTGCACGAGGACCACGACCTCTCTAAACCTTTCTGCGCCACGTGTAATCACTTCGGCCATTACACGGGGCAACGTCTTTGTCCCCGCTACCCCAAGGACCCGGCTCCTGCCCCAGCCTCTATTAAATTCGTTCCGGCCCCCCTACCCACCGCAAACCCTTGGAAGCTCCGCCTGGCGGACTTCCCTCCCATTGCCCCCCCGTTCGACTTCTGCGATCCCGCGCCACCCACCGCTGATCCAGATCCTCAGGCACCTACCTTGACTGACTCAGCTCCACAACCTGCACCTCCGCAACCTGCACCTCCACCACCCTCAGCCCCAGTCACCACCGACGCCCTCTATCCTTTCCTCGAAAAGCTCCTTACTGTGATCAGTGAGGGCTTTAAGAGGACGTTTGATTCCCTCACCACCATTGTCCTCTCCACCGTATCCCCCCAAGACCGTCCTAAGGTGAAGGAATCCATCAACCGAGTATCCAAGTCCGCATTCGACATGCGGACTATCTTCCACTCGGTTGGCCCAAACCTTACCCTCCTTCATTCCGTTACCACCCGTCATGGACCCACACCTCGCTAAGCCCCGTTCGGCCCTAAGGGTCTGCCACATCAATCTGTGCTCCTTCTTCTGTAGACGCACTGCCCTCAGGGAAGTCGTGACAGATTACCAGCCAGACATTTTTACCTTCAACGAAACGTACCTAGCCCCCACTTCCGTGGCTTACCTCCCCGGGTACTCCTTCATCAGGAGAGACCATGCCCGAAGGAGTGGCGGATTGGCCATTGCCTTCCGAAACTGTCTGGATGTTGCCCAGGTCCCACTCCCTAACGACCCTAGGTTTGCCCTCTTGGTTAGGGTGAACCTCCCCAATCAGCCCACCATCCACCTGATAACCCTCCATACCTCCCCTTTCCTACCGGAACACGCTGATCTCCTGGCGCAGCTAAGACAGTCCCACGACGGCCTCCTTGTTTCAGCAGACCTGAACTGCCACCACACGACTCTAGGCGACAGACGTACCACCCCAGAGGGCAGAATCCTAGTGGCGCTCATCAAAGCAACAGGCCTATGCCATCTACCAACCCCCTACACACGCTTCCCCACCCGCGAGGCTGACCTCCCTACTTCCCCTGACAAACTTCTCATGACCCCGTCCATCGCCTCTAAGGTGATGAACGTATTCACAGGCTACGACATCGGCTCAGACCACGTTCCCCTCTTTCTTGATCTCAAGATCAAAGACGTCCCGTATGCCCAGGAAATTCACCCTCCTCCGAAGGCCATTACAAGAACGCCGACTGGGCAGCGTTCGCCCAATCCATAGATACCGACATAAGCAACCTGGCCATCACACCCCCCCAATCTCCCGATCAGATAGACGCACTAGCAGACTCCCTTACCACCACCATCATCAGGGCCAAAGGGATTTCTGTCCCCACAAAGTTGGTCACACATACTCCATACCGCTTTCCACCTGACATCATCGCACTTATCAAACAAAAAAGGCGAGTCAGGCGCCTACTCCTCAGAGATCCCGGATCCGCTTACTTGCATGGGTCTTATAAGGCGCTTGTCCAGAGGGTCAAGACTTCGGTCGCGGCCTTCAAAAGTGACAGGCTCCATAAGATTTGTGACAAGGCGGATCAGGACTTTCTCTCCACCCCACGGAACTTCTGGCGACTGGTCAAGTCCCACAACACCCCCTTCAGCCCTCCAGTCCCGCTAATGGTGAACGGTGCCCCCGTGGCAGACCCCGGAGGAAGAGCTGAGGCTTTCCGACCTTCCCTGTCCACTATTCACTCAGTACCCCGCCACCCCTCTTTCAACGCTGCCCACTTCAACCACACTAATGCCTCCATAGCCCGGAACCGCGACCTCTTTACCCCCTTCCAGGTACCTCCTGCAGGTCTCCCTGACCACTCACTGACCGCCCCCATCACCTGCCGCCAGGCTTATGACCCTGAAGAACACCGCCCCCGGTCCTGACGGCATCTCCAACCTCCTGGTGAAAAAGGCCCCGGTTTCGCTGATTAGGGCCCTATCAATCCTTTTCTCATCCGTCCTCCTCTTCGGCTACCACCCAAAATCCTGGAAGCTAGCCCATGTTATTCTACTGCCAAAACCACAGAAAAACCCTAGGAATCCAGACAACTACCGTCCTATCAGCCTCACGGCGTCCCTCTCGAAGCTCTTCGAGAAGGTCCTCGTTGCTCGCCTCCACACTCACCTTAACGACCTTAACCTGCTCCCGAAATCCCAGGCTGGCTTCCATCTTGGTATCAATATGTATGACCAAATCCTAAAGGTAGTGTCCTGTATTCAGCGAAACTCCTACCTTACTACACCTACCATCATGGCCCTTATGGATGTCCACAAAGCATTCGACACCGTCTGGCACAACGGCCTTAGAGCCAAACTCCTCCAACTCCAACTGCCCCCTTCCATCATCAAGTGGATATCCAGCTTCCTCGATGGTAGGACAGCCTAAGTCAGAGTAAAGGATGCCCTTTCTCGACCATTCCAGCTGTTAGCAGGGGTCCCCCAGGGATCAGCTATCAGCCCACTCCTCTATATCTTGTATGTGCGAGATCTCCCTTCACCCGCTCTCAGGAACCCCACCGACACCACCACTGGTCTCGCACAGTTCGCAGATGACACGGCCTTCTGGTGCGCCTCCCGTATCCCCGAAACACTACGAAGACGACTTACCAAGATCCTCAATGATTATCTCACATACTGCTCAAAATGGCGCATCAGGATTACACTTCGAAAACCCAGCTCTGCTATTTTAACTACAATGGCAGAAAGTTCCAACACAACCAGGAAACCCCTATCACCCTCCAAGGCAACAGACTCACACTAACCAACACCTGCAAATACCTGGGAGTCACCTTAGATTCTAAACTGTCCTTCATTCCCAACTTCCGACGATCCAAGAAGACTGCCACAGCCCGTTTCAAAACCCTCACCTTTCTCAACAACCGACACCAGGGGTGCTCTGCCAGGACCCTCTCCTCTCTCTACACCGCTGTCATCCGCCCCGTACTCACGTTTGCCCATCCGGTGCTCGCTACCATCCCTCACAATCACCTCTCCAACTTTGAAAAAACCGAGCGACGCGCCATGCGCTTAGCATACCACCTTGACCGAGATCACAGCTCCCGAGACCTCTACACTATGTTCCACATCCCCACCCTATGTGAGTTCCTCAACCAATTGAATCAGACCTACCTCGCCAAAGCCAATGACTCCCCCATACTGGCAGAGTACTTCACTCCACCGTACACCACCAGTCAACACTTCACCATCCATCATCTGATCCACGACCGTTTTTAACCCTGCTCGTCCAGCCCCGCAACCATTAGCCACTCATCACATAACCTACTACTGACGTCCACCTAACAACATCCCCTCACACTTATTCCATAATCATCATAGTCTTCTCTCATCTCCGTTTCACCCTCACTTAGCTCTAAATCAGTTTTAACCTGCCATGTTTTTCCTCTGCTTGTTTGTTTCAGGTGCCATGATGCCTTGGGTCCTTCTTTTCGGAGATCCGGGCTGCCTGCTTGCCTCGTACAGTCATGATCGGTTAACCTTCACCTACCTATTCCAGGCTGAAGAGGCCCTAGAGCCTACACCAGCCGCAGCTCCCTGCTGCAAATTCACGAGATGGATGGATGGACCGTGAACATAAGATATTCTGCTGCTCTATTGACAACAAGTTCTCCTCCTCCAGCTACTCTGCCTGCAATGGATCCTTGTCAAAGGAAGCGCACTATTCCTGCTAAAGTTTCAACATCACATCTGCTTACTATACTGTCTTCACCCAGTACTGTCACTACGCAGCCTTCACCTTCTTCTCTACCTACTTCTGCTCGTCCTCCTTCGCCAGCAATTCTTATGTTGGAGATGGGGATTCTGTCTTCAATTCTTCAACCTTCATCCTTACAACGGCAGCAATCAGTATCACCACCATCACCTCAACACCTCCTTGACACATCCTTGCTACAGATTTCACCGCTACCTGCGCTTCTATCGCCGCTGCCACGATCACCATCTGCGAAGTGTCAGAAGCTGCAAGAGCTCCAGCGAAGCTGCCACAAGTCCCACACTCCCTGCACATACATCTACATCAAAGGGAAAAAGAAACGTGAGAGATGTGGCAAACCGAGTTTATTTTGCGAAGAGGTATGTTCGCATCATATGCAAAAACCTCAGCGAGCTACATCTCCAGCCCCCGCTGTAACTCTGGGAAGATTGTGGATTAATCGTCTTAGACGGGGGAAGCGCTACTTTTTCTGGAAGGTTCGGGACCAGAGCACAGTAATTGTAAGATGTGGCGAACTACGTTACATTTTAAAATTACCTTGTGGAATGGAGCACCCGAAACCGCCAACAAAAAGCCACTACCTATACCGCAATAGCTCCAGAGTAACAGTGTGGAAACTTGCCCCGAGATGTTTCTAACTCCTAGCTACCTTACTTCTATCCTTTCTATTCCTTCTCACCAAACGGTCTTTTTAAAGACCCCTAAAACGGCCTTTTTCAAGGCCACTACAAACGGACTTTTACAAGGCTACCACTTTTTTACTCGTTTGATGACCTAGACCTACATTGGAAACTCTATTTTATTAGAAAAATGTTTGAAAATATGAGTGAGAATTGTAGGTGATTCTGAGCCGTGGAGCCCACGATTCTAGCATGATGCAAGTTTCAAAACGGCCTTTTTAAAGGCAACCAAGGACAAGGAATAACTCCGACACGAAGTTAAGGGAAGCATTTTAACCCAACTCCTATTGCACCAACGCTTATTGGGGAATGACCGAGCAGGTCGACGGTTCTCACCCGGCTATCTGCTGCCCAGCCGAAGTGGGCCGGGACCTCCTTGTCCGCTCAACCGCTCAAGCCGAAGCGAGCCGGAACATCCATGGTTCCTCGCAGAATCACCTATACCTACCGTCATACCTACCTATCGTCTTCCACAGCACTTGCTCGACGGGCTTCCCTGAAGTTCTCCGCACGCAGCTCTCAACCAAGTCTAAGCAGGGCTGAGGACTACGTGGACTTCTCCACCCGTCTAAGCAGGGAAACCCGACTGGTAGAATACGGGTGGGATTTAAGCAACCATGCTGTTGAGGATGATTCGTCACTGTTTGTGCAGAGTAATTTAGACCCATCATCGGAGGATGATCTCTCGTTGGAGGAGGTTGGCGATGAAGAGAGCGAGATGTCGCTTGAAGACATCTCAGACGCTCCGCTGTAGATGTCGGATGGGGCTTCGGACTTGGAGTAGGTGAGCAATATCCTCGCTAAACCAAACGGCCTTTTTCAAGGCTACAAAATTTTCCAGTATGTCGGTACACTTGTCGACAAGCTTCAAACTAGGCTCGGCTCCAGAGTCTTCATCACACTGATGGTGGGGCTTCCCAGCTAAACAAAAACGGCCTTTTTCAAGGCCACAATATTTCACTAAACCAAAACGGCCTTTTTCAAGACCACAACATTTTCTATTATTTTCACAGCACTTGCCAGCAGACTTCAACCAGGGTAGGCGCCAGCGTCTGTCCTGTCCAGACGAGGGAGGCGAGGCGAGGTGAGCCGAGGCCTGCGAACTCCCAGTCATTCCGGCTAGTCCTTATCCAGCACTAACCTGCTGGCAAGTGCGGTAAAAATGCTGGTAGCCGACCTCATCGACGACTCTGGCGCAGGGCAGTGGTGTAGCGTTAAAGCCTCAATCCCGCTAAACTAGAAAATGTTGTGGTTTTGAAAAAGGCCGTTTTGGTTTAGTGAAATGTTGTGGCCTTGAAAAAGGCTGTTTTAGTTTAGCTGGGAAGCCCGCTGGTCAGTGCAATGTAGACGCTGGAGACGACTCTGATTTTTGCCCGACTCCTATTGCACCAAAACGCTTATTGGGGATTGGGGAAGGGGCTCGCTCTTCACCGCTCTTGGCAGCGGACTCCCAGGCGGGCAGGCTCCGTCTTCATCTGCAGTGAAACCAGACTACTCTGGCCTCTTTTATACTATATTTCTCCCAAATTGTGGGGTATTTCTCTCGAATTACCCAAAAAAATTCCCTCGACTACCCCAAGTTCTCCCACAAGCAAGTTTTTTTTAATTCCCACTCAGGTGGGGGAAATTCCCGGAATTCCCAGGTTCCTGGAAATTTTGAGGGAGGAATCTCCCTACTTTAGTTTTTCTTTGTTTACACAGTTATTTGCACTCCGATTTGGACGGGAGGAGTTGCGATTTATTCATCTTTTAATGCTCTATCTATTTCACGCTACTCATACGCATAGGGTCATACAGCAACCTGTTGGTTGGGAAAACATCCTATAGTTAAAGCGTTGCGCATTTACGAACGTGTCAGAACCATCTCAACTCTTCTCTATGGAGGCTAACACTTATGAAAATATTCGACATCCAACTGTTTCCTCTAAAACACGTAGCACAACACAGGAAAATGATGTTAGTCAAGGTCAATTGCCACAGAATCTACCAGTACTAGTAATGGAAGTTAGCAGTACCGTCAAGACAGATGCTGAAGCTATTATTAGATCTTTGGTGGGATTTTAACTGTTTGGAACTGTGCAGGTTTATTCATAATTGAATTGAGCTTTATGTATTACATTTATGTTTTATGTTTGTAAAGTCTTCTTTAGCTTTAAAGTCTGTAGAAAAATTAAAAATGGGTAAATACGTTGAAGAAAATAATTCTGAGCTAAAGTGTGAAATAACAGCAACTACCCGAACTCTAACTTTGGAAATGTGAAGTTTTGGTTTCAGTTGGATTGAACTCATGTATTAGAAACCGGTTATTACCCCACCACAATTCATCCTATACTTAACAGAAGTGAGTAGTCCATTTTAGCACAGTCCACTCTCAACATGTATAAGGGTAACAACAAAACAGGTGATATAAATGAAAACTTATTAACAATTATGTTTGAGCTGAGGTTTGCTAAACCAACCTGGACTTTAGAGTCTGCAGTGAAACTCCAACGTATGGGTGAAATAACACAATCTGTCGAAGATAAAAGTTAATGTTTAAGTGTACAACAATGAGAACTACAAGGTATGGTCAACATTTTATAGAGTGTATGTGGGCTAATCCCAATGCAACGCACGCACCTCATAAAAATACTGATAACTGCTTTTGCAGCAGTATCCAACGATTAGAATACGAGTTTAAGAATCTTTTGAAAAGCTTAGGTCCTGATGAGTGTGGAAAAGAATTGTACAATAGACTTATTACTGATTTAAAAGAAACGGGATAACCAGCGAATATAAATTTATAGATTTATTAGAAAGCATCGGACCTGAAAAGTGCGGAAAAGGATTGTACAATAGGCTAATGGATGAGTTACAAGGCTTTGAAGACACCCCGGTTCGACGTAGAGCCAGGACAGTTTAATTTTAAGTTATACATTTGTAAATACGAAACTTTTGTATAAAAATAAATAAAATTGAAAAATAAAAAACACCTTCTCGCACAGAGTTTGCTCTGAGCGAGAAAGCTTTTTTTTATAAACAATCCCAATTACCTTGACCCACTCCAACCCCAGTGACGTCACTAATCTGACGTCGAGCAGCACTGTGACGTCACCACCACGTCACCCAAAACCTCATAAATATTCATTTGTCCCAGAACCGGCAAATCCCACTACTCCTAAGTAACCTTGGAAATTCAGTTCTTATTGAGTTGTTTGTACATGGGGTGGGTGAGCCCTAACTATTTAAGGTCATTCATTCACTCATGAGTAGTGTACACACAGTGTGGATGAGCCCTAAGTAACCTTTTTAATTCAGTTCTTCATGAGTTGTGTGTACATGGAGTGGGTGAGTCCTAACTATTTAAGGTAATTCAGTCACTCATGAGTGGTGTACACGTAGTGTGGGTGAGCCCTAAGTAACCTTGGCAATTCAGTTCTTGATGAATTGGGTGTATATGGTGTGGGTGAGCCCTAACTATTTAAGGTCATTCATTCATTGATTCATGAGTGGTGTACACACAGTGTGGGTGAGCCCTAAGTAACCTTGGCAATTCAGTTCTTCAAGAGTTGTGTGTGTATATGGGGTGGGTGATCTCTAACTAGTCAAGGTCATTCAGTCACTAATGAACGGTGTCACGTAGTGCGGATGAGCCCTAATTAGTCTCGGTAATTTAGTTCTTCGTGAGTAGCGTGTACATCGGGTGGGTGATCTCTAACTATTCAAGGTCATTAATTCACTCATGAGTGGTGTACACACAATGCGAGTGAGCCCTAAGTAGCCTTGGCAATTCAGTTCTTCATGAGTTGTTTGTATATGGGGTGGGTGACCCTAACTATTCAAGGTCTTTCAGTCCCTCGTGAGTGGTGTACACACAGTGTGGGTGAGCCCTAAGTAGTAAGCAGCCTTGGCAATGCAGTTCTTCATGAGTTGTGCGTACATGGGGTAGGTGAGCCCTAACTATTAAAGATCCTTCAGTCACTCATGAATGGTGTATACGCAGTGTGGGTGAGCCTAAAGTAACCTTGGCAATTCAGTTTTTCATGAGTTGTGCGTACATTGGGTGGGTGAGTCCTAAGTCATTATGGTCTTTTGGCTCTTATTAGTGGTGTGCACATAGAATTGGTAGGTAATAATTAGGTATGGTGATTCAGTTCCTCATTAGTGGTTTTTACATAAGGTGGGTGGGTCTTAAGTTACCAAGGCCATTAATTCCTTCAACTGTGATGTGTACATAGGAGTGGGTGAGCTCTAAGTAGTCATTGCTAATCAGTCCGTCATAAGTGGTGTACACATATTCACATAAGGAGGGTGGGTCGTAAGTTGTTAAGGCCATCATTACCTCATGTGTGGTGCGTGTGTACATAGTGCACATATCATTGTGTGGGCTCTAACTCTGTGTAGTCATAACCGTTTTCTCAAGTGGTATTTCAAAACAGGTATTTAAAAAACATGTCTGCTGACTGTGGAGATTTAATTAATTACTATTTGTAAGAATATGAACGTGTTAGTGTTGACTGCATATTGCTAGGATTACTGGATTCTATGAAGGCAGTCCTCTATAAGTTATGAAGTTGGGAGAGTGGGATTTTAAATCTTCTTAACCAATCCCACATTAGTGTCGTACTTGCGGTGGGTGAGCCATACTTAACACTAAATGGGCCAAGTATTCATGATAAGAGCCACATTAGTCTCGTACTTGCGGTGGGTGAGCCATACTTAACACTAAATGGGCCAAGTATTCATGAGAAGAGTCACATTAGTCTCGTACTTGCGGTGGGTGAGCCATACTTAACACTAAATGGGCCAAGTAGTCATGACAAGAGCCACATTAGTCTCGTACTTGCGGTGGGTGAGCCATACTTAACACTAAATGGGCCAAGTAGTCATGACAAGAGCCACATTAGTCATCTTCTCAAGTTACTTAAACCACAGAACCACAGATTTTGAGCCAATGATATAAAACTAGGTAGCCAGTCAGATTGATGTAAATTATAAATTCTTTAGATATCTCTAAGAAATTGTTGAGAATTAATCTAGGCCTGGCTCCTGGTTGTCCCAAATAATCAAACAGTAGGAGGAAGAACGGGATGTATTCAGATAGTTATTCTGTGGTATCTTGTCAAGCCGTTTATAGCCATACAGTGTGTATCAACCCCATCGAGTAAACATTTGTTATAGTTGTAGATTAAATATAAAAAGATTGTATTAGTTATAGTTGTTAAAGAATGTGTTACTATGGCAAAGATTGGCCTACTAATGATTTCAGTTGTCAGTAAGTTACCATTTTCATTTCATGGGAACTAAATATGATTGTTAAGTGTTAGCACCTTTTTTTAAACAAGTTTAATGAATATGTTTGGGAAATGTTATTTCATTAAATCTTGCTCCAATTATAACTGTATTGTATTAAAAAAATTGTGCATTTAGGAATGTTTATCATCTGTAATTATGTTGAATTATCCCCAAGAGTAAGCAGAATTATATCTCGAATTTGAACAACTAATTTTGATGGCTTGATGAATACATATATAAAATTTGAACTAAAACGACATTGTTGAGAAGTTATGTATCCTATGGTATTACTTTGTTGAGATCTTCATCAAGATCAAGTGTTCATGTTTGTTTTTCACACAGCACAAGCTGTGTTGAGTTAACGACTACATGCTGTTCCGCCAGATTGTTTATTAAGGAATTTGCAAATTGTTTAAAATCGTTCGCAATTGTACCACATGTTAGTTTAAATAAATGAATATTATGTGAGGGGCAAGGCAGACGTGGCGCTCCAAGCGGCGGACGAGTCCACTGTGTGGCACGGAGCGGTGAGCCCTATTTTTAGTCGCCTGCTGGTCGTCGCGGTGGCGGTGGATTGTCGACTTCACTCGCGGGGACGCGGGAGTAACGATGGGAGTGCCAGGACAGATTTTTCGGTGGACGGTGCTTCTGCTTCTACTGTGCGATTGTGCGTTAACCGCTAAAAAGGCCGCCGACTCGGCCACACAAGCAGCCAAGGAGAAGAAGCATTCCGAGCCCGTCATCGAAGAAGTGACTGCCAAACAACTCGAACGAGTTCTCAACGAGAAAGACTTCGTAGCCGTGTTTTGGTGTAAGTGAGCAGAGTGTGTAGTGTCGTGTGTGTTGTGTTAGGCTAAGTATGGGATAAGGACCGCCCACTCCCGGCTCGGGTAACCTTCCCCCTCCCATGCACTCTTTACTGCCAAACTATTTTTCGCTCGTTGTTAACCTCAGAATATGCCATCCTCTCGTTGTTGGAGCTATTTTATCTCTCGATGTTACGTGAATTGTAGAATGAGAATGCTTTGTAAATTAGGAAAAGGAAACACAATGACTTAGGGCCTTTACGTTTGTGTAATGAACTCTATTAATTCATAAATTTTATGCACGAAGCCAATAAATTATCACGAGATCATAATCTCCTTAGTTAAAATGAAGATACACTATTATTTGATTAACTGGCTGTAAACGAATTATTAATACAGCGATTTAACTGGATTGTGTATTAGTCAGGAATGAGATGGCATTCACCATACTTGGTTATGTAAGATTATTTATATTACCTTCTCATGGCACAACCTTTACGATTTACTTTTTTTGCCTAACATTACTAGTAGAACTATTAAAGATTCGTCACCTAAAGATATTGTGAACACTGAACAGTTCACTAAATTAATCCAACTTTAATTAAATTAGATAGCTAACAAAAAAGCAAAATTAAATGAAATCTCGTCTTGCCCCATGTGATTTAGGGAGTATGGGGGTGTCAATAAGTGATTCATGTACAGTAATTTATAGTAAAATAATAATGCAATAAGTTTTCCAAACCCGTGAAATAATGAGAACTGAAACATAACGAAATAGATAATAAAAGTATCATAGTACATAAGTTTTAGTAAGATCTATCAATTAAACTTAAACTGATTATATTGCCCCTTTTGATTTTTTTGGGACAAAAAGATTTATCTCCTTTTGAAACTAAAAGAATAAACTTGACATACCTCTGCATTTGGGTAGGCTTCTCAAATTTTGTTTTTGGATTTGAAATAAAAAAACGTAATGTCTCAGCTAACAACTAAAATTATTTAAATTAAATTAAACTAAATTTAAGAAAATGTCAATAGGGCACTCAACTGGTTTATCACATTGAAAGCAAAGCGTCTCCTGAATCAATAGGCCTATATGCTTTAAGGTGTTGGGAAAGGCACAATATATGTGCTGTACTTCCCAAAGACTAAGTATTTTGGGAAGACACTTGGAGTTTCGAAAAATGTAGGAGATCAAATTGAAGGTTTACTTATCCTAAATCTAATTATTTTAAGTGTCAAGAAAGAGCTAATGGGGTGTGGGTAATAGGCTCGTGACAGAAAGGAGTTTGGGGGTGAAAGCACATACAGGGTGAATTGTGGTCTAGAATTTCATATAACTGAAGCTGAAGTTAGTAACCTCTTTTTATTTCTTATTTCTACCTTATATTTGGTTAAAAAAGTAGACCTACTAATTTTGTATCATGAATAATGTTTTATTAAACATGCTTATTTATTAATTATTGTACAGATCTTTATTAATGCATTTATCTATCGAAACCTATTACTAAAAGAGAAAAGAAATTAATTATATTTTGTAATGATTTTTGGAAAATACAGTAGAAAGGCAATATTTTAAGTTTATACTTGTCATCAAAGTAATTATTAATTACTGAGCTGTAATACCAAAATGAATGGTATACTATTTGAGGGGTAGGAGTTGTTAAATTAGGTGTCAACCCTGCCCTAAATTGGCCTTATAATATTTTGAAAGGCATTATAGTGGATTTTTAGAATTATGCTTTTTCCCTGGTTCAAATGAGTAAAAAATATGTGATTACAATAATTGTATGTACGCTGTCTGCAACTCTATTTCCGGTTTATGACATCTCAGAAAACTTCGTCTCTTGAAGTGACTTATGAAGAGGCGAAGTTTTCTGAGATGTCATAAACCGGGAATAGAGTTGCAGACAGCGTACTTTTATATAGAATTGTTACAAAGCTATATCATTTATTTATTAATCTATAACATTTAAATAATTTTAAGGAGCTAATATAGATTGAAGTGATCAAAATAATATTAAATAATATAAATCATACATTATTGAAATAAGTGAAACACATCTCAACACAAGTAAATCATAATAGTGATAGACTTTGGTGCACCTTGTTTGCCAACCTTATGTCAGATAGCATAAAAACCTTCCAATTCTCATGAGTACCTACATATTTGTATATTATATAGTAAATTATACTCAAAACTGATGGTCAAGGGATATGAATATGCGCTAATTGACACTTTGATTAGTTTATATACTCATAAATAATATGAATTACAATGATTTAAAACATTTCTATTTCCAATAAAAAGCAATTATTCTGTATATTATACTATAGATTGTATATAGCATTTTTCAGAGTTAAATTTAAAACACAATGATAAACAAATATTCTGTTTGTTTAACAGCATATCAAATTTCATATATTGATGCAAGCTTACTTCGAAGTACTACAATGTACATAATCCTTAATGATCATTACTGCAATACAATTCAAAAGCATTGCTAGTATACCACTATATATACCTTTGGATGTCCGAGTGCATTATATTGCCTGTTGTACCAGAAGACTTCCTGTACGACTACTCAAACCTTCAACGCTATGAATGTTCCACGCCCCTATAAAAAAATCAAGATTCAAGATCAAGATTATAAAATCAAGAAGGATTGTACAAGTTCAATCAGCAAGGAAACTTACTCAATAATTTAAAAAAGGATTTAGTTCATTATATATATATAAAACATAAATAACAATTATGATGAAATCAGATAAATTTACTTATATCAAACTTATACCAATGACATGGTCAATTGGAAATTTCATTGTGTGTCACTGGACTTATTTATTTTTACATTCTTAACATATTGTATTAATATAATAGGAGAGATGGGGCATCAGCAAACTTACCTGAAAATCAGTTATAGTGAAAATTTGTGTTGTGTTGTTTTTGTATTTGTTCTACATTGTATTGGTGCACCTGCATGTCAAGTAAGTTTACTGATGCCCAGCTGTGCTTTTACACTAATTAAAAATCTTTAATATAACCTAAAATAATATATTCATACAATAAAAATCGAAAAAAATTTATTTTTTTAATATTTCATTGCACTTTCCTTTCAAACACTGTCATTCATTTTAACCACAGACAAGCTTAAAATAAAGTCCTAGACCTACAAAAACTATTATAATTTTGCTTACAAATAAAAACTACAACAACATTCTGTAATAATAATAGTAATGTATACAATTGGTGCTACCTATAGATATGTAATATACTAATGGATTCCCTCAATTCTAATTGCTGCACTTCATTTCGCTCACTAACGAACTTTCTTAGCATATAGAGAGAGTGTATAAAAATTCACCTATTCCTCATTTTAATAGAACAATTGAGAAATGTCCTTTGTGGATCATTGCATGACTAAAAATTATTGTATATGTGTTCATGACAATTTTACTCCCACACCAAAAATAAAGGGTTATAAGAATAAGTGAACATGTTCAAATGGAAACCCCTTTAACAGGGGGTACCCTGTATGTATAAACATTTAAATTGCAGATTGTTTTTTATTCAGGGGACCATGAAATTCAAAAATGTGAAGAACTGTTTTTAAAATTGCATCATTGTGTGGATTGTAGAGTGCAGAATGTTATATGAAATCATTGCAACGTTAATATTTACTATTTGATAGTTTTTATACATATTTTTGCATTAGATATGGAAATAAAATTGACAAAACTACCAAATAAAATTATATGCAAGGTGGTTAAACACATTCTAATATATGTTAGTAGTACGTCTGGCCTTAACACTAGAAGTGCCCGTATTTTACACATTTGGACACAGATGTAGTGCAATTCGCAATCTGTGATCATAGATCTTGGTTAAGGGGGAAAATGTAAATTTATGTACAATACTTTATTCTCTAGTATTATTTGTCCTTGTGTCTGTTATCTTTCCTAGTAGGGTGAGTGCACCAGTGAATGACCGTTTCGTATACATAACATCGTATTAAAGCTTTTACTGTTGCTCAGTCCAGTGGCGGATCCAGCATTTAGCTAGGGGGGGGGGGCTAAGGCTGTCGGCCATGACAGCCTTTAATATCAGAGATGACAGGTTTTAATCTCATAAAATCAATGTTATTTTCTAACCGTACATACGATCACGCGTATCCAAATTAAACAGTTATTTTAAACGGATTTTTCCAAGCAAATTGCATTTGATCAAGAATTGAATTGCACATTGGAATTGCTTTGCAAATTCCTAATTATTTTTTTTTAATAAATAAAAATATTTAATTCATTATAAAGAGAGTGGATGTGACCATGGAGTTCTTGCTCCGAAACTGGTAATCCAATAAATAGGAGTTTGTAGCTGAAGACGACAAAGGTACGTTAACTTTATTATTTGTTAAAAAATATTTTGTTTAAGTTTTTATGTTCACCTCTTTTTCAAAACTAGGCTTATGTATTCAAAATATGTAAAGCAAACCCAACATGTAATGTGATAACGTTTTAAATGAAACCTCATACACAGTTTGCTGTCAATAAATAACGAAAAAATGTGGATTCCCAAATAACATTGTTCTTATGGGATTACAACCAACATGGCGAACAGCCTCTGCAAACTCTTAAAGTACTGTACTTTATTTAAAACCAAACTGGTCTGATAATGGATGACTCCCAATTACCTCATTAGGCCTACTCTTGCACCCAATAGTATTGTCAAATGACCACCTATTGACAGGCGAAGGAAAATAATAATAGCGAGGAATCACTTGTGTTCCAACAGCTATCATACGATAACGTCAAAACACGGACACACACAATGACTAGATTCGACTCGCAAATGAATAAAAGGTTAAACTTTTAATCTCTATTGCAAGAAAACTACGAGTCTTAGGGGTTTCATTATTGATTTATTAAATACTTTGGTTAGTTAAAACTAGTTTACATTGGTCAAACTTCTCTGACAAAAAAAATCTTCGGACATCGAAAATTTTATTTCACGATTTTTTGATGAATTTTAAACAACGTTTTCATATAAACGCTATTGTAAACTCGTAGTTGTACATTAAATATGACAATTTGGTACTTTAATAATCGTCGTTTCTTCCTGTAAAATGCCGTATGTTTACTTACAAATTACTTTTCGTTCGTGGGAACGAAAGCATGGTTTGTTCAGCCAGCCCTGGTATAGTAAGGCTAAAATACACGTGAGCCAGGGCCAAAGTTTCAAAAATCGTAGGCTATTGTACTTCTTGTAACATCGGAAAAGAAATAGCAGCAGCCTCGTTTTTTATGCACTGCTGGAGGAAAATTCATTAAATAATTTGGGAGCAAAGTACGCAAATCTTTTTCTTTCAAATTCACGGTGAACGCGAGGCATCTCCAAAACTTGATTCTGTCTAGTGCTGCGAGATCAGATCTGAGACCTGTTTTTTAGTTTTTCCCTTAAATATCCCGGCCTGCCAGTGGTAAATATTCTATAAACTAGGCATAAGGAGCGCAGAGTACAGGTATCAGTCACAGTCAGCAAACCCAGTGATCGTCGCGCCTCCGAAACATGGTCAAACCTTCTTAGCCCACATACATACCTGACACACATATTTTGCACTCTCTGTAATTTATCTAAATCCCCTTTAGACACAATGTTACCATACACAGGGAGGCAGTAATCGATTACAAAGAGCACAAGGGCCTGGACAAGGCGAAGCTTGGTCTCTTTAGGAAACAAGTACCTATGTTTGTTTAATATTCTTAGTCGACTAAGGGCCCTCTGACAAACAGCACTTACATGACCAGAGAAAGTGAGGTCACCACGAACACGAGGCCCAAGAGCTTTGAGGATTCACACTCGTTTAGTCTGATACCACCAAGCAACACTGCACCGACAGACTCCGAACTCACATTGGAAGGAATCGACAATACACAACACTTTTCCTTGTTAGATTTAATCCCATGCCTCGATTAAGTCTTGACATAGATTTGCTATGGTAGTACTCGTGCTCAATCCTCTTCGAAAGCCATGTTGATATTTGGAGAGCAAATTATTTCTTTCTAAATGAGCTATAAGCTGGTTGTAGATGGTACCTTCTAGAAGTTTAGAAATTATGGGAAGATTCGAAATAGCCCTATAGTTACATGGATCTTGCCTATCACCTTTATTAAAGACTGGATATCTTTGCTATTTTTAAATTTGTTTGTACCATTGATCGTTTTATTGACGAATTTATAATATGTTAAATAGGCTTTATAATTTCATCTTTACAATGCCTTATCTTGCCAGTTATGTCATCAAAACCAGAGGAATTGTTTGACTTTAGTTTCTTAAACAGATAGTTAAGTTCAGTTATTGTTACTGTTTTGAAAGTAGATAAAATTTCTATTTTGTTGTTTTGCTGCACTTCATTATTCACCAGGGGGGCATTTGGGCTTTGGATTCAGCTGCTATGTGTGTGTATGTCTTAGTCAAGATATTTCCAATATGGTAGGGGTCTGTAGATTATTACTGTTCTCTAGGATAATGTTGTTAGATTTTTGGTTCTTGTTTCTCTCAGAATTTATCGTTCTCCAGATTTCCTTCGGCTTGTTTTCTGTGTTAGTTATTTTCTCAATTGTATGATTGGAGCGGTTCATTCTTATATTTAAGTCATAACTTTTCTTTACATCTTGATGTTTTTTATTATCCTCATGTACACCAGTTAATATGAACTTTTCATGGGCCTGTTGAAAATTCTTTCTTAACACTCTACCAAAAAATTACTTTAGTTGTTGTCTTTATTTTTGGGCTCCCTAAGCATCACAAGTTCAATATTATGTTTTACTATGTTGAGAAAGTTGTTATATTTTTTCCACAGTTTGAAGCTCATAAACTAAATTGAAATCTACTGATCTCAGCTGTTTTTGTAATATATTTAAATTAATCTTAGAAAAATTCCTCATATATTTATATGTGCTATTTGGTATTTTGTTTTGTTTTGACTTTTTACTGTAACAATGTGATGGTGTGAGATGGAAGTACCGTGCGCTTGAACTTTGATTTCATCTTGTGGTATATTAGTACCCGTGGTATGCTGGATATAGATATTGGTGTTATTCTGGTTACGGGGATTTGGAAGATGTAGCAACCATGATCAGGGATAATATTTTGCAAATCCTTAAACCTTACTTTTTCGGATCCAGGATATTAAAATTTCTATCACTAAGGATTAGTATATGAATTATCTTAGAGAATTAAAATGCTGTAAGGCGTTGGCTAATTTATCTAAAAATTCTTTTTCAGTTCTCGGGTCAGGAGTCTATATGTGTCTATTAACGCTAAATTAAGGTACTCACTTTTTAACTTAACAACTGACGTTTCTGTGGGCTCTCATAATTGATTTAATTTAATTTGTTCAATACCAATAAGTGGGTTATTTTTAATGAACAATACTATGCCACCCCACATTTGCACAGTTCGGGAAAAAAAGGCACCCAGCACATATCCCAGAATATTTGTTTGCATTTCTTTTCCTGCAAAAGTTGCAAAAGTTCCTGATGTTTTAGGCCATGTTCTGATATAAAAAGTATGTCTGTAGAATACTTAGTTATTTCTATTTGTAGTCTGTCTATTTTACCCTGAAGTCCTCTCTGAATATTAAAGTGTGTAACTATTAAGCATTTATTGGTATTGTGGGAACAGTTATTTAAATTAACTGAATATATTGGTCTTTACTATGTTGTGGTGCTGTAGCGGCTACTTGGTCTTCAATGGTGAGGTTGTTATGGAGTTTGGGGACGCAGTGCTATTTTCATCTTCACGAATTGGGCACATTTTCTCTTGAGTACAGTCTGCCAGTATCTCCGATCCTTCTTGGTTCATATGGAGTTCATCCCAACTAATGTGCTGTTTGTTCAGAGGGGGTTTTTAAAAATGTATCTGTAACTGCTTGCACATAAATTCCAAAGACTTATTTATCCCTTCTAAAAGCCTTTCATTGCAGTCATCTCTATGTGGAATGGAAGGAACAAACCAGCTAGTCATTGTCCAGTCGTTTTTTGTTCGCCTCTATTGTCAGCCAATATGGCCGCATAACATGATTTGGGGTCCTGGCGTTGCTCAAGATGTTTGTGCCTATGTTTACAATCATTTTTTCTGGTAGGGCTTGTTTCGATAAAAATCTGCCCGCATCTTGGATTTTTCTACCAGGGATTAGTTTAATGTTTGCTTTACAGTTATCTGCCTTTTCTAATATTTTTGATGTTACACTAAGTAAGGAATCGCCAATAATGAGTGTGCAATTCGTGTCATCCCATTCTGGTTGTTGCTCAGTGTCATGACGTTCTGGCTTTGACTCAGAATCCTTCCGTTCCGGTTGGCTCCTCACTATTACTCGGGTCATCTGCATAAGTAGAGATGATGCCAGTACACCTGTATGAATGCTCAGTAATCCTAGTTGGCTCCTCACTATTACTCGGGTGATCTGCATAAGTAGAGATGATGCCAGTACACGTGCATGAATGCTCAGTAATCCTAGTTGGCTCCTCACTATTACTCGGGTGATCTGCATAAGTAGAGATGATGCCAGTACACTGTATGAATGCTCAGTAATCCTAGTTGGCTCCTCACTATTACTCGGGTGATCTGCATAAATAGAGATGATGCCAGTACACGTGCATGAATGCTCAGTAATCCTAGTTGGCTCCTCACTATTACTCGGGTGATCTGCATAAGTAGAGATGATGCCAGTACACGTGCATGAATGCTCAGTAATCCTAGTTGGCTCCTCACTATTACTCGGGTGATCTGCATAAGTAGATATGATGCCAGTACACTGTATGAATGCTCAGTAATCCTAGTTGGCTCCTCACTATTACTCGGGTGATCTGCATAATAGAGATGATGCCAGTACACCTGTATGAATGCTCAGTAATCCTAGTTGGCTCCTCACTATTACTCGGGTGATCTGCATAAGTAGAGATGATGCCAGTACACGTGCATGAATGCTCAGTAATCCTAGTTGGCTCCTCACTATTACTCGGGTGATCTGCATAAATAGAGATATGATGCCAGTACACGTGCATGAATGCTCAGTAATCTTAGTTGGCTCCTCACTATTACTCGGGTCATCTGCATAAGTAGAGATGATGCCAGTACACCTGTATGAATGCTCAGTAATCCTAGTTGGCTCCTCACTATTACTCGGGTGATCTGCATAAGTAGAGATGATGCCAGTACACGTGCATGAATGCTCAGTAATCCTAGTTGGCTCCTCACTATTACTCGGGTGATCTGCATAAGTAGAGATGATGCCAGTACACCTGTATGAATGCTCAGTAATCCTAGTTGGCTCCTCACTATTACTCGGGTGATCTGCATAATAGAGATGATGCCAGTACACCTGTATGAATGCTCAGTAATCCTAGTTGGCTCCTCACTATTACTCGGGTGATCTGCATAAGTAGAGATGATGCCAGTACACGTGCATGAATGCTCAGTAATCCTAGTTGGCTCCTCACTATTACTCGGGTGATCTGCATAAATAGAGATATGATGCCAGTACACGTGCATGAATGCTCAGTAATCTTAGTTGGCTCCTCACTATTACTCGGGTGATCTGCATAAATAGAGATATGATGCCAGTACACGTGCATGAATGCTCAGTAATCCTAGTTGACTCCTCACTATTACTCGGGTGATCTTCATAAATAGAGATATGATGCCAGTACACGTGCATGAATGCTCAGTAATCCTAGTTGGCTCCTCACTATTACTCGGGTGATCTGCATAAATAGAGATATGATGCCAGTACACGTGCATGAATGCTCAGTAATCCTAGTTGGCTCCTCACTATTACTCGGGTGATCTGCATAAATAGAGATATGATGCCAGTACACGTGCATGAATGCTCAGTAATCCTAGTTGGCTCCTCACTATTACTCGGGTGATCTGCATAAATAGAGATATGATGCCAGTACACGTGCATGAATGCTCAGTAATCCTAGTTGGCTCCTCACTATTACTCGGGTGATCTTCATAAATAGAGATATGATGCCAGTACACGTGCATGAATGATCAGTAATCCTAGTTGGATCCTCACTATTACTCGGGTGATCTGCATAAATAGAGATATGATGCCAGTACACGTGCATGAATGCTCAGTAATCCTAGTTGGCTCCTCACTATTACTCGGGTGATCTGCATAAATAGAGATATGATGCCAGTACACGTGCATGAATGCTCAGTAATCCTAGTTGGCTCCTCACTTTACGTGTCAGTCTGTATGAACACAGTATGCTATAAACCCTGTCCTATATACGTCTTCTTTACATTAGTCAATACAGCCTATTTCCTATTTTTTGTTTTATTACATAGGAGAGTTTAAGTTATTTAATATTAATTAATAATGTTACTAAAAACTATTAATTTTCTTAATATTTAATCATTTTAATTATGAGTGAAAGCCATTGAAACATATTGATATCGAATAAAATTTGAAGTGTTCTTTAAATGTGTTTTTCAAGTCTATGAATAAAAATAAATAATTCAAATTTTTCCAGTTTGAGACCTTCTCTGGTTGTGACTATTGGCAACACTTTGTTTTCAATGGCACATTAAAATTTACTACTACCTTCTTTTATGCACCTACTAAAGCCTTGTGGAGAGCTAAAAACAGCTGTTTGGACACATTGCCAGAATGTTCAAACAGTGAATAGTCCCAACAAAATGATTTACCATGAAACAACTAGCACCCCCCGTTGCGGCTTCGCCCTCAAACTTTCAAATTGTATACAAAATGTATGAAATTTATAATTTTCTTAATTCAAATTATAAGTATTTGTAAACATGAAAAGCATTTTAGTTTATGAACAGGCCACAAGTTGTATACGAAGCAGAAGAAATATTTATTTTTTTTTCATCTACCCTAAAAGCGTATATTATAATAATTGTTATGGGTATGTGATAATAGGTTTTTAACATTGATGCATTATAGGCTAATTACCTTCAATCTGCCAGTGATCCTGTAAATACTCTTGGATTACGCGTTTCGCCTTTTATTCTATCATTAGATCTTTAATAACTAAACACACGTTCCAAACTAAACTTTGGAACACTTCTTAATTAATTTTTGATGAATTTGTCGAATGAATTTGTCGAAAAAACTGAACATCAAATATGTTTATTTAAGGATCTGATGAAAAAAATAAAAGCCAAAAAGCGTAATCGAAGAGGATTTCAAGATCACTGGTAGATTGTGAAGGTATCTTCTGATTAATCAAAAGTGAATCAGAAAAACAACACCAAAATGAAAACATTAACGTTGGTTAGAAAAAAAAACATATAAATTTAACTAATACAGTATTATTACGTTTTATTTAAAGTTAGAATTGCAATACAACAATTAACCATCATATTATGCATGCACATTTAAGAATTTTAAGCATAACTTACCGAAAAACTTCTTTATAAAGTAACTAAACTTGATGGACTGCTTATTCTAGAACAGGCTACATAAAATTGTCCGTGGGAATAGCACACTTGTCTCAAATATATGCCTGCAAATCTTAAGGACTGTCCTTGAGACTTTATTAACAGTCATTGCAAAACACAAATTAGTAGGGAACTGTAGTCTTTTGAATTGGAATGGATGGTCTGTTATTATTTGGATTCTTGGAATAAACAGATTCTCCTCTAGTACTGCTAGTAATAATAGTTGATACAATAACATTTTTCTGGAGAACAATTATACTTTACCATTGCATAATTTTGTGGAAAAAGGTTTCTGAGAAGCATAACAGCTGTTCAAATTTTTAAAGTGGGTCTATGTGGTGGAAACCCAGGTGGACTGATAGTATGCAGAAATTCGGTTGGAAACTGTACAGCATCATCTACTTGTACAATTGGATCTATCAATAGGAATTCAACTTTTATTTCTTGTGAAGAGTTTAGTAAAATATTATTAATTTTTACAGTTGTCTCATTTTTTGGAGTCAATATTGCTTTTTCACGAAGCCACTCAGTTGATTTACACTTAATTTAGTATATATTCTGTCCATTAATTCCTTTAGAGTAATTACCACATTTTCTAGTTCTGAGGGTAAAGAGTTCTTTCCTCCAGATTTGGAATATTTACCATCACCTATTTTTCAAAAGTAGAAAAGGTTTCCTGCAATTTAATCACCTATAAGATATACTCTCATTTTTTTTTTTTTTTTTTTTTTTTGTAAGAGAGGATTTTATTCTATTAGATACATCAAAATCAGTCATAATAGCAGAGCTTGACTCCCCGTCAAGATAGCTTGACGTTTTCCCGTCAGCTTGAGGAATTGTAGGATGGGTTTAGAATGAACAGGATGGCTGACAATCCATAGGATCCAGAAGGGTAGAGATGTTCTCATAGGTGAAGGAGATGTTGATGTCACAGCAAGTAACACGTCGAAATGGCCTTCAAATTGTTTCCCCTGAACAGGAGACGTCGTTCATCCCTTTCATTCTCTCCGTACTTGGCCAGAAGTTTGCCATCACGATATATTTCAAACTCGAAGGGGGAAATGTCTCCCGCTACCTTGAGCTCACAAGAAGTACCGTAAGTCTCACAGTTGGACTTTCCGGATATATATTGTAGCTTATTGGAGTATTGTTGGCCTACCCGGTTCATAGTCAACTGTTGAACCTCTGCTAGTTGTTAGACACGTGATTTACGATAGCTTCCCGTACTTAAGCCGCTCAAGACGCTAAACCGAGTACAATGTGAGACAGGGAGTAAAATAGGCATGTACCATCCCCAAGATCACACGGTATATCTTATACCCTTACCATCTACGACTATATTCACAGCTTAACTATGTCTTGAAAAAAGACAGGAAAAAGATTTTGAGTCATATAAAAAATGAAAATTATGAAACCTCTCTTCCAGGGGATTAATATGTACACGTTAACTTCAATTATACAAACTTCAGAAAGAATTAGGCCTATTTACGTACAATTAAAAACAATTAAATCAAACTAATTTGTCAATAAATAAAAGATAATACAGTAATTAATCAAATATGTAACAAATTTGTGTCATGTTTATGTTTTTGTGTATCAGCTGTTTTAAATAAATTATTAAATAAAATTAATGCTAATGTTATTCTTATGGGAAAATGGAATGTTTGGGGGGCTGTTTCTACTCCTCAGAAATGGAATTTCAAAAAAAATCCTTTCTTAGCACGCACTAAGACATAAAATGAAGGTACTGTAAACATTTCAAGCAGCTGTCTTTTACGGTTTACGCTGTACGTTGATATTTAGATCGGTCTCCATGTATTTCTTATGGAGAGGTGTAAACCTTTTACGAAAAAACATGATTTTTGCACCTCAAAATTAAAATTTCACAAAATCTTATCTTAGCACGTACCTAGACCCTACAATGAAGGTACAACTATCAAAATTTCAAAATCCTACCTATCGTGGTTAAGGCTTTGCGTTGATTTTGAATTGTTCACTTCTTCTTTTATAAATATAGTATTGAATGCATCCGTTTACATTTGACGAGTACACGCAACAATATAAAAGTAAACTAAAATCTCGGTTATTGGAAAAGTAATGATTTTAATTACTTTCTACGCAGAAATTGAGTGTTTCCGAGTTTGGGGGTTGTTTACTAAACACTAAGAGACCTACAAAAAGGATAATCACACTATTGTTTTCCTTGTTTAATTGTACGTTGTGACATATGGATTTTAAAATTTTATTATAGTCCTAAGTGTTAATAATTTATATCCTAGTTGGAACCAAAAAAGTAACGGAATTTTAACTAGTTTCCTATACATAAACTTTTACACCTTTATCACTCAAAAACCTGTTAATGTTTCGCATTTATAATTTAATACGAAGTTAACAGGAATGTTTTCTATACGTTTTAAACATTTCAGAATTTTCAAGAAAAAAGTTGTTGTCAATTTCCTGAAACGATGTTTCATGGCTTTTAGAGATCGTAAAATAAATGAATTAGGCACGTAATCTTTATAAAATGAATAGTTACGATAAATTATTTTAATATGCGTAAGTAATTTATCACACTGTGTACAACTGTACAGTGATTTTAAATTGATTTCAATCAATTTAACACCCTTTGGAATTGATCAATTGAAATTGAATTAAATCAATTTAAAAAAAAATATTTACTTACGAATATAAAAGTTATCTATCGTAAACATACATTTCATAGGGATTTCATCGTAACCAAGTAATTAATTTGAATACATCTAGAAGCCAAGAAAACATTGTTTCAAGAAATTGATACAAATTATTTTTTGAAAAGTTAAAATTCTTAAATTTATAAAACTTATAGAAAACATTCTTGTCAACCATAAATATGATATATTTACAAGTTTTTGAGTAGTAAAAGTATAAAGTTGATGCACAGTAAAAACTAGTTAAAATTCCTGTGCTTTTATTGTTCCATCTAGGATAACATTTTAAAACATATAATGGGATTTAATAATGCGTATTTTATGAAAAACAATGAAAAGAGGAAAACAATGGTGTGACTGGATTTTGTATAGACCTCTTAGTTTCTTAGTAAACAACCTTCAAACTCGGGTACACATAATTTCTTTGCCGAAGCCCAAAAGTACATGAGTTCTTGTTCTTTAAATCTGACAAATTTTAAAATGAAATAAAACCCTGCCCCCTCTGCATAAGGAAGGAACGAACTAATATGTTTTTGAGGGTTTAAAAATCAAGTGATTGTGATAAAGCAAGTACAGATACAACTGGAGAACTGATCACTTTAGCAAGTGAAGCCAATTAGTCATCTTGAATGCCTTACATCTTGTATGCCTTACATCTAGCATGCCTTACATCTTGTATGAGGGACTTTGTTGGCTAGCAGTTGAGTTTAATTTATATGCGTCTTTCAAATCAAGCTTAACATTCTTATTGCAGTAGACAAATTTGAACTGTTTACTAAGTAATAGATAAGCTCGGTAATCAATTGAATCCACATTTCAGAATACTAATTAGAACTGTAATTTTTATTTCAAAACATAATTGATGATTTTTCTTTATTTTTTGGGACAGGTGGTTTTATCAGCTGATGTTGAATTTGTTTGATTAAAAGGTTTTTATAAATGGTACTAGGGGACACCCCTGCACGCTTTGCGTGCCAACCCCGTCATCACTCGCTACGCTCGTGAGGTAAGCTCGGCTTTCGGCCTCGCCAAGAAACTCTGCTACAGGCTCCTTTGTGAAACTCGGACTACGGCCTCGGGGAGAGTTCGGCCTGCGGCCTCACCAAGGTACTCTGCTACAGCCCCATTTATGGATCACAGCATGTAGCCTCGTGAGGAAGATCGGCTTACTGATCGCCAGGACTGTTAACCAGTTTGACCATGAATTTTGGTTTTTGAAGCAGTGGTGCCCCTAAAAATAGGGCTTTCTAAAATCTGACGTTAAACTAGTATTTAAGGGAAGAATACCTTTAATTTTATACCCCACTTGGGTATTAGTTTAACATTACCCAATTTTGGGTTTTTGAGCATATTTTTAGGGGAGGGGGCAGAACCCTTAAACTTTGTCTCTTCCGAAATACAATGATGTTATTTGGGAGACAAATACCTACAGTTTAATACCCCAGTTAGGCGTTTTTTTAAGTGTTACTATTTTTTGGTTTTCGGACTTTGGGGGGGGGGGGGGCATACACCTCTTATTAATTGCCATTTTCAAAAGCTGATGATATATTTGAATTCAGAAGAAAAAAACTTTAATTTGATATCCCACTTGAGTAGATAGGTTCAATTTTTTTTAAATTGATACTTCTAAAAATATCAGTTTTTGGACCCCCAATACCCAAATTTTTAAGTTGTTAAGATGAAATTCATGGATAATATGCACATTTGTTACGTGTGTAGAACTGTGAAGGTTTGAAACTTTTACTTGAGATTTTCCTCAAGTTAGGTCAGAAATACTCCTTTTTGTGATTTTCCCATAAGAAATACATTGGGGCAGTCTTGGGGGTAAAAAGGGCTGCCATTTTGGAACTATGAAGAAATTTCAAAATCCCTTCTTATTGCACGCCAACAATATAGGACCAATCATCCTACAACATTTCAGCCTCTGGTTTTCGAGAAACAGTGATCAGTGAGTCAGTGGTATTTGGCTTTTATATATGTATATATATATATATATATATATATATATATATATATATATATATATATATATATATATATATATATGTATGTATGTATAGATTAATGTCATAAGCCACGGACTAGAAAATTGGCAAACTTACCAAAAAGATATGTTAACTGAACAGAAATTAACATATTTAACATTAACACATCACACTCATTCGAAATCCATATTCGCCCATATCTTGACGATCGGCGTCTTATGAATAAATAAATAAATAAAAAATAAATACATATAGTATCGTTAGAGGGTTTAGTGATTTTCGACAACAGTTATCAGTGAGTGAGTGGTATTTGACTTTTACATATATAGATTTCTATTACGTTAATGCGTAAGATTAATGTGTTAGTCGTAAAAAATCATATTCAATATTCCAGTCAAAATATATAAGACAATTTACAATATTGCCTATTACTATATTGGTATAATTATGCGTATATTTAGACAAATTTAAAATTGTTTGCTTGTTACTTTTCATGCAGCTAAGAACAGAGTGTGTACCTTGTTATAGTTCAAGTTCCTTACTAACTGTTCATGAAATTACTAAATACTAAACTCTTTTAGTGAAAAAATAAATGTACCATAAATATTTAGTTGTATCTGAGTGTTAAATTGAAACAAATAATGACATTGGTCTCAGAAGCTTTCTAGAATTATTAAAAATGTGGTCACAAACGAAGTATCAGATACAGCTTTAAAAATGTGGTCACAAATGAAGTATCAGCTACAGGTTTAAAAATGTGGTCACAAATTAAGTATCAGCTACAGCTTTAGAAATGTGGTCACAAATGAAGTATCAGCTACAGCTTTAAAAACGTGTAACAAATGAAGTTTCAGCTACAGCTTTAAAATGTGGTCACAAATTAAGTATCAGCTACAGCTTTAAAAACGTGGTCACAAATGAAGTATCAGCTACAGCTTTAAAAACGTGGTCACAAATGAAGTATCAGCTACAGCTTTAAAAACGTGGTTACAAATGTAGTATCAGCTACAGCTTTAGAAATGTGGTAACAAATGAAGTATCAGATACAGCTTTAAAAATGTGGTCACAAATGAAGTATCAGCTACAGATTTAAAAATGTGGTCACAAATGAAGTATCAGCTACAGCTTTAAAAATGTGGTCACAAATGAAGTATCAGCTACAGCTTTAAAAATAAATTAGGAGTAACGGGTAAGAGTTTAAAATTTTTCTTGCAAACAAGAGATATAGCTCAAAATGATAAATATGGCACTATAAGAACACTATGGGTTGTATCAAATTATATTGGGAGTCTATCTACCGAAACATAAAATATATTTTAACAAATGTTCTATTTTCGTACTTTCTGGCGTATTATAAAAATGTATCTGCTTCTCACAGATTTTTAATAGAACTTCCTAAAACTGTAATACTTACGGAATTTAAAAAAATTTCTTAAAACTGTAACAAAAAATACACTGTATATTGTAGCTATGGCTTACTTCTTGACTATATACTACAAACATGTTAGACCCACCCACCGATACACGTACGATAGTGCGTATCTTTGGCACTGAAAATTTGTGTCATATGATGTTTCTTTATTTATATACTAGTTAAGGTGTTATAGTCCAGCTGTTCTAACTTTACTTCTGAGGGGAGCACAAATGGCAACATTGTATATCTTGAGCGCTCGGCTCCTTCTTGTCTCACGGCTAATTTGTTTCCGGTCTAGATAAATCAAAACTAGGGCCTGATAGTTTTTAGAAGTTAAATTTATCTGATTGATTTCTTTTTTTATATTTGTAAACAGTAAAAGAAGTACTTCCCAGTTAAACACTAAAGATTTTAATTCCCACTAACGAAAATAAATGTATACCTTCCTACATTCTTCCCAATTGTGAGTCACCGGATATAAAATTTAGAAGAGGGCTGTGGTGGTCTGGATGCGACGTTGCCTATGTCAATTTTCAGTTTAACCCGCAAACCTTAGAGGTAAAGTTAGAACCGCTGAACTTTAGTGAATTTCTTTTAGGTATATTTAATACACATAAATATCTCCTTAATTGCTGTCTTTGACCTTAGCATAGGAATTAGTCTTTTAAACATAACATTTATGTGATTTATCAACCCATATAAATAAATTCGAACAATGTCAGCTTTTTTCAATCTCATAACTTTATGAGCAATATTAAAATAATTTGATTTTGTTTCATTTAAATCTTTCTTTAAATAGAAACTTTTTCTTTTGAAAACGAACTTATTTACTATGTATTTTATTTCATGAAATAAAAAAATATTTCCTATACTTTGGGTTTTTGAGTCTGTTACTAAACTTTTAGAAAATTAAATAATATAATGTGATTATGTGAATCGGTGTAGGTGCGACTCATTAGTAGTAAATTGTTAATTTGTATGCCTCATTTACTCTAATATTTTAAAGCACATATACGTATGTCCTCAGCTTTTTTAATATTTACGTATGTCCTCAGCTTAATTAATTTTGTCTCTTCTGCTCCAATAGCCACTTCAATGTGATGTTTTAGAATATAGATTTAGTAAATTCGGTGATATTAATAAACATTATGTGGAGATGGTGAAATAATCGAAGTTAAACACCTAATGTCATAGGATTAGCTCTAACCCTAATTATATAATCAGAATATAGGAATGACATTAAATACATTTTAAATGTTTGAACTATTAGTTATTTTAATTAAGCTTCCCTGAATTGAGAGATTTTATCAATTAGTTAGCAGCTATGCAAAGTGATAACAACTAAATTAGTGTTTTGTCATATTTTATCAATTAGTTAGCAGCTATGCAAAGTGATAACAACTAAATCAATGTTTTGTCATATTTTATCAATTAGTTAGCAGCTATGCAAAGTGATAACAACTAAATTAGTGTTTTGTCATATTTTATCAATTAGTTAGCAGCTATGCAAAGTGATAACAACTAAATTAGTGTTTTGTCATATTTAATCAATTAGTTAGCAGCTATGCAAAGTGATAACAACTAAATTAGTGTTTTGTCATATTTTATCAATTAGTTAGCAGCTATGCAAAGTGATAACAACTAAATTAGTGTTTTGTCATATTTTATCAATTAGTTAGCAGCTATGCAAAGTGATAACAACTAAATTAGTGTTTTGTCATATTTTATCAATTAGTTAGCAGCTATGCAAAGCGATAACAACTAAATTAGTGTTTTGTCATATTTTATCAATTAGTTAGCAGCTATGCAAAGCGATAACAACTAAATTAGTGTTTTGTCATATTTTATCAATTAGTTAGCAGCTATGCAAAGTGATAACAACTAAATTAGTGTTTTGTCATATTTTATCAATTAGTTAGCAGCTATGCAAAGTGATAACAACTAAATTAGTGTTTTGTCATATTTTATCAATTAGTTAGCAGTTATGCAAAGCGATAACAACTAAATTAGTGTTTTGTCATATTTTTCTGCTTGAGCGTCGATAAATTTAAATAATGGTCTAACAAAACGTTTATTGGGCTTACCAACTACACAAAACAATAAGGTTCACCAGACAATGTGTGTCCGGCTTGCGACAGAGGACTTGGCTTCTTGCCACCTCACACGTCTCGGCTAATTCTGTTTGGTTTTATTTTAACAGTCGGCCCAAATACTTGCCTGCTTGCAAGCCATTGCTTAGATGATCTTCATCCATGGCAATGTTGATACATATCATAAGTAATGTTCATACAACGCCTCATAGAGTAAATCAATAGTCCTTTATTTGTAAGTCGGTCAAATGAGTCAGTTTGACCATTTTATGAAATGAGGTCAATTCATCAAGAGCCAGCCCAGATGTTGGTGTGGTTATATGGACTCATACCCCTATAATGAACTATCCTGATCAGAGCCTTTGATAATTCATAACCTACGACCCTTAACCAACCAGTGTAGGCTTACTACTATATGATAGGAATAAATAATTCTCTGTAAACTATAAAATTCTATTGATCTTTAAAAACACTCTCTCTAAATTATGCTACATATTGTGTTTGATAACAAAGCTCCACAATTGGTTTAAAAAAAATATACAATCTTAATATCTATAATCAAAAACAATGCAATCACTCATCACGAAATCCCTGGAACCACTGAACAAATTTTGATGAAATTTGAAGTTATGTTAGCTTTTGTATCATAGAGACTCACGAAAGGAGGGATTTCTCGAAATCCTATTTCTAAGGGTTAGAAACAACCCCTGAAGTTTTCTTTTTTCTATATGAGTAACAGAGACAACAAAATTGATTAAGACTAAAATTAAACTAAGAACAGCAATAAATATTTACACATATATAATTAGAATACCAGATCATAACAATAAATATTCTATACAATAATTATATATTTATGTATAGAATATAATTATATTCTATACAACAATGATATATAATTATATATTTGCATATACAAATATATGCAAAATTTATGACGAGCAATAGGTATATATATTTACAAAAATAATACATGATTGGCTATTATTTAATAAATCATAAAGATCTAATACATACTTATCAATGGTTTTCTAACATGTTATAAAATCGTCTTTATTCTGGCAGATATTGCTTTAATTTCCATTAACAAGTAAGTAATTGAAATGAAATGAAATTAGGTTTATTTATCAGATAAATATACAAGAAAACACAAAAAATGAATATACACAGAAAATAGAGTTAAACATGTTCATGGGTGAATTAATCTTTAACCTACATAACATAAAGTTCAGTAAGTAATATAATACAACTTAGTTTTCCCTTAAAAACCAGCGTACATGCTAAACATAGAGTAAATAATAACAATAATAACAAATTTAAATAGAAGTGGTATTAAATAAACAAAATACTACACGAAAGGAGGACAAGCTTCCTGTTAACGTGTAGGAGCAGCAGCGGAAATTACAACGCGAAATTAAATTGTTTGATTACAGTGCAGTATAATACGAATTTCAAAATTAAATTTATTACATAAAAAGGATACGTCATAAAAAATTAACTATTAAAATAATGTAAAAAGTGCAAGAGAATCATCAATGAATAATTTTGTAGTAAGAACGATAAGAAGTTGAGATAAGACACATTTACAACTATTGTTTGAATAGGGACAGAGAAACATGTTTTATTTCTTGGGTGCCAGGAATAAAAAGGACCTTTGAAAAAAACATAGAATTTGCTGTAGGCATTGTCAAGGCTATTCCTGGTGTTTTGTCTGTCCTCGTTAATATCTATTACCCTGCAACATTGCCACTCATCTAAAACAACAAGAGGACAAACTACAAATGTAGCACATACAGCTTTACAAACAAAGGGAAAGATTTAGATCTTCTTTTTTTCCTACAAATTTTTCTAATCAATGATTTTGTAATTGTTATGAGTGGCTTCAGATAACTCAAATAAGTGGAACCCCAACAAGAAATGCCTTAATTTACACTAGAATGAACAAGCGCATAATAAATTTGTTTAAGGATACAATTGTTCAGCGAGAATGCAATCATACTTCCCTTGTCTATGTGGCATAGCTCAGGGACGAGGATTCAATTTCGAGGGGTGTCCAAACAGGGGGGTCTGAACAGGATTAGCACGCAGGGGGGGGGGCAAACCCAGGGCTACAGAAAACAAGGGCTGAGGCGTGTATATATATATACAGTGGCGTTATGTCTTCTGACTGCAGACGACGGAAGGGAGCACGTATGTGACGTCATTGGCCTTATCCACCATTCTCTGGATTGCCACAACTGTTAATTTAATATTGTATCATCGTTTTCACGTCTCTGATGTCTAGGTATTTGTCATTATGATATTAGGCTTATTGCTTAAATAAAATAAATGGTTATTGTGTGTTATACTATGAAGATTTCATTAAATAAATCGATCAGTCCTGACAACAATAAATAACTTGGTTAGATCTGATCAGGATGCAAAATAAAAATTCTAATATTCTATCATGTATAGCCTATTTATTACTCAACCAATTATGACTAAAGTAAAAATCAACAAACAGACAAATTTTTTGAAATAAAACCAAAATAATGTACAGTTTTTTTTATTTATGGTTTTTTATTTTACTTCACTCGCCAGTTTACATGGGCATACAGGCATGTGCGTCAACTTTATTCAACGAGTGAAGTAACAACCGTTGGATCAGTGGGGATTCGAATTTAGGACCTTGCCCTCCGCAGTCCGAAGCCACCACGCCGAAACAATTTTGGCTCAAACCTTCAACAAAATTGGTTGGTCTGTATTAAATTAGAACTTGTAGTAAAAGGAAACCAAAGGAAATAGTTTATTATGCTACATGACTTCGTCTGTTTTATAAAATATATTTAGGTTAGTGTAATGTGAATTTTCTAGAATAAACTGTTCTTTATAGTAATTTTCCTTAAAACTATTCTATTAAAATGCAATGAGTAAAATGCATGACGGAAAGCAGGCGTTATTAGGAGGACCGGAGTCAAGATCATATAAACTTGTACAAGAATACTGAACGAACCGTTGACTCATGACAAATGTTTTATATAAAAGATTTCATTTTACTCAATATCTATAATTTGTATTTTTTTCCTTACCAAATAATAACAATTACTGTGAATTGCTGATTGATCTCCCCCTCCCCATATAAACTCATACATAACTTCATGTCCCTTCGTTCTTTCTTCAGCGCTCAATCACGTACTATTGATATTCTTGCGTGTTGATTTGACTGGCTAGAATTTGGATTACTTTTATTATTCTCATACTTCGTGTTAATATTGCCCTCTTGCTAGGGGATACTGTGGTGCTGAAACATTTTTAAACGGTTCATACTCCATAATTAATAATCATAAACTCCATGATTATTAAGTTATTATTTATTAATTATTCTCATTCAATTAAATGTAATTTTATCCTAACCTAACCATGGAGTTCATGGCTTTGCAATAATAACCTAGTTACCATTTGCCACAGCTTTGCATTGGAATATGTATGATAATTAAACATACATATTCAAATGGCGATAGTTTAATTATCATTGAATATTTAATAAAACATTAGAGACGTGATCGTACTGCATTAAATTAGTAGTTCCGTGGACCGTCAAAGAACGTGTGTATCAGGCCAGTAACGTCACAGCACGCGTATGTAACTCACAGATGCTCGCTTCGCTCGCTCAAAAACAGTTGAAAATTTCGGGGAATGTCCTTACACCCCCCTGGGTATGTCCCTGGCAAAGTTGAAATAGTATATGGTATTTTTTAAAAGTAGTTTTGTTAAACAAATATACCTAATGACTACAACATAAAGAAGCGACTATTTCTACATACTTTTATATTATATGGGTGTCATCAACCTGAAACTTGGTCAGTTAATATTTATTTAACTCTTAAATATAAATAATCATTATTGTGGGCATGATTGATTAGATTTAACTTTTCAAGGTATTGAAATGAAATTGAAATTTATTGTAGGTTCAAATAAAATGTTAGCTGTGTTGATTATTAACCGAATCAGTCAATAAGACTAGCAATTTTGAAAATTCGGAATGTCACACTATATTAATAATAACACTATATAATAAATAAATGTGGCACAATCATGTCACATTAATTTATTCAAATTACATTGTAGTACTGTAGCCTACATTGTGTTGTTTACTGGTCAAGGCTTTGGTTGAGTCATAAATGTACAAAATTATGTGGCTTAATCTTGAATGCAAGAAATATTTTTATATTCACTTTATTGTGAGCACAATAATTTAAGGTAGCAATGTTTGTAAGCAAATGGTATAAAGGCCCATGACTGGACTAAATTTGTAAATGGGATGACAGGTGAAGTAGGAGAGGAGATTACAATTAAGACATACTTATACATACACACATACGAGTATATCACATATACATACGACTATATCACTTATACATACACACATACGAGTATATCACTTATACATACACACATACGAGTATATCATTTATACGTACACACATACGAGTATATCACTTATACATACACACATACGAGTATATACACACTTATACATACACACATACGAGTATATACACACTTATACATACACACATACGAGTATATCACTTATAAATACACACATACGAGTATATCACTTATACATACACATATACGAGTATATACACACTTATACATACACGCATATGAGTGTATACACACTTATACATACATACATACATACATACATACGAGTATATACACACTTATACATACACGCATACGAGTATATACACACTTATACATACACACATACGAGTATATACACACTTATACATACACACATATGAGTATATACACACTTATACATACATAAATATGAGTATATACACACTTATACATACATACGAGTATATACACACTTATACATACACACACTTTTTGATGCCTATTATTTATTTACAATAGGAATTTTGAAATATACATAAAGATCTGTATTACATTTATAAAATCTCTTCCTAATTTAATTAATGAGTTAGATTAGACGAAAAAGGTAAAAATAAAACTATTATACAGAACAGGTGGAAAAAGTGATTTTTAAGAAAATAATGTTCAATTATATTTATAACTAAATACACAAGGGTTGATATTGTAATACTTGTCCAGACGCAAGGACAGCTGGAGCGATGACGTGGAGGTCACTAGGAGAGGCCGCACTGTTTATAGCTCTTCCCACTACTTCCAAGTCTATTTCTGAAACCATCCACATCATATTCCCTCTTGTCTACGCCGACAGCAGGGTGTCGTATTCCCTCTATAGTTAATTATGCCTATATGTCGAAAAAAGTCAGTTCTATTTTCTTATGAGTATTTTAAGTCTTTCATCTATGTTAGCATAATCTTATTTTATTTTAACAGTGGGATAAAAAATGTATTTAAGGTTTATGTACAGTTATCGTTTTCTACTTTGCTTGTACATTTAAAAAAATAAAAATTGGTAATAAATATTCTGAGACTAACAACAAATATGTAACACAAAATAGTATGAATTTTTTTCACAATATATAAACGTGAATTGAAAGTAAATTTGTGTTAAATTCATGTTTCAAGCAACGTCATATGCATTTATTAATATTATATTTATAACTTAACATTAGTTTAGTGTAAATTTAAAATCTTTTACTGTATTTGCTTTGTCATGCAGATTTATGGTTACAATATTGCTGTACGATTACAATATTGTTGTCATACAGATCGATGGTTAAAATACATCTAATATTTTGCATGCAAACAAATGCCTACCAATGAATAAGTTTGCATGACAAGCAAACTTCTACCAATCTGTGTCAGTTTACATGAGACACAAAATTCCAACAGTCTGTAAGTTTGCATGAGGGAGAGACACCTGCTAATATGTATCAGTTTGCATGAGAAACAAACTTCTACCAATCTGTATCAATTTGCATGAAGGACAAATACCAACCAATCAGTAAGTTTGCATGAGAATCAAACTCTTACTAATCTGTGTCAGTTTTCATGAGGGACAAATACCAACCAATCAGTAAGTTTGCATGAGAAACAAACTCCTACCGATCTATGTCAGTTTGCATGAGGGACAAATACCAACCAATTAGTAAGTTTGCATGAGAAACAAACTCCTACCGATCTATGTCAGTTTGCATGAGGGACAAATACCAACCAATCAGTAAGTTTGCATGAGAAACAAACTCCTACCAATCTGTGTCAGTTTGCATGAGGGACAAATACCAACCAATCAGTAAGTGTGCATGAGAAACAAATTCCTGCCAATCTGTGTCAGTTTGCATGAGGGACAAATACCAACCAATCAGTAAGTTTGCATGAGAAACAAACTCCTACCAATCTGTGTCAGTTTGCATGAGGCACAAATACCAACCAATCAGTAAGTTTGCATGAGAAACAAACTCCTACCAATCTGTGTTAGTTTGCACAAGGGACGAATACCAACCAATCAGTAAGTTTTTATGAGAAACAAACTCCTACCAATCTGTGTTAGTTTTCATGAGGCACAAATACCAACAAATCAGTAAGTTTTTATGAGAAACAAACTCCTACCAATCTGTATCAGTTTGCATTAGGGACAAATACCAACAAATCAGTAAGTTTGTATGAGAAACAAACTATTACAAATCTGTGTCAGTTTGCATGAGGGACAAATACCAACCAATCAGTAAGTTTGCATGAGAAACAAACTCCTACCAATCTGTGTCAGTTTGCATGAGGGACAAATACCAACCAATCAGTAAGTTTGCATGAGAAACAAACTCCTACCAATCTGTGTTAGTTTGCATGAGGCACAAATACCAACAAATCAGTAAGTTTGTATAAGAAACAAACTATTTCAAATCTGTGTCAGTTTGCATGAAATACCAACCAATCAGTAAGTTTGCATGAGAATCAAACTCCTACCAATCTGTGTTAGTTTGCATGAGGGACAAATACCAACTAATCAGTAAGTTTTTATGAGAAACAAACTCCTACCAATATGTGTTAGTTTGCATGAGGCACAAATACCAACAAATCAGTAAGTTTGTATGAGAAACAAACTATTACAAATCTGTGTCAGTTTGCATGAGGGACAAATACCAACCAATCAGTAAGTTTGCATGAGAAACAAACTCCTACCAATTTGTGTCAGTTTGCATAATGTACTACAAATGCCAACTAATCAGTAAGTTTGTATAATTTTACAGCTCAACTACTAATTTCAACTACAACTACTAATACTACAATAATATAATATATAATAATAATAATACTACAAATGCCAACTAATCAGTAAGTTTGTATAATTTTACAGCTCAGGTGCTAAAACCATAGATGAAACTATCTATCATACTTAATCCAATGAGTGATTGTAAAAACTTTGTAGTACAAACAAAAAAGGTTTTTAAGTACCTACACTCACTAATGTGAACTGTGTCCAATTTAATTATACTGCGGTAGATTGTATCCTTTTACTTGTCCAATAAATTTTATAGTTTAATTCTCTATTTCAAATCATTCAATCACCCAAAAATCGCTCAGTCGGGCGGTCATTGGATCACTCGATCAGTTGGCTACTTAGTTACTCCCTCTTGGTTGCTTGGTAACAGGGCCGCCCAGAGACTTTTGGTGGCCCCGGGGCAAAGTTTACCATGTGGCCCCTTCCTTCACTTCAAAATAAATTTAATTACTCTGATTGTCAAATATACTATAATTGATATTTTACTCTTAGCACATTCTACGAAATTCTTACCGTCTCTTTCGTTAGATTACTATTGTAATTAAGATCTTGTTCATGGACGTTTTCTCAGGGCTAGCTGCGAAGCACCGGTAAGTTTTTCTCTAATTGTCATATACTTTTTAAACATTTCCTTAGGTATTACCGCTACAGTTACCAAGTTGGTAATAACCTACTTAAGGATGTTAAATTATCTCTATATGGGATGTCATACAACAAGGATATAGGCTGAAGCTGGCAAAAAAATCAAGTAAATAATTCACTGTACTAATGGTTTAAGATGTAGTTTGAAGTTTGTAAACAGTAATGGTAATGGACCTGTACAATTCGAATTTTCTGTTGCATTAATCCAACAATTTTTTAATTTGTGCAACAAAATGTTAACATTTACTTATTAGATTAAGTATGTTATAGAGTTTCAGGGTGGCTTTCATAAGTCAGAATAGTAACAATTATTTCCCTCCACATTAGAAAAGTATTGTTCTAGGTTTAAACAGAAGTGCATGAGAAGTGGTCTAGAAGTGCAGACCTACATGAACGGTGGATGTCCCGTTGGATGTCCCGTAGGGACTGATGTCACCACATCAGTCCCTACCGCCCATTCATACATGACGGTAATAATGACCCACCTACCCACTCGTATACAAATGTCAATGATGACCCTCCTGCCTACTAATACATGAATTATGGTGATGTACAATACATTGCATGCTTCATTATAAGGCGTCACTTACAATGTTTGAGAGAATTAGAAGCTCTTCAGTGAAGAAATTAAAAACGCTGTGTTTACCACTTGGCTGATGATGTGGTAAGTACACCCTCATGAGACAGGGAGTGCATTATAGTCAAACATCTACCAATCTCAATCAGTTTGTATGTGGGAAAAACAATGACGAGTCTGAGACTTACCACAAAAGATGCTTGTCAAGCTCTAAGCTTTAAAATGTGTTTCTGAAAGGGTATTGCCCTCTCAGTTGAAGGAAAATGTAGAGAGATACATCCATAGTCAATTAACAAGCCTGGTACTCGTTTCTTTTCCCTAGTCAACCTACGGAACCTAAATATCACTCAGTAATGACCACTTCTGTGTGTCCCTCTGTAGTTACCTCGACCATGTCCTCTGTCAATGTTGTTTTCCCTGTGTCCTGAAATTTATTTATTTTCTCTTAAAGCATTGTGATTATCATTAATATGTGATCTAGTATTTATTTGTCTGTTATTGTAATCATACTGTCTTTTAAATGACCTATCATTGGTTTCAAAGTGAGTTTTTCTTACACTATTTAATTGTTTTAAATAAGTTTTTAGGTCGTTTCCATTTTGTATATTAGTAGTGGTTGCTACTGATGCATTGAGACCTATTGGGAGATGTCTTGAAATAAAACTAAGGAAAGTAACCAGATTTAACTTGTGGTCTAAGAAGCATGAGATATTATAATACTCCATCACATAATTTGTTATCTTTATTTGAATCATAATTAATTAACCCCCCATTAATTTACTTTCAAATTCTGTCTGTTTATATATTCTGTCCCAGTACTTGTTTCTGAAGTCTACTTCAAACGGAAAGAAATTATTCTATTTGTCTAATCTTTCTTATCCATACACTTGATTTCCCTTTTAAATGTTTAATAATAAATAATAATAATAAGCAGAGCCCACCTCTAAAACAGGTGTTTCCCTTTGTAATGAGTCACAATAATCTTATAACACAATGCCTGACCCATATGGAGCGTGTTGAGGGACGAGGGTCAGCGCTCATGTTGCTACTTTTATGCCTACCACAAGCATTACTTTGTTGTGTTTCTGTTATGTTTAATTGAGTTGAGGCAGAATTTTTTATATTGTTCGTATTATCAGAAAAGCTTCTAAAAACGTTTATAACTTCTTTTTTTGTGATTTTTGGGCGTCTTTACATGGATTACAGTTTGAAGGATTGTTTTTAGGGTTCTCTAAGAAGGTAGTGTTTATCTCATAATACCGAGCGTTTTTTCCTCCAGACCTTTACCTATTATTGTGATTCCTTGGCGCATATAGTCAACAATCTTGTGACCTATGTCCTGGTTTATTACAATGGTAACACAACTGTATTGGATGTGAGTAGCTATGATTTTTACTTTTATTGCTAGTGTTATTAAATGTCTCAGTAGGGATGTAACTTGTGTCTGGACTTGAGAAGCCTGCTAGTGAACTCTCGGTGTGTATGTGCCAGGAGTTCACCGCCGTGTAACCGCGTAGCTTGTTGCAAACTGTACTGTACTGTGTCATATATGGGTTCTGGACTTGGAGAAGCCTTCTAGTGAACTCTCGGAGTGTATGTGCCAGGAGTTCACCGCCGTGTAACCGCGTAGCTTGTTGCAAACTGTACTGTACTGTGTCATATATGGGTTCTGGACTTGGAGAAGCCTTCTAGTGAACTCTCGGGGTGTATGTGCCAGGAGTTCACCGCCGTGTAACCGCGTAGCTTGTTGCAAACTGTACTGTACTGTGTCATATATGGGTTCTGGACTTGGAGAAGCCTTTTCTAGTGAACTCTCGGGGTGTATGTGCCAGGAGTTCACCGCCGTGTAACCACGTAGCTTGTTGCAAACTGTACTGTACTGTGTCATATATGGGTTCTGGACTTGGAGAAGCCTGCTAGTGAACTCTCGGGGTGTATGTGCCAGGTGTTCACCTACGTGTAACCGCGTAGCTTGTTGCAAACTGTAACAGTCTACGCCCCATATATGACACAGAACAGACTGTGTTATATATGGGTTCTGGACATGGAGAAGCCTGCTAGTGAACTCTCGGGGTGTATGTGCCAGGAGTTCACCGACGTGTAACCGCGTAGCTTGTTGCAAACTGTACTGTACTGTGTCATATACGGGTTCTGGACTTGGAGAGGCCTGCTAGTGAACTCTCGGGGTGTATGTGTCAGGAGTTTCCCGCTGTGTTACCGCGTAGCTTGTTGCAAACTGTACTGTACTGTGTCGTATATGGGTTCAGTATTATGTAATTCAGTTTCATGAGTGAGAATATCTTGATAAGGTGAATGTTTTTGTTTGCTTTAATTTTTATCATCCGCAAATTACTTCTCAAATATTCCAAGTTTACTTCTTGGGGATGAGATAATCCCAAACTATTATATAAATCAACTATTTTTGATCTACTTAAGTTTCTTAGCTCAGCTAATGATATTTTGTCCATAATTAGCCATGTTACATTGAAAGTAGCGTTAATAACAAATTTGCATTTTAATTATGCATAGGTAACTCTTTAAGATAAATAAACTCTTCAAGCAACAAAAAGTACAGTTTAATTATTTAATGTACTTTGGCTTTTATACATAGACAATTAAAACACAATTCAATTAATTAAAGTGGCGCCTCCACCACTTTGTGACATGCGACTTTGTTTCTACTATTAACTTACTCGCTTAGCGAGTAAGAGGTTGGAGTAATATAAGTTAAAACCTTATATTTATAACTATTCTAGCATGGAATAACTCAGACTACTAAACACGATCAAACAACGTAAGACAGTACTAAATGTTATATACATACAAAAAATACATTCAGGACGATTATAAAATTATTAAGTTAAATATGAATGTTGTTTAACATTAAAAATACAAAATTATTTTTATTGATAAGCAATGTCAAAATAAGAATAGAATGCCCAATAAATCTGAATAGAATTTAAATCCTGTAATTGACTATTAGCACAGTATCAAATTGAATAAGAACTTATTCAATTCAATTCAATTCAAAAAGTCTTTATTTCATTTCTGCACATAGTACAATGAATAGTGTCAAAAATATTATATACAGTTAAAGCTAACAAATACTTAAATTTGTTGTCTCGACATTTCATAATATTCGTCAATAGAGTACAATGGTGCAGCAACAAAAAATGATTTAGTGAGTTTTTTAAATTTGACAATATTATTTCTTTCTTTTTATGAACTCTGACAGGTAATTAAATAATTTGCTGCTAGCAAATGAAATTTTATTGAGTACTGCTTCTTCTCAAAGAATTTTAGTTTGTGGGCAGGGATTACAATATTACCTAAATTTCTTAAATTATAGTTATGATATTCCTCAAAATTTGTCATGTGATTGTTATGTTGTATTGTAAAATTGTTATGTTGTATGGTTAAGAATACAGAAATAAGATTCAATACCTTTTTACAAATCTTAAAGAAATCTTTTAAATACAAAATGTATCCAACAATTTTACTAACTTGGATGAATCAAATAAAAATCTTTTACTCGTAAACCGCACGATTTAATTTAACAGAAATATTTATCCCAGAATAATTTAATTTAATCAAATATTGAAACCTTTAAATTATAAAAATAAAATCTTTAACTTTAATCTTTAACAAAAACTTTAAACGATTTACTTCAACAAAATATTTAACTCTCAACCGAAATATGAACAGTCACAAAGTCTTTTTAATGTAAAACTGCCTTACCTTATAGGAAGAACTGTCGCAGGTAGGACTGCCAGGGGTGGACTGAACTGCCTTACTTTATAGGAAGAACTATCGCAAGTAAGGCTGCAAGAGGCGGACTGAACTGCCTTACCTTATACACTATCGCAGTAGGGCTGCCAGGGGCAGACTGAAATGTCAAAGTCTTCCCAAAACCAGCCCAGAGGAGGCCTAGATAAACTACCTCCATGCATTCTGCTGACTGTCAGCTCAACTCATTTACTAATTTCACAACCGGTGTGAACAACACTTGAAGAAGTCTCAAAAGTATTGGGCATTTATAATCTTGGAAATAAATAATATAAAAGTTATAAATAAATAAATGTATGTGACATAATTTATAAAATAGTGGAAACATATAAAAACTACTAAATGTTAAAATTAAAATTAATTATGTTAACTGAAAGTTTCTTTTAAGAAGGTTTGTTTGTAACAGTAGTTTGGGAAACATTTGGTTGAAATATCAAGAGGTTGAAGGGATGTATAACCCAGGATATCTGCAAATAGCAGGAAGCTGGAAGTAACTTTATTTTGTAATGTTTTTATTTATTGAAGTAATTATAGAAATAAAAACTAATCAGCTCTGACTATTATGAAAAGTTTTACAGGTTGTGTATATGTGACTCATCTACAAGATATGAGTTTTTACATAAACAGCTGGAATTGAATGTCAGCTTTTGTAATGTTTGACATTTGTAGCTATTGATTGCTTCGAATATTTATTTATAAAAATAAAACACAGCATTGTATTGTAATGCGATTGGGGTTACTTTTTGTAAAAATGCAGTATCTGACTGGTTCAAGAGTGTCTGTGGTTGTCACATCGATGACGGCCAGCAGTGGTCATAAACCGAAACAGACGATACCCACAAATATATCACTCCTCAACTTGTTGATTTTGCGAGAGAGTTGTAGTTTTCTGAATTCTATTGATCCCATTGACACGCAATTCTTAAATTTTGTGACAACTTTTAATATCTATCTAAACGTGTGCTGACGCTTAATTATGAAGTACTTGCGTGGGGTAATATATGACCCCAGGTAGTCAATTTTGTAATTAATTAAAGTACTGCTCCCGCTTTCTCAATATCTTCCTGGAATTCAGTCTAGTACAAAGACACGCTATTTGCTGTTGTCTTCACCATTGTCCAGTTCTATTTCATTTCATTCGTGGTCATTAGGATTACATTTACTCCATGCGAGTAATTATGTTGCCAAAATATTAGTATTGATTTTAGTATCAACAAAGAATTACTTTTGTTTGTGCATTTGCATCTTTACACCTGTACAAAGAACAGCGATTCGAAAATATTGTACCACAGAAATATGTTTCTATGTTACAAATTATATCTTCATATTTTTTAAATGCAATGTTCTCTATTCATCCAGCCATAAAAATTTCCAAAACTCAGGAAAATATTAGCCCAAATGATGGGGGAGACGATCCAGGGGAAGATGTGATGTGTCTTCTTTCAGCTGACAAGAAGACACTTTTTCATGTAAAGCCTGCTATGAATTGTTGTGCAAAGATCATACTAAAATCTATTCTGAAGACTGTTTGTAATGTTATATTAGACACCAGTCGGGTAGCATGTTGATTATTATTTTGACAAGTTGAAAAATATTTATTTTATAAAAATTATGTATCAGAAAATAAACTAATTAATTAAAAGCACTTTGTTTTATTCAAGCCTTCAATAGTTTAATTTCACAATGCATTTCTTACATTTATTAACCTAATTATACAATAATATCATGTAATAGATAGAAAATATAGAACAAGATATCTTTTGTCATTTAGAAAATTACTATACATTAATAATGTTATAAAACAAGAAAAAGAAAAAACTAAAAATAACTTAGTTTTACAAAATCATGTTGAATTAATTTGTTAAAATTATTGAAATTAAAAAAACCTTATTGAGGTTATACTGATCCCATGCAAGTATTAATGTCACCATATCCCATGCGATTATTGATGTCACCATATCCCGTGCGAGAATTGATGTCACCATATCCCATGCGAGTATTGATGTCACCATATCCCGTGCGAGTATTGATGTCACCATATCCCATTCGAATATTGATGTCACCATATCCCATGCGATTATTGATGTCACCATATCCCGTGCGAGTATTGATGTCACCATATCCCATGCGAGTATTGATGTCACCATATCCCATTCGAGTATTGATGTCACCATATCCCGTGCGAGTATTGATGTCACCATATCCCATGCGAGTATTGATGTCACCGTATCCCGTGCGAGTATTGATGTCACCATATCCCATTCGAATATTGATGTCACCATATCCCATGCGAGTATTGATGTCACCATATCCCAAGCGAGTATTGATGTCACCATATCCCATGCGAGTATTGATGTCACCATATCCCATGCGAGTATTGATGTCACCATATCCCATGTGAGTATTGATGTCACCATATCCCATGCGAGTATTGATGTCACCATATCCCAAGCGAGTATTGATGTCACCATATCCCATGCGAGTATTGATGTCACCACATCCCATGCGAGTATTGATGTGACCATATCCCATGCGAGTATTGATGTCACCATATCCCAAGCGAGTATTGATGTCACCATATCCCGTGCGAGTATTGATGTCACCATATCCCATGCGAGTATTAATGTCACCATATCCCATGTGAGTATTGATGTCACCATATCCCATGTGAGTATTGATGTCACCATATCCCATGCGAGTATTGATGTGACCATATCCCATGCGAGTATTGATGTCACCATATCCCAAGCGAGTATTGATGTCACCATATCCCATGTGAGTATTGATGTCACCATATCCCATGCGAGTATTGATGTCACCATATCCCATGTGAGTATTGATGTCACCATATCCCATGTGAGTATTGATGTCACCATATCCCAAGCGAGTATTGATGTCACCATATCCCATGCGAGTATTGATGTCACCATATCCCATGCGAGTATTGATGTCACCATATCCCATGTGAGTATTGATGTCACCATATCCCATGCGAGTATTGATGTCACCATATCCCAAGCGAGTATTGATGTCACCATATCCCATGCGAGTATTGATGTCACCATATCCCATGTGAGTATTGATGTCACCATATCCCATGCGAGTATTGATGTCACCATATCCCATGCGAGTATTGATGTCACCATATCCCAAGCGAGTATTAATGTCACCATATCCCATGCGAGTATTAATGTCACCATATCCCATGCGAGTATTGATGTCACCATATCCCATGCGAGTATTGATGTCACCATATCCCAAGCGAGTATTGATGTCACCATATCCCAAGCGAGTATTGATGTCACCATATCCCATGCGAGTATTGATGTCACCATATCCCAAGCGAGTATTGATGTCACCATATCCCAAGCGAGTATTAATGTCACCATATCCCATGCGAGTATTGATGTCACCATATCCCAAGCGAGTATTGATGTCACCATATCCCAAGCGAGTATTGATGTCACCATATCCCATGCGAGTATTGATGTAACCATATACTATGCGAGTATTGATGTCACCATATCCCAAGCGAGTATTGATGTCACCATATCCTATGCGAGTATTGATGTCACCATATCCCATGCGAGTATTGATGTCACCATATCCCAAGCGAGTATTGATGTCACCATATCCCATGCGAGTATTAATGTCACCATATCCCATGCGAGTATTGATGTCACCATATCCCATGCGAGTATTGATGTCACCATATCCCATGCGAGTATTGATGTCACCATATCCCATGCGAGTATTAATGTCACCATATCCCATGCGAGTATTGATGTCACCATGTTCCATGCGAGTATTAATGTCACCATATCCCAAGCGAGTATTGATGTCACCATATCCCATGCGAGTATTAATGTCACCATATCCCATGCGAGTATTGATGTCACCATATCCCATGCGAGTATTAATGTCACCATATCCCAAGCGAGTATTGATGTCACCATATCCTATGCGAGTATTAATGTCACCATATCCCATGCGAGTATTGATGTCACCATATCCCATGCAAGTATTAATGTCACCATTTCCCATGCGAGTATTAATGTCACCATATCCCATGCGAGTATTAATTTCACCATATCCCATGCGAGTATTAATGTCACCATATCCCATGCAAGTATTAATGTCACCATATCCCATGCAAGTATTAATGTCACCATATCCCATGCGAGTATTAATGTCACCATGTTCCATGCGAGTATTAATGTCACCATATCCCATGCGAGTATTAATGTCACCATGTTCCATGCGAGTATTAATGTCACCATATCCCATGCGAGTATTAATGTCACCATATCCCATGCGAGTATTAATGTCACCATATCCCATGCGAGTATTAATGTCACCATGTTCCATGCGAGTATTAATGTCACCATGTTCCATGCGAGTATTAATGTCACCATATCCCATGCGTGTATTAATGTCACCATGTTCCATGCGAGTATTAATGTCACCATGTTCCATGCGAGTATTAATGTCACCATGTTCCATGCGAGTATTAATGTCACCATATCCCATGCGAGTATTAATGTCACCATATCCCATGCGAGTATTAATGTCACCATATCCCATGCAAGTATTAATGTCACCATATCCCATGCGAGTATTAATGTCACCATGTTCCATGCGAGTATTAATGTCACCATATCCCATGCGAGTATTAATGTCACCATGTTCCATGCGAGTATTAATGTCACCATATCCCATGCAAGTATTAATGTCACCATATCCCATGCGAGTATTAATGTCACCATGTTCCATGCGAGTATTAATGTCACCATGTTCCATGCGAGTATTAATGTCACCATGTTCCATGCGAGTATTAATGTCACCATATCCCATGCAAGTATTAATGTCACCATATCCCATGCAAGTAATAATGTCACCATATCCCATGCGAGTATTAATGTCACCATGTTCCATGCGAGTATTAATGTCACCATGTTCCATGCGAGTATTAATGTCACCATATCCCATGCGAGTATTGATGTCACCATATCCCAAGCGAGTATTAATGTCACCATATCCCAAGCGAGTATTGATGTCACCATATCCCAAGCGAGTATTGATGTCACCATATCCCAAGCGAGTATTGATGTCACCATATCCCATGTGAGTATTGATGTCACCATATCCCATGCGAGTATTGATGTCACCATATCCCAAGCGAGTATTGATGTCACCATATCCCAAGCGAGTATTGATGTCACCATATCCCATGCGAGTATTGATGTCACCATATCCCAAGCGAGTATTGATGTCACCATATCCCGTGCGAGTACTGATGTCACCATATCCCATGCGAGTATTGATGTCACCATATCCCGTGCGAGTACTGATGTCACCATATCCCATGCGAGTATTGATGTCACCATATCCCATGCGAGTATTAATGTCACCATATCCCATGCGAGTACTGTAAGGTTAAAAAACGCCGTAAAAACCAAAAAAGAGGTGTCTGTGGACTACAAAAGGAATTGTAGTTTTGAGAGAAATGTTATTATTTTTCTAGGAGTCAATAAACACTCATCAGTTGATGTATGTTATACTTTATATTCAAAATTACAAAAGAATTTATAGGAAAGTCGTAGAAGCTTTGAAAGCTTATGATGTGAATAAAGCATGGTCTAAAAGTGTCCCAACAACTAACTATATGGACAGTTATTAAGAATAAAACTCTAATGAATAATATGAAATTGAACTCCAAATGGAAATGAACAAATCAGAGATCCTCTAATAATCGCTGATGGTTTTAATACTGTTTATCTCGGTTGGAAACGACCAAGGTCTTTGTGTGCCATTAGAATCAACCACTCCTCTTATCAATGGTGAGCCCCACAGCCTCCTTCCCTGTTAGACAGGAGGAAATCACCAGAGTTATTAGGAACTTTTCTTAAAATAAAGTGAAACAACCAAAATCATACGTCAAACAGCATGCTATTTTTCCCCCTCAAAAAGCAAAGAGCGTTGATTTATAGTTTTAGTTTCTGTATAGTGCTCTCAGTGGTATGTTCATTTTACTTTTATTTTTAGACGATAGAACTTGAACCAGGAACATGCTATAATTTTTATTACGTTCCTGGTTAATAATTTTGAGGTTATCTAATGCTTTATTTGTTAGGGTAAAATTAGATGAAGTAAATAAATTTTCCCTATATGTAGTAGAAAAATAAATACCAGAGTTTGTATATGAATAAAGAAAACTTTCTTACATGTACATATTGGTTTGCATCACGGCAATTATAAGCAGTGCTTGCACGGTCATTACGCCCGTAACTGTGCACTTCCATTTTTCTAGACCAATACAGTTACTCCTAGAAGGTAGTAGAATGGCAGTTAATTTTCCTGTAGTAGGATCCAGAACCTTCCCGAAATGGTGCCCAGAAGGACCTGGATCCCCTTTCAGAACCAACTCAACACCTTTCGAGTTTTCTAGACACACAACATCACCTCATATAAAGGCACCACACAGCCAACGAGTCATTCAGTCAGTAGCAGCGCGAATCTTTGTACTTTGTCCTGAAGGGAAAGAGAGATTGTTTAACAGGGACAGTTCACAAACAGTGAACGATATTGTCTGAACAAAAACTCAAGTGAGATAAGTGACATTAATTATTGTGAATAAAAGTGGTTTAATATCAAGTGTTAAAATGATGTTTGTCTAGTTCTTTAAATCCGTTAATACTAAATTTGTGATTTATAATTATTAGTGTGTAATTAACTAAGATGGTTCGGCTGGCATTAGGGACTAGTGAAATCCGCTACGCGAGCTAGCTGTACGTCTGACCACGAGGTACTCACACAGAAACACCGACTCCTCCCCCTCCCCTGGGATGGGCGGGGTATAATTGCAGGAAGTCATTGAAGGGCGATCCTGCGGGTGTGAGTGCTGTGTCTCGCTGTACGTGTGCGTAGCGATTGTATTGTAATATAACATGCGAGTAAAAGTACAACCACAAGTTGAGTATATAAAGTTAAACAATTTTTCAAATTGTGTGATATTAAAAGCATTAAATGCCAAACACGACACTGTATTTCTCGTCGTAATAAAATAAAAACAAACATATAACATTAATTACTTAAAATCAAATTTTCTAATTTGCAGTAAAATTATGTAATTTAAAATAACTGATTATCAAGGCCAGTCCTGTGAGGGTCTGTTTATAAATAATTTGGGAATAATCAGGAAAATAGTTTCTTAATTCTGTATGTACCAAGAAATCCCAAATTCTCATCTTTGAGGTGATGGGTTTATAACTATAAACATAATTTTAACTAAAGAACTACTTGAGAGGCGTTTGATAGCTGATATAAAAACATTGCAATCGAAACATTTTTAAAAATTAATGTTTTTGACCAGACAGCCTTAACGATTGTAAATTACAGTAAGTACTAAGCTACAGAGTGGGATCGCCTTATTATTTGGGACACTGTTCACTGTAACAATATTTATGCAAATAAATAGGAAATTATGTTTTTTTTTTAGCAAATATAGGCAGAAAATTAGGAAAATTACATAACTGCAATAAGGATTTTAATTGATCGTGGAAAATTGAAAATCCCTTTATCTTAAACTATAAATAAATACTCTTTTGACCAGAGATTGGTTGTGGTTTCTTTTTTACATATTCTTTCTGTCTGCCACTATTTAACCGACAAAAATGAATGACCACTTTCCTCTTGGCACGATATTATGAAGGCACTCAGCCAATTATTCACTGAATCTTAATTGTTTGAGTGAGTTAAAGTATATTAGGTATACACAAGACAAAAGTTAAAACCACTACTCTCTTACATACTCATGAAACACCTTTCCACTTTCAGGGTTAGGTGCTATAATGTAAAGAATATTTTTGTAATACGTCCATTTCATCCTAATAATCATATGCAATTTAATTGGCCTTTGGTGCATTTTATATTGATACCTGCACGCTTCGGTGCCAACCCCGTCACTCGCTATGCTCGTGAAGGAAGCTCGGTCTTTAGCCTCACCCGGAGACTGCCTTTTGCCTCTTTGTAGAACTCGGACTACGGCCTTAGCGGTGGAAAGTTCCGTCTGCGGCCTCACCAAGGCACTCTGCTACAGTTCAATTTTTGGGTTTCGGCGAGTCGTCTCGTGATGGAGATCGGCCTGCGGATTCTAAACGAATTTGACCATGAATTTTGGTTTTAGGGTCATAGGAGCCCATAAACATACTCTTTTCTAAAACCTGGGTGTATTAGTAATTAATTGAAGAATACCTTTAATTTGATACCTCACTTGGGTATATTAGTTTAACATCACCCAATTTTGGGCTCTGGAGTATAGTTTTTATATGGGGGGGGGGGCAGAGCCCTTAAACGTCGTCTCTTCCAAAATACAATCATATAATGTGATTTGAGAGATTAATACCTTTAGTTTATCAGTCAGTGATAAAATTATCAATACATTTTGCTGAGTGTTCTTCAGTATCTCTGGTGGCCTCAGATATTGTAGTGACCAAGCCAAAACTTTTTACGAATTTAGCCAAAACTCTTGTGTTAAATTCAATTGTGTTGTTGATCGGCTCCAAGACGTTTATGTTCGTCACCTAATTTTGTCAGTACCTAGATTTAAATTTCTTAAGTAAATTGTGAGTTTTTTGTTGAAAATTTCTATGTCTCCTACCGTTTTTTCTGCACAGTGCAGCTGTAATAATAGTTCTACCATCCACTGATGTTTTCATTTCATAACATTAAAGTTTTCACTTTCTGACTTTTTTCTCAGTTTTCAAGAATTTTAATTGTATCTGCATTCGTTTGAAAGTTTTTTTTAAAATTGTTGTTCCCCATTTTCAAGATCTGTTTACTAATAATGTTTAAAAGGTAGATTCAAATTTGAATAATGATTCAACTTCAAATGTGAAGTTTGTTATTTTCAAGTCCATGTTCTGTTAGTTGGAAAACATTTGTGTAAACCTTTGTCTGACGTGTTTTTGTATAGCAGCAATTTAAATTAAGCATTTATTGGTGATTTATTTATTAACTAACATTTTTAAACTCTAAGACAGGAAGTAATCTACACAGTTTGACTTATGTTATTTCAAATTTGTTCATTAGTGAACATCAGCTGGTAGTAATTGACATCTGTCACATATGCATGCATGTCAAGGTTTACTGGTGAAGGTTTATAGACACAGCTGTTTTTTTTTCTCAACAAACTAAAAGATAATGCGAGTCATGATCTTTTATATTCTTACTATGTCTCCTTTCATTCCCACTTTCAATAGGGCATTCTTCTATGGGGACACTCAAGTGGAGCACAGTTTCTTTAACTGGCAAAAGGCTGTGATGTGTATTTTAGGTTAAGGGTAGTGGTGGGACGTTTTGTCAAATATAGATGAGTAAGCAACATTGTATTATCCAAAAACTGTATATTTTCAGTTTAAATTAAAAATTATATCCAAGAAATATCAGATCGCCCATAGTTTGTCAAAAGACTGACGCAAAGTAGCTAAAATTGAACGAGAGAGTCTCTGTTTCAGTTGGAACCATTCTCCCGTGCCTATCTTCTCGCCTATCACGACCATCGAGTCCTGACTCCTGGACCTAGATCGAAGATCTTAGTAATGGAGTGCTAACTTATCTCTGCATCTGGCGAATCGGTTGTAGGCCTACGTTCGGTTTCTTCCGGTTATTATTAGCTGCATTGCGCCTTCTGTAGTAAGCGACTATCAAACTTATTTCTTTTGCCTTCACGCTCATGTTGCAATGCTTTATTTTCATTATTATTATTATTATTATTATTTAATCCTTTAGTAATGTCTCAAATAGGCTGGAGCAGAATTTTCTTAAATTATTCTTTAGTGAGATTACAATTAACTACTGTTTTTATGTATATAATTAAGTATCTAAAATAAATAAGTTGTAGCAATACCTGAGGCAAATAATTTCAGTGATTTAGTTGTAAAATTAAAGAAACAAATCTTTCAGTTCATTTTATTTTGAGGATAAGCTGGCAATAATACATTACGGCGTCCTTAATGTCAAAGTGCACTTTGACATGTAAGCTATCTGAAAATTCTAGATCTTACAATAGGCACTTTATTTTTTATAATTATCATGACTGGATGTATGGTTGTAAGTTTATCAAATTTATTTTGTTGGCTTTGCAATTTTCCAATATCTTAAAAATAAAAATATTTGGGTTTTTAATTGACTTTTGTAATTATAGTGGACTTTCAAAATCGGCTAAAAGTCATGAAAAATCTTAATGTCATATTCCGTGTCTTGTTTATTTGTATAACTTTGGTAAACAACGAGTTGAAAAATGCTTAAACAGCACTTTAAAAATTAAGAATTCCTTACATAACCAAAAAAGTACAAATAAATTGAGATTTTAAAGTGTTAACTGATGTTACATGCATCGAACTAACTTTTACATGTCAAGATTAAAGCAAATTGCAACTTTAATTAATTATATTAAATCCTGAACAAACTAAATTTCTATTTCAACACTACTGTTAGGATCCATAGCTTGCCATTGTTAAATATCAAAATGCAGCGGCGGCGATAGTCGCTGCAATTCTAATTATATGTAAATGCTCAATAACACAAACTTAAGAACACATTTGGGCAACAGATTTTTTATTGGAAGGTTTGTGAGAGGGTATAACTAGACAAAGACCCTCTCACGTATACCTAGAAAAAAAACTCATTCAGAAAAAATGAATTAAGTGTGGGTACAAAGGAAATCCATCTTATAAAAAAAGCATTGATTATACTACATGTAGTCTGATTTGGTCCCGTATGTGAATAGTCCTATAGTAATAAATGAACTGTGTCAAACACGCAGTATTTCATTTTAACAAAGTACTAAAGGTTTAATGTTAACTTATTGTTAATTAATTCAATCGGAAGACAAGAGCTGACATGGGAACAAATGTGCATTTGTTGCGCTCAATTTCACGCTGCACTAGGTTCATTAAAAGACAAAGCTTCGTTGAGTCACTAGAAGTTATTTCAGCAGCCTCATGTATCTCAGCCAAGACGTGAAACAACGGTAATACATCTTATACAATAGGCAAAGTTACAGTTACTTTTCTATAAATTTAATACTTTTATAACAACGTTTTTGTCAGTATCCAGCTCACAGTCTAATGTCCAACAGCCTCACAAGATTCTCTAAGATTGTTACCAGTTCCTCATAATGACCCATTAAAATCTTATACAATCTATAAATCCTCTTGTGTAACTCTGACTGACTCACGTAAACAAATTATAACCCACTTCCAGAAATAGAAAGTAGAAACTTGAAATTTGGCACACTTTGTGCTTTTACTGAGCAACCGACTGGAAAATTCCAAAAACTACAAATATTCAATTTTTACAACCCAAAACATTTTTAATGGTGGGCGTAATTTTTGTACTTGTATGTAGAGTTTTACTTACGGCTTGATTGTGAGAAAACCGTTGGTTGTTGAACAAATATCACTGCATACTCCAGATTTGTAATTAAATTTCCTAGTTTTCGTTAGGACATTTTTTTAAATACTATCTGTGCAGAAAACCGTTAATTACTACCAATCATTCAAAAAATTACATTTTTATTAGGTTTTTCGTATTTTATTGCCACATTAAAATATTGTAAGAACTTAAAACCTTACACACTATCTATTTTCACTTTTTTAGAACCAAAACGGATATAATAGTTGATTTCCCATTTTTATGACCGAGGAAAAATTCAAAATGGCTGACGTGAAAATGCTGACCTGTTTGCACAGATGAGGTTTTTGTTTTACGGAAGCTGTATTAATTAGTTCGGGTAACATGACATTAAATATTCATACTAACAATTTAATTGTCTACAAAAATTGATGTAAATATGTTTGCAGTATATACCATATAGTTTCCTCGCAAAACGTCAGTAAACTTGAGTTTTGTCAAAAACGTATGATTTTTTTGAATAGTTTCTCCCATTTAAGAATGATTAAAAGAAGATGGAAACTTTTAAACCTTACACACTACTTACTTACCTTAACCACGCCTCATAACCTACAGAAAATTCAAAATATCGATGTGAAAATGCTGACTTGCGTGCACAGTTGAGGTAGTTGTTTTGTTGTAGTTGCAATATTTTGTTAAGAACACATCAAATGATGTTTTTGAATATACAATAAAGTTTTCTACAAAAATGGGTGTTCACTTTGTGCTGTATGTACTATAGTTTCACACAAAAAGTCAGTAAAGTCCAGTTTTATGTCACAAACACGAGACCTTTTGAAATATATCCTTCTTTTTAAGCATTACTGACTGAACAATAGTCTGAGCACACAGCCAGTGACAGCTGGACTGGACTGGAACTGGTGAAGAATGAAAAGGGGAAATTTGGAGACTTAAAATTTTTCGCACTATTTGCCCTCTTGACAATACTGCTTCAAAATTTGATTTTTCACCTCTCACAGATTGGCTATGTAAAAAATGCGGGTATAAAAATGCTAACCGACGAGCACAGTTGAGGTTTATTATACTTTAGTTTGTAATATTTTGATGAAAACACGTCAAAATTGCATATTTAAATCAACAATAACGTTTTCTATAAGAACGGTTATATATACCTCTATGCTTTATTAAACTAAGTTTCCTACAAAAGGTTGCTAAAGATGTGGTTTTTGTCAAAATCATTTGATTTTTGAATATATTCTCCCATTCAAGTATTCAAGCTGGAAACTTTTGGTGATCATCTTTTGTAGCCACCTTTGACCAGCTTAGGTAACCTCCATGATAAACTTCCGGGATCAACTTGAGTACCCTCGCGATTAAAGTAGGCCCAATAACCAACTTGGGTTCCAACTGTCAAAAACTTGGTATCTCCCTGTGATCATCTTGGTGAGTCCACCTAGATCAACTTGGTAACCACCCGTGATCACCTCGAGTAGCCCCCTTGATCAACTGTTGTAGTCAACCATGATTATAATAATCATGATCAGCATGGGTAGCTCCTGTGATTAACTTAGGTGGCCACCCGTGATCAACTTGGGTAACCCCCCGTGATAGTTTTGGGAAGCCCTCCCCCCCTGATAAACTTAGATAGGCACTCTTGATCAAATTGGTTAGCCACCTTAATCGACTTGGGTAGCCCCATATAATTAACATCGGTAGTAACCATGATAAGCCCTGGCCGAAGTTGTTGCGACCAGACCCCCCACATCATTTATTGAGAATGGGTTTGAAAACAAGCTAAAACATCTGCAGCTTTTGTTGATCTCACAGCGGCTTATGACACAGTATGGAGCAAAGGTTTGTTATTAAAGTTCTACAGCCTCCTTCCCTGTCCCTTTCTTTTGCGGTTTCTAGAGTCAGTGCTTATTGCCAGGCTAATAAAAGTTTATATAGGTCGTTGTGGCGCATCCTCTATTGAATTCACCGCCACAACTGGTTTTACATCTAACGCTAATGGTGGCAGGATGACTACTGAAGTCAGGGAAAGGGTGTAAGGGGTTTAATTGAATTAAATATAAGTAGGTATACATTAACCCTATTCGGCAATCAATTGGCTAGGAGGGCTAAATTAAAAGATAAAATTATTTGGGCAATATTAAAAATTCAGTCTCTATAATCGTATACTTGGACCCGTACGTTGCGCCGTGGTGGAGTGAGTGATGGAAGGGCGTAAAAGAGTGGTTTTTGGAACGAGAAGGTTACTCTCTAGCATGGCAAGTGGCAATAGTTCGTGTGAGGTTGCCGTCATACACCGCAATGATAAGTCTGGTCTAAGATTTATTACTAATTAATAGTCTCACTGCCTTGTATCATGCTTTAAATTTATCAGATTTTAATTCTAACAATTATTAACAAAGCTGGCTAGTTGCCGTGATAGTCAGGCATGGATCCAGGACACACACACACACACACACACACACACACACACACACACACACACACACACACACACACACACACACACACACACACACACACACACACACACACACACACACACACACACACACACACACACACACACACACACACACACACACACACACACACACACACACACACACACACACACACACACACACACACACACACACACACACACACACACACACACACACGCACACGCACACGCACACACACACACACACACAATTAGGTTCTTATATAATAGTCAAATAATCATACGTCCGAACCAAGATCCTCACACTTATTGTCATAAGATTTATTGTCTTGATCTCCACTCGGCCAACCACTTCTAAGATCTTTTATTATTTTCGATTAAGTTGGATCGTGTTTCCGTTGCTTTCTGTAATGTATTTGAGGATAGGGGTAAATCTTGAGAACGTAAATGGAAAAGATGACTTCTAATGTTTCCATCCAAACGTTCTTCACTTGATCTGAACTTCAGCAATTTAAACTTACATTAAGAGCTTCCAATAAAGCTGCTTCATTGATAATGCCGCCTTGAGCCACATTGACCACTCGAACACCTCGCTTGCACTTGCTGAAAACTGTAGAGTTTATCAGATCTGCAAAACACAAACAAAATATTTATTATTTATATAATATTTATATAATAGCTGTACCCACCCGCTTCGCCGGTCATAATATTGAGTTTGATTTAGAACCTAATAGGTGAAAGAATTCGAGCATTTTTGCTTCTCCTTCTACCAATATTAGATTTTTTATGAGGCATGTCATAAAAAGTAAACTGCAAAACAAATAATTATTTATTTTTTATTTTCACGTTTCACCACATGTTTTAATTACCGAGGAAAAAAGGTTAACACCAAATACAGATCACCCGATCAAGTAAAAGTAGTGTGTGCTACACTCTCGAGGTGAAATGTAGAACTACAATTTCTACTAGTTGTGAGAACTTCAATCTGCTTATGGCATGTGAAACTACATTAAACCACACAGTCATATGTTTTTTGTAAACAATTCAGATTCTCCATTTGAATAACATGGGATCTTTAGGAGCCCGTGGGGCGGGACCCTGTGGACGGATCTGCATCAAACTTTACAGAAACCATCTCGGGAGTATACAAGACAACATCCTAAAGTTTCATGGCGATCGGTTGGATGGTTTGGCAGCGCATAAACTTCAAATATACAAACATCCTCTTTTATAAATATAGACTAGCTGTACCCGCCCGCTTCGCCAGTCATAATATTGAGTTTTAATTGTATAATTGAAATATGCAGCAACATTTCAGTTTACACAGTATCCAATCCCCATACACTGCAGATGTATTGATCCACCCGCCCACCTATACATTGCAGAGGTATTGATCCACCCGCCCACCTATACACTGCAGAGGTATTGACCCCCCCACCCACCCATACACTGTAGAGGTATTGACCCACCCACCCACCTATACACTGGACAGGTATTTACCCACCCACCCACCTATACACTGGACAGGTATTGACCCATCCATCCTCCTTTGCACTGCTGAGGTAATGCCACCGTACGTGTATGGTTGGGTGGGTGGGTTAATGCCCCCGTAAGTGTATGGGTGGGCGGGTAGGTTAATGCCACCGTACGTGTATGGGTAGGCGGGTGGGTTAATACCACCGTACATGTATGGTTGGGAGGGTGAGTTAATGCCACTGTACGTGTATGGGTGGCGGGTGGTTGAGTTAATAACACCGTACGTGTATGGTTGGGAGGTTGAGTTATTGCCACCGTAAGTGTATGGGTGGGCGAGTAGGTTAATGCCACCATACGTGTAGGGGTGGGCGGTTGGGTTGATGCCACCGTATGTTAAAACAGTCTTTAACAATGTTCGAAGCGCCTGTGCTATTTGCGATACAATTCCCGCAATACATGCCTGTACCTGAATCACGGTTCAGCGCCGTCACATATTGTAAATACGATGAATCCAACACGTACGTTAGTGTTGACCCTATCACCCAAATGTATGAGTAACCCACCCTATCGCCCACCATATTGGTCTATCGGTTTTACCAATCATAGTAACTATAAAAACAATACTACCACAGCTTTTATGTAGCTATGAAAATCAAAATATCCATAGCTACATAATCGTACGGTGGAGTAATTATAAAAGCGTAAAGTTACTGCCCATCTAGCAATTCGATTTGAAACCACCTTAGGGATAGACGCATGTTCCCCAAAAAGCTTTATTAAAGCTTGATGGTTTGTTCGTATCTCAAAATACCTTCCATAGAGATACTGTTCGAACCATGACACTCCAAAAGTCACCCACAGCGCTTCTTTTCTATCACACTATATCGGATTTCAGCATGATCAAGTCACCTCGATGCAAATATCACAGGTTTTTTTTTTTCAACTCCATTTTCATATCTGTGAAAAGAGCGGCTCCTAGACCTACCCCACTCGATCGGTAGCTAGAACCAGAGGCAATGAGTCGTCATAATGAGCTAATGTATCCGATGTAGTTAGTAGATGTTTAAGTTTCGTTGCTATCTGCTCATGTTTTTCGGTCCAACGCCATTTCGTACCTTTCTTTAAAAGTGCGTGTAAGGGAACGCATATTGACTGTAATTGGGGAATAAACTTGCTGTAATAATTTATTTACCAAATAAACGATCTCAGTTCATTGATGGTTTTTGGTGATTGCATTTTTTTCATAGCTTCCAAATGTTGTGTTGTTGGGGATATTCCAACTTTATCAGTCCAGTGACCCAAATAATTTGCCAAGTCTTGAAACCATTTACATTTTGAAATTTCAGCACGAATACCATTGTTTATAAATCGTTTTAGATCTCCTGTAACACGTCTCAAATATTCTTCCCTTGTGGGAGCTGTGATTATTACGTCGTCCAGAAGTCATACAACACCCTCTAACTCGGATAATACTTGATCCATTTTACATTGAAAATTTTTCATTGCTACTTTAATTCCGAATGGAAGTCGAGTATATTTGAAAAATCCTTTGTGTGTGGAAATATTTAAATACTTGTTCACAACTGAATCTGGAGACATGTGAAATTAATATCACAATTGTTTTATTGTACCCACAGATGGTTCAAAAACTTCCGAAAAATCCATGGTTTATTTTTTACTAGTGCTGAATCACCTCGTTTTAAGACATTTGTTGGTTGTTGAGTGATAGTGCATACTTTTCAACCTGGGGGTAATGGCAGATTGAATTTGAGTACCCAGTCTAATCCAAATAGGGACACGTCATTTTTTTGTAGTACAATTAGTTGTCATTTTTATGAACTTCCAAATGCAGTAACATTTACTGATGCTTTTCCTAGTGGTCAATGTATAAGCAGTTAAATTCTCAGTAGGAATCAGCTAATGTGATCCAAGTGATTTCCATAAGGTCTCCCCAACCACACTAAAAGCAGCCCCGGGATCGTAAAGCATCTTCGCTGTTTTTTTTATTAATATCAGCAGTAGCATACCGACCTGTGCCACGTATACACACTAACGTGGTCCCGGTGGTATTGACCCACCCATATACATACAGTGGTATTGACCCACCAGCCCATCCTTACACATACAGTGGTATTGACCCACCCTTATACATACAGTGGTATTGACCCACCAGCCCATCCTTACACATACAGTGGTATTGACCCACCAGCCCATCCTTACACATACAGTGGTATTGACCCACCCTTATACATACAGTGGTATTGACCCACCAGCCCACCATTACACATACAGTGGTATTGACCCACCAGCCCATCCTTACACATACAGTGGTATTGACCCACCCTTATACATACAGTGGTATTGACCCACCAGCCCACCATTACACATACAGTGGTATTGACCCACCAGCCCATCCTTACACATACAGTGGTATTGACCCACTAGCCTACCCTTATACATACAGTGGTATTAACCCACCAGCCTACCCTTATACATACAGTGGTATTGACCCACCAGCCTACCCTTATACATACAGTGGTATTGACCCACCAGCCTACCCTTATACATACAGTGGTATTGACCCACCAGCCCACCATTACACATACAGTGGTATTGACCCACCAGCCTACCCTTACACATACAGTGGTATTGACCCACCAGCCCACCATTACACATACAGTGGTATTGACCCACCAGCCCACCCTTACACATACAGTGGTATTGACCCACCAGCCCACCATTACACATACAGTGGTATTGACCTACCCGCCCACCCTTATACATACAGTGGTTTTGACCCACCCGCCCACCTACACCCATTTTCATAGTAATAAATGGGAGTTCGTCTGAAACTTAAAAACCACCAAAGATGTAATTAACTTCTTAAATTTAATAATAATGTATGTTTTTAAAGTCTTTTAATTTAATGAGCTAATTCCTATTTGCATAGGCATTTAAACACTTTTACTAAAGATATCTTTCTTTTTCAAAATTTCAAAGACTATTGCAATTTTGAAGCTGGGAAATAAGATCCTAATCTTATTGTTAATTGAAAGGAAATGTCATTAGTAGTATTGGATAAAAACGCCCATCCTCGTGATGTACAGACTTGTTACAGTAAAAACTTTAGAAAACAGCATTTTATATATTTTGTTTCAACTTGTCCCTCGAGGTTAAAATATTTGAAACTTTCATATCAAAATGTTAAGGACTTATAGACTTTAAAAAGATTCAAGATTTTTATTAGTCCAATAAATACATGTTTGTACAATAGGCTTAGTCAATATTTATTAAATCTACTAAACCAAACTAACTGAAACCCATCCCCCACTAAAACTGGAAGTCGTGCCGTACTGGGGGATGGCTCAAAACCAGACAGGCCATAGGATCATGGGTGGCAGTCACAACTCATCATGGTGGTTAAATCACAACTCGGAAGCTGAGCTTGGCCCCATACAAAAGGAACACCCTTCTTACGCTACTCATTCAACGGGGCCGCAAGCTCGGCCAATTAGGGATGAACCGACGACGGTAAAAATGCACCATCCGCACAAAACGGGCAACCCTCTTGGCATCTTTGGGAGGAGGAAAATCCCGAATGCCCTGGGTCCTCGCAAGATATATGCAGACTCCTCGAGACGAGATAAGATGACCCAGAAATGAAATCTCAGGACGAGCAAAAGTGAGTTTCTCTGGATTGACGGTAAGGCCAGCTGACTTAAGACGACTAAGAACTTTCTCCAGATGTTGCATTTGTTCCTCGAAAGTCTCACTGTAGACCAGAGTGTCGTCCAGGTAATTGAAAACAAACTTGAATTTCACATCGTGGAAGATGGAATCAAGCAGACGAGTGAGAGTCTTATAGAACCCTAGTGAACTGATAGAGATTCCAGGGAACACAGAGGCTAGTCATAGGTCGTGATTCCTTCTTCAATGGAATCTGATTGTAGGCCTGGTTCAAATCAAAAACACTGAAAAACTTAGCCTTACCGAACCAATCGAAAGCAGAATGCAAATCAGGCAGATGTATCGAGTCAATAGCGACCTTAGCGTTGAGCCTCCGATAATCCATTAGACTTACCATTAGGCTTGGGCATAACAAAAGCTGGACCAGCATAAGCGGAACGAGACGATTCAATAACACCCTTGCTAAGAAGATCTTCGATCATAGCCCTCATAGCCTCCATCTTTGGGGGAGCAAGTTTGTAAGGATGACTTCTAACTGACTGAGAATCGGTGAGGTGGATCTCATACTCCAGAAGAGAAGTGACCCCAAGCTCAGGCGTAAGCACATCAGGAAACTGCAAACACAGCCTCCAAATGGCCTCCACCTGCTCGGGCTCACAACCCACCTCTCGGACTGTAGGAGGGCAGTCAGAATCACCTACGGCACCAAAACTCGCCGATTGAACTTAAAAAACATCTGGCACTTCTTGAGGTCAAGCACCATACCACTTTTAGAGATGAAGTCTGCCCCTAAGATACAAGAAACCGCCAGGTCCTTGGCAACGAGAAACCCCCACCTCCAGAAATCCCACCCATACAGTAGCACCGTGCTTGTATGGGTGGGCGGGTGGGTCAGTAACACCATGCTTGTCTGGGTGGGCGGGTGGGTTAGTAACACCGTGCTTGTATGGGTGGGCGGGTGGGTTAGGTTAGGTTAGGTTTCAAAGCTGAGTTTAAAGAGTTACGATGTTTGATGAGGTACAGGTAATCCTTCAATCTTGAAATGTAGAAACGCCTATAGAAGAATAGGTAATGGAGTTTGGGATGCCGTCCAGCAAGTAATAAAAGAAGGCTCGGTGTGCCTGACAAGTCCTAAGGCGTCAAGAGACTCAAAAAGAGAAAGGTTGATGTTACTGCATGCCGAACCAGAATCAAGAAGGGCTCGACACACTGTACCACCGAAAGAAATGAAAACGCCAGGACACACCGAGGTGACTGCACTAAGTCCAAGGGTAGCCATGCCAGCAAGGCCCGAAAAATCCCCGGCACTCCTGCTATGACACGTGTCATAGGCAACTGGCTACGGTCACTCGCAACAGCGCGGGTAGCTACTGTGGAGGAACCCCCCTTTGTTAGGTCTCGTATGTGTATCGGTAGGCTGCCTGTAATAGGGAAACATTTCAAGCACTTGTCATGTCCATACCTAATAGTAAATAAATGTGCACTGCCTCTAGTACAATAGTTATGAATAGTATTATTTATAGGTAGAGTAACAGAATTTTCCTTAATTGCTAGAAGACATTGGAATATGTACAAATGAGGTGTAACACGACCTATGTTCCTATTTGAACATTTTTAAAAACTACACTCCCCTCCATGCTCATAGTTTCAGTTGCAACAAATTGTGCAACTCAGTTCGTTTAGCTACAATATATACTGCACGGGTGATCTGAAAGCACTGTTGTACAAATGAGTGGCCAATGCCCATTGATGAATGAATAAATAATGTAGGCCTAAAATGGGCTACTTATACAGTATTTACAAACACTGCATGGTGGACATAATGTACCAGGTTGTTTCTGTTGACATATTATTATATGGGCTACTTATACAGTATTTACAAACACTGTACGGTGGACATAATGTATCAGGTTGTTTCTGTTGACATATTATTATATGGGCTACTTATACAGTATTTACAAACACTGCACGGTGGACATAATGTATCAGGTTGTTTCTGTTGACATATTATTATATGGGCTACTTATACAGTATTTACAAACACTGCACGGTGGACATAATGTATCAGGTTGTTTCTGTTGACATATTATTATATGGGCTACTTATACAGTATTTACAAACACTGCACGGTGGACATAATGTATCAGGTTGTTTCTGTTGACATATTATTATATGGGCTACTTATACAGTATTTACAAACACTGCACGGTGGACATAATGTATCAGGTTGTTTCTGTTGACATATTATTATATGGGCTACTTATACAGTATTTACAAACACTGCACGGTGGACATAATGTATCAGGTTGTTTCTGTTGACATATTATTATATGGGCTACTTATACAGTATTTACAAACACTGCACGGTGGACATAATGTATCAGGTTGTTTCTGTTGACATATTATTATATGGGCTACTTATACAGTATTTACAAACACTGCACGGTGGACATAATGTATCAGGTTGTTTCTGTTGACATATTATTATATGGGCTACTTATACAGTATTTACAAACACTGCACGGTGGACATAATGTATCAGGTTGTTTCTGTTGACATATTATTATATGGGCTACTTATACAGTATTTACAAACACTGCACGGTGGACATAATGTATCAGGTTGTTTCTGTTGACATATTATTATATGGGCTACTTATACAGTATATACAAACACTGCATGGTGGACATAATGTACCAGGTTGTTTCTGTTGACATATTATTATATGGGCTACTTATACAGTATATACAAACACTGCACGGTGGACATAATGTATCAGGTTGTTTCTGTTGACATATTATTATATGGGCTACTTATACAGTATTTACAAACACTGTACGGTGGACATAATGTATCAGGTTGTTTCTGTTGACATATTATTATATGGGCTACTTATACAGTATTTACAAACACTGCACGGTGGACATAATGTATCAGGTTGTTTCTGTTGACATATTATTATATGGGCTACTTATACAGTATTTACAAACACTGCACGGTGGACATAATGTATCAGGTTGTTTCTGTTGACATATTATTATATGGGCTACTTATACAGTATTTACAAACACTGCACGGTGGACATAATGTATCAGGTTGTTTCTGTTGACATATTATTATATGGGCTACTTATACAGTATTTACAAACACTGCACGGTGGACATAATGTATCAGGTTGTTTCTGTTGACATATTATTATATGGGCTACTTATACAGTATATACAAACACTGCATGGTGGACATAATGTACCAGGTTGTTTCTGTTGACATATTATTATATGGGCTACTTATACAGTATATACAAACACTGCACGGTGGACATAATGTATCAGGTTGTTTCTGTTGACATATTATTATATGGGCTACTTATACAGTATATACAAACACTGCACGGTGGACATAATGTACCAGGTTGTTTCTGTTGACATATTATTATATGGGCTACTTATACAGTATATACAAACACTGCACGGTGGACATAATGTTCCAGGTTGTTTCTGTTGACATATTATTATATGGGCTACTTATACAGTATATACAAACACTGCACGGTGGACATAATGTACCAGGTTGTTTCTGTTGACATATTATTATATGGGCTACTTATACAGTATATACAAACACTGCACGGTGGACATAATGTATCAGGTTGTTTCTGTTGACATATTATTATATGGGCTACTTATACAGTATTTACAAACACTGCACGGTGGACATAATGTATCAGGTTGTTTCTGTTGACATATTATTATATGGGCTACTTATACAGTATATACAAACACTGCATGGTGGACATAATGTACCAGGTTGTTTCTGTTGACATATTATTATATGGGCTACTTATACAGTATATACAAACACTGCACGGTGGACATAATGTATCAGGTTGTTTCTGTTGACATATTATTATATGGGCTACTTATACAGTATATACAAACACTGCATGGTGGACATAATGTACCAGGTTGTTTCTGTTGACATATTATTATATAGACTAATGATTATCATGATTGTGTCACTTTCGTATTTTAATTATTATTCAAAGCAAGTTTAGTACAAATGCACAATTTTGTTCAACATTTTAAACTATCAGGTCTTTAAACTATTCACTCAGTAATAATATAAAAAATATTTATTTTTTGTCATTAGGCCATTTTCAAAATACAAATCCAGAAGGTGATCACAATAAATGATTTAAATTAACTAATCTGATATAAAATATGTGTAACATAAAAGAAAACTTTGTTTCTTTGTAAGCATCAAGTAAGCCAACTATGATTATGGTTGCTGAATTTACCATTATTCTTGTTAGAAAATTACTGTTGCCCATTAGTTAATGTATGGTGATTGACTGAGTTTCTTCTGGTTTAGGGTCCTATAGATTTGAACCAAAGAGCTGGAATGAAACGAGTTTTCGTCGTCAAGGCCCCGTCTAATTCGGCAACGACGAATATTCGTCGCCAAGGGCCCGTCTAATTCTGCAAAGACGAATTTTTGTCACCAAGGGCCCGTATAATTTGGCAACGACGAGTATTCGTCACCAAGGGCCCGTCTAATTTGGCAACGACGAGTATTCGTCACCAAGGGCCCGTCTAATTCGGCAACGACGAATATTCGTCGCCAAGGGCCCGTCTAATTTGGCAAAGACGAGTATTCGTCACCAAGGGCCCGTATAATTTGGCAACGACGAATATTCTTAGCCAAAACAGACGTGTCTGTTTTGTTAAAATTTCGGCAGTATAACTAGAATCTACATGTGCTGGGGACAACGGCGTCAATGTACTATTTACAGGATAACCAGACGTTTGCCTATACGGTGATGTGGCATCCTCAGTGATTTCTCTGAGACTGAGATCGGCGCATGACCTTCCAGCTTTTAAACAGGTGGTGTGGTTTTGCAGGTAGCTGGAGAGGGGGTGGAGGCACGGCTACGGTCATTAGCCGAAGAAAATCAATATGGCTGACTCTTCAATTTTATTTCAATTTACTTAAAATGGGTTTCCATATTTTTGGAAGCCGTATACTATCATCCTTATTAAAATTATTTCTTCTTTTATAAACTTCTAAAACTTCTGTTACGATTCTCGGGTAGTAATGCGGGAGTTGGCAAGGTCTTTAGTTTTGTCAAATAAAATTCCATTATTACTTTTTGAGCTATGTTCAGCAACTACAGGCTTTTCCGTATCTTCATTCTTAGTATGCCTTATATATTCCTTAATCCTTGTGAAAATTAACCTCTTGGTTTCCCCTATGTAGACTGACCCGCAACTATAAGGTATTTCATATACTACAGGCATAGCTAATGGAATTTTATCTTTGTCTGGCCTCAGAAAATTTTTCAATTTACTCGGTGGCTTATAAATGGTTTTTATATTTTCTTTATTTAATATCCTGCCAATCTTTTCCATTGTTCCTTTTATATAAGGTAGATATGCCTTTTTGAGGTATCCTTATCTTGTATCTGTTCTATTTTCTTCTTCTTTCCTCTTCAGCTGTTTTCCAGTAGTATTATTGATTTCTCTGACTGAATATCCATTCTGTTGTAATTTTGAATGTAATATTTGCCTTTCTTTCTTCCAACTATTTGGGTCCGATATGTGAATGGCTCGATTAACTAAAGTGTTTAAGTCTGCGTTCTTCTGTGCGGATGATGATGGGAATCAGCATTTAAATATCTATTGGTATGTGTAGGTTTCCGGTATACGGAGTGGCCTATTCGTCCATCTCTTCTTCTCACAATTAAAACGTCAAGGAAAGGAAGACTTCCGTTATTCTCAATTTCCATTGTGAACTTGATATTACAGTGAATAGAATTAATATGGTGCAGAAAATCATCCAATCTCTCTCTACTATGTGGTCACACAGCCCAAACATCATCTACATATCGATACCATGCCTTTGGTTTCAAATCATAAGTTTCAAGTGCTTTCTTTTCAAATATTTCCATTTAGAGATTAGTTGCAACTGATTTTAGAGGTGATCCCATAGCTGCCCCCTCAGTTTTTTCATAGAACTTCCCATCGAAGAAGAAATAAGTGGATGTGAGGCATAGTTCAGCTAGCTCCGCTAAATCGTTGTTAAGAATTTCCTTGATTATTTCAATGGTTTCAGGTACTGGAACCTCAGTAAACAATGATTCTACATCAAAACTTACTAGTGTGTCAGTATCTTGCAATTTCTGTCGGCTGATAAGGTTGATAAAATGTCTAGAATCTTTAAAAAAATGACTCAGTTTTTCCTACAACTTCACTTAGTTGTTTAAATATAAACTTCGCTAAATTATAAGTAAGTGATCCTATGAAACTTACTATAGGTCTCATGGGTATATTTTCTTTATGTATCTTAGGTAATCCGTACAATACTGGTGGCCTTAGGCCAGAATTTATTAAATGTCCTTTTATCTTATTGTTAAAATTATGATTTGACTTGACCAATTTTGATACACTTGAAGCAATTCTTTTAGTCAGATTCCTTACTGATTTATATGGACCGTTATCAATCATATCTTTCATTTTGACTTTATAATCTTCCGTCTTCACAATTACTGTGGCATTTCCTTTATCTGATGGTATAACTATTCTTGAGTCATCTTCTTTCAAAGCCTTCAAATGCAGCCTTTTCATCCCTAGAGAGATTAGATTTTGGTGGCTGAGGTTTCCTGAGCACCACTGATACATCCTGTCTAATCTCCTAAGCTTTTTCAGGTGGTAAATTCTTTATCACTTCGTCCACAGATCAAATCATTTTTTCAGCTGGAATTTTATTAGGTTCCAGTAGTTGAATCCTTTCATAAGTAAAGAAGTTGTGGGTTGATCTAAGGTATCTTCAGTTAGATTAACTATAATTTTGTTATAACATTGGACTATAAGTTTTCAGATTGTCCAATTCACTATCTGGAAACTTGTTTTTGCAGTATTCATCTTGTAGCTTGGTACATTTTTCCTTTTGGTTCTCTGTAGTTAGCTGAAGAACTTTCAATGATTTTTCTTTTTTAACGTGTTTAATACTCTCGCAATCGGCTGAATTAAGGACACTTGATAATTCTTCTTGGAACCTTACTATTTCATTATTAATTTTGAACAATTCGTGTCTTGTTTCACCGATTTCCCGTCTTAGAATAAAAATTTCTGCTTTTTTCAGGATGCTTTAGATAGGACCTTTTATTTTGTGGTGTTTCAGTTTTACACAGTTAGGTAAGATGTTGTTATCCCTTTAACGCTTCAGAAAAGTTTGCGATACTTTTACTGTGTTTTTTCGGCAGTATACTTCATAAAATGACTTTTAATGAATATACTCTGAAAGAACGTCAAATATAGTTCAAATTTATACGCCCCTAGACATATAAATATTCGGAGTTACGAGGCAATTTTATCACAACTTTATCACCCCGAGCCAAGCGGCGAACCGAGCATCGCCTCGTAACATTTTGGCCGAACCACAACTCTGGTTAAATACATCGACTACAGATCATGTGCTTTAATTCAACTTCAGGTGTTATGTTGTTGTATTGTATTTTGTATAGATTTTCTACAATTTTAAAATTTTTATGGCTAGTTCATAGATAATATTAATGGTTGCATGCATTTATCTTCATTTAGCAACAATTATGAAAAGGAAATGAACGAGTGAACTGATATTGTTGGCAATAACATTTTCTGCAAAGAAGAAATTGTGGTACAGTATTACGCTGACTCTGAAGTTTCAGTATGTAAGCGGTACATACAATAATTTTAACCATGTCACCGAAGTATATATAAATCCCTTAAGAGAGGGGCTTTTGTAACCCTCGATAAATACTATCTATCTTCTTCACTGCACTCCATCACTGAACTTACTATACTTACTTTAAGCATATTAAAACTACACTAAACTTAATATGCTTAAAAATAATTCAGTATTTATCTAAGAACGTATCAAAATTTAATTCGTTAAATTCAGATAGCAAACAACTCAAAACAATTATAGCGAAGTCATGTTTTTACCAATGTCAACATTAGTTTTATGGAGAATATACATAGCCTAATGAAGTATAAATAACCTCATAAGTATTGATGACTTGCCATTGAAAATATCCGACGAAGGAAGTAGGGTGTGTTTATTTGCGGACGATACGTCTCTGTCATTAACTGGTAAAAATCAATCACAACTTGAAGAAACAATATTCAAGAAGTCTAGTATTCTACTTCAATGGTTTTCCCATAACCATCTGACAATAAATAAAGACAAGACCAAGTTTCTAGAGTTCCATATCAACAACTATGATCATTATCGCCCCCTTTCTTGCTTTATTGGTGATATATTAACCAGTAATCTGTTAACGAAATTTCTTAGACTTTACATAGATAATAACTTGAGATTTAAAGACCACATAGATTCTGTCTGTAAAAAACTAAGTTCTGGTGTATTTGTGTTAAAAGGTCTCTCTTCAACTCTGGACACATCTGCCCTGTTAGCCGTATATTATGGTTTAATTTATCCTCATCTTAGTTATGGCATTGAGATTTGGGGCTACGAGAATCAAAGAACAGATATCGTGTTTAAACTTAAAAAAATAGCTATTAGAGCCATTTTCCATCTTACTCGTAGAACATCTTGCAAACCGTACTTCAAAGAAAATAGAATTCTGACTTTTTCTTCAATTTACATAAAAAGATCAGTACTTTTTGTTAGAAATAATATGCATACCTTTCAGACACTCTATTGTGGTCGTTATAACGACCACAAATACAGTCTTCGCCCTAACCATAACATGTTCCTTCACATAAAACATCTTTCTATGAAAGATAGTTGGTGTGTAATGGTTCCAGGCTTTACGATTCGCTACCGGATTCTCTAGCGGCCGAGAGTAGCGTGCGGAGTTTGAAAAACAGATTACTGAGTTGTTGGTGCAGGGCTCTGTCACTACAGCGTTGGGGAATTCTCTCAAAATAACTTTCTCCTATTTCCTACCACCACATGCTATTAAAAAAACTATATATCAGCATTATTTAAGGTTATTTTTATTCTAAGTATTTTTAAATAGCCAATAATATGTTTTTGACCAAATGTACTATTATAATGACGCTATTATGCGGCTTGTTTGGCTGTTTGAATAAAGATTATTTTCTTTATTTCTTTCTCAACCCCCCCCCTCCCTCATAAGAGGCGGCTCTACCTGCCCGGGACTTTAGTTAAATTTGTTATCCCCGTTTTCCACCCAACTACGTATATTCGCCATAAGATCAATGTTAAAATATGTAAAAACACTGCTTCTCTGCAAATTTAGAAAATTATATACTTATTAACCGAATGTAACGATTGCAATTTTGTAAATGCTTAATGTTGATTGTGAAGTGGGTGTTCTAATTCATTAGTGCTTTAATTAACTATTGTTTAATGAGGGTGACATTTTAAATACGTGTATTGAAAAAATAAAAAATGTTATCCACTATCAACAATCTCAACCTACAAAATGACATGAAACACGTTGTTTTTTGTTAAAAAAAACCAAATTATCAAGTTTTTTTCAGTTTAATATTGGTCTTATGGAAATAATGTATAGTCTAATGTAAGATAAAAAATCCCAAGTGCCAAATTTATTTGAATAAATATTACTAAATATTAATCTTAGAACTTAGGCTTAAGCGGCCGGTGTCATAACTAGAATCTACAGTTTCCGGCGACAACCGCGTACTATCTACAATATTTACAAGGTGATCAGACGTTTCACCCATACTGTGATGTGGCATCCTCAGTGGTTTCTCTGAGTCTCAGAGAAACCACTGAGGATGCCAAGAGAAACCACTGAGGATGCCACATCACAGTATGGGCGAAACGTCTGATCACCTTGTAAATATTGTAGATAGTACCTTGACGCGGTTGTCGCCGGAAACTGTAGATTCTAGTTATTACTAATATTCATTCCACAAACGCATTGTTTTGTGGAGTGGCAAATATGGCTTGAATGATTTTAAAGAGATTGGGACTTTGATTTTCGTTAACTGTTGAAAGTACAACACTCAATGTTATGTTTATTACACAGTTGTACACAGTCCTCCCATTCTATTTCTCTTTCAAGTTGGAAAGGTTTGCACAAAACTCAATGTTATTTTTATTACACAGTTGTACACAGTCCTCCCATTCTGTTTCTCTTTCAAGTTGGAAAGGTTTGCACAAAATTCAGTGTTTTGTTTATTACACAGTTGTACACAGTCCTCCCATTCTGTTTCTCTTTCAAGTTGGAAAGGTTTGTACAAAACTCAATGTTATGTTCATGACACAGTTGTACACAGTCCTCCCATTATGTTTCTCTTTCAAGTTGGAAAGGTTTGCACAAAACTCAATGTTATGTTTATTACACAGTTGTACACAGTCCTCCCATTATGTTTCTCTTTCAAGATGAAAAGGTTTGCACAAAACTCAGTGTTATGTTTATTACACAGTTGTACACAGTCCTCCCATTCTGTTTCTCTTTCAAGTTGGAAAGGTTTGTACAAAACTCAATGTTATGTTCATGACACAGTTGTACACAGTCCTCCCATTATGTTTCTCTTTCAAGATGAAAAGGTTTGCACAAAACTCAGTGTTATGTTTATTACACAGTTGTACACAGTCCTCCCATTATGTTTCTCTTTCAAGATGAAAAGGTTTGCACAAAACTCAGTGTTATGTTTATTACACAGTTGTACACAGTCCTCCCATTATGTTTCTCTTTCAAGATGAAAAGGTTTGCACAAAACTCAATGTTATGTTTATTACACAGTTGTACACAGTCCTCCCATTATGTTTCTCTTTCAAGATGAAAAGGTTTGCACAAAACTCAGTGTTATGTTTATTACACAGTTGTACACAGTCCTCCCATTATGTTTCTCTTTCAAGATGAAAAGGTTTGCACAAATAACAAACTGAGTGTTCACTATAATCAAGCCATAGACTATACCAAGATAATAAATTATTCTTTGATATGCAACTTATGCATAGTTTTTAAATCTCTTCAAATTTTTAAACACTTCAGTTGCTTTGAATAACAAATTTCGTTGTCTTTTCTGTGTTGTAATTCCTTTTTCAGTTTGCTAAACACATCATACACATCAGTTGCCATAATGTAATCACTTTCCAAATATTTTAGACTATAAATCAATAAAAACATAAAGTACAAAGTACTCGAGAAATATGAAGGGGAAAACGAATAGCTTATATTTATGAGTATCTTAAAAAATAATTTCATATCATTCTTTTTAACGATATTTTGATTATATTTTGATTAAAGGAATATACTAAACTAAATTCCTAGTATATTAATCAAAATCTACAACTACTTAGCCAGGTCACTTTCAAAGCAAAAACAAATCCCTTGACAAATTCACTTCACCATAAAACGCAACTTAAAATTAAAAACATCACAATTACTACAATATTAAAAGATAACTATAAAACGTTAAATGTTATATTGAACTATTAAACAACTTCAACGACTAGCCAATAAATGTGCACCTACTGTCTCGTCTACAATTACAACACAATACTCAAACTCATAGTAAACTAAGGGTGTGAGTTGTCTACCACTCCCCACTACTTCACGAGGTTTGCCTGCAACAGTAAAATTAACCTGTCAATTCCTCTTTAGTAAGAATGTGAAATGAAGTAGCCCAAAGAGTATGTATTTGTTTATCTTGCACTTGAGCCTTGAACCAGCAGATTAAAGAAATAGTAAATAAACTAATTGATTCTTGTAATTGTACAATTTGAGAATGTATGCACTTGTAAATTTTACCATAGTCTTACTCCTCCATACAAAAACGGACATTTTGCGTCCGGTTCACCCATCCAACCGGACATTTGGCTTTAAAACCGGGCTGTCCGGACGAAAACCGGACGGTTGGCAACATTAGTTACTGTAGAAATAAAAAAAAAATTAAATAAACCTTGCATAAAAATATCCAGTGATACTGGATACAAGAGAGTTCGAGGAAAATGGCATGTAGCCAGCTATACTGGATATGAGAGCTGACGAGCATGACTGCAGTTATGTACTTACAAGAGTTGTACATCCAGTAACGCTGGATACAAGAGCTGATTGATAGGACAGACAAAATTTCCAAGAGTGCAAGGGTTAAATATGTCAGTTTAGTTCAACACTTACGGTATGTGTGTAAAATTTGAAATTGTAAATTTGTAATGACCCTATTTCTAAGTTTAGATTAACCCTTTGCACTCTGACGTCCGATATTTCGGACAATTGAGTTTATACCAAAAACTCCGACGTCCGAAATTTCGGACGATCACTAAATGTGCCAAAAACTCCGACGTCCGATTGATCGGACGTTCAAAATATATTTTTTGCTGGCTTTATATACTTTCAAAATGCGCTCAAATTACGATATAATAAACTTCGATAGTTATAGTTTAGCGTAGTAGTACTTTATAGTGTACTCTATGGAATATTATTTTTCAGCAGTCGTTTTTTACAGCTGTTTTGGCGCGTGCGAACGACTGGGACCGACACAGTCGCATGGTTTTGCGCGGGAACCGTCAGACACACATGCTAATAAATCAATACTTCCTAGTCTGTAAATACTGTATATATATATATATCTTTATTCATCTGTGTTTATTCAAGTTTCTATAACATTTCATTTTATCAGCTGTTTGACAATTTTTATTATTTTACGATTTTTGACCTTGTGGCTTTAGCAACAAACATTTTATAATTAAATATATATATATATATATATATATATATATATATATATATATATATATTTTAGAATTTTTCATTGTTACTGATACATTATACATCATTTGAAGTTATAAAATAAATGAGACTAGTGCTGCAGAATCAAAGTTGATCAGAGAACATAATACACTGTATATATGCAAAATTTAGAATTTGTCAAGATTTCAACAAATGCTTACCAAGGACTTATTTATGAAGTTAAGTGCATGAAATTTTGCATAAAAGTTTGTAATTATACAAGGAACATAATTATAACAATGATTTATAATAGGTCAATGCAATTTTTTATAGTTATAAGGGTTCAAAGTTAATTTTTTAAAAACCATTTAGGTATACATTTTTAATAACATAAAAAAATATACATATAAATTATTTTAATTTTATAATTTTATTTTTTTTTTACATGCAAAATATTATAACAGAAACAACAAAACGTAAATCATAGTTCTAAGTTATAAAATAACTAAATTATGAATTTTTTATAAAACCCTTACAATATTGGCAAAATGGGCTTGGAGTTTTTCGCTAGTACTTTACTAACATGGACTGGAGTTTTTGGCACCGACCAACATTTTTGTCCAGAGTGCAAAGGGTTAACAGTTTATTAAGACATTTATGGTTTATACATTTGAACGTAAAATAAATGTAGATGCACTTGGACTGCGTTAAATTCGTGATTAAAAATCTATTTTATGGGCCTGTTAATCCTATTTTATAGGCCTATACGTATTAACAGTCTACTTCAGAAGAACGACAATTGTCTAAGTACACGGGAGTCACTGGCCACTTTGTACGTTGCATGTCTTGTACATTCAGCAACCGACATTTTGGTAGTGATTTAATGTGTTATCTCGTATAAATTAGTATCACATCATAAAACTGATCAAAACTGTTTCTTGTCGTAATTTGAAAGCAAGACATACTTAACTTGGCATTTTAAGCATACACACAGTATGCAATGATAAAAATGCAATGCAATTACAATTGTTCAATAAATTTGCATAAAAGATTGAACTCTGAATTCACAAGTACAACAGTAAGCGATATCAGACCGACTGGACTATCGTCTCTCTATCTGTGAACATCGCCATCTTGCCCGGCCGCCCGGCCATTTTTGGATATGGCACACTAGGAATAGCTAGGAGGTGAGTGCTCTTCACTAGACTCGGCTGACTACTCTCCATCGTGCAAACATTTGTTCGTAATATGGATACAATATTTTTGTTAACGATTATTTCGGAAACCTAACTATACATGTACATCAAATTTGTGTTCAAATCTATAAACCTGATATAGTACCTATAAACTATATGCAGGGACGTACCCAGAATTCAATTTCGGGGGGTATCCAATCAGGGGGTCTGAGCAGGGCTAGCAAGAGGTGAGGCGAACCCAGGGCTACTGAAAACAAGGACTGAGCCTTTTTTTTATAGTGTGTCTTCTGACTGCAGAGGAGGGAAGGACGTGTGTGACGTGATCGCTCAGCATTAAATTAGTAGTTCCGTGTAACTCACAGATGCTCGCTTCACTCGCTCAAAAAAGTTGATCATTTCGGGTTGTGTCCGGACACTCCGGACCCCCCCCCCCGCTGGGTACGTCCTTGACTATTTATAGTTTTAAACTATACTCTATTTTATTTATTTCAACGGTTTCACCATTTTTACATGTTTGATTAAAAAAAGAAGGAACATTACAAGATAATGGTATTGCGTAACAACCGTATAAGTAATATAAACAAACATTTAAAGAGTATGTACGCATCAGATAAATAAACTATTTGAAAGAACTATTTACAACAAATGCACAGTACGTTTGCAGTTTCACTGCCATATCTCAGCAACTTAGGAACGCTCGTATGATATGCATATGCTGTAGGCATGTACTTCCGTTGAAAGCTAGCTCTGGAACGGGTGCCAAGAGTAACAGAAAAATCAATACTGTGCAAGAGATCTGGGCAGTCCAGCAGTCCATTGACCAGTCTGAAAAGAAAAACTAGGTTACAGATATCTGTAGAGTTTTTTGATCGTAATCAGACTGAACTTTTGTAAACAGCTCGATATAATCGGCAAACATCAAATATTGTGTTTCAATCGCTCACCCAATGTCGTTAATGAAAAAAAAGAAGAGGGCCAAGATGATTGCCCTGGGGTACCAGATGTTACTGGAAATGAAGAGGAGAGAGCTCTATCACATTTGACGACAAAGGAACGGCCGCACAGATAACTCGCAAGCCACCAAAGTATGGGGCCACAGATTCTAAAACCTTCATGTTTGACAATCAAGAGCCGATGTGTTACCTTGTCAAAGGCTTTCGAAAAATCCAGGTAGGCACAGTCCACCTGGCAAGCATTTGTGAAAGAATTCACTATCGCATCTTGGAACTGTAATAGATTATTCACTGTTGAGCGACCACGCATGAATCCATGTTGCACAGGAGTAATCTTGTTTTAAAGATGGAAATAGATGTAGTCACGAACGATGCCCTCGAATATCTTACCAAGTGTAGACTGAATTGCAATTGCCTATGGTTTTTGACATTATCTTTACTGCCAGACTTAAACATAGGCACAATAAAACTCTGTTTAAGAGCAGATGGGAAAACTCCAACAGCAAGCAGAACCTGGAAAAGAACAGCCAAGTGGGAAACAAACGTGGGTGCACAGAGATGCAGAATCAGGGGGTGTATTCCATCAGGCCCAACTCCCTTCTTTGGATCTAGTATCTCAAGCCTTCGCTGAATATATACAGTAGATATTGGATATGCAGACATTCCATTCATAATCATACTTTGAGACTGGGTGCCTGGGTGCTACGCTAAAATCGTATGAAAAATATTTAGCAAAGAGTTCACATTTGCCGTCAGCATCATCAGCCTCATTAGTATCAAATGTCAATTTGGGTGGAACTGAAGGTGAACGTTTAAGACCACCAACATGGGATCAAAAAGCCTTCATATTTACTGGAATGCTTCCTTCAACCTTACTGATATACTCATCGTGGCAATTCTTTGTTAGAACCTGGCATTTACTTCTGGCCAGCACAAAATCTTCATAATCCACATGATTCAGGGTTTCCTTATACCTCTTGTGCAAAATCTTCTTCCTGATCACTAACTGATTGAGTTCATAATAGAACAAATTTGGAAAGTGATTAGAGACAGCCTTCTTTACGGGAATGTTACATTTTATGATTACACCTATTTTGGAAACGAAATTATTGAAAGTCAGTTCGGGGTCAGATAGATTGTCCGGGATATAGTAGTCAAGTTTCAAGAGGCAATATCACATCTGTGGAAATCCTGGATTAGTTTTCTAAGGTTGTTTCATGTCTCGAAGAGCAATCTTCTATGTGTGGTGTATGTCTTCTGCCAATAGTGGATCGTCTGATGCAGCAACTATTGTGCTAGCAAAAGTTGAAAAGATCAAATCCAGAAAGACTCCACGGTAGTTGAGGACTGAGTTGTATTGTGTGAGGTCATAAGATGCTACCAGCTCAATAATTATCCTGAGCTGGGATGAGCAAGGGATGAGACAACCTTGCAAAGCACAAATACGCATTCAATATTTTGGACACTCACTGGAACTCTTTGAGATGAATAAGCGCACCCCCCACCACCAGACTTCCAACTAGATAAATCAGATCTGAAGATGTTACAACCCAATAAACCAAGTTCATTATCACTGATTCTGTCAATTAGATTTGTCTCAACTAAGGTAATAACATCATATACACAGGAAGCGGGCTAACGACTGAAACAAAGTTTGCAGTTTGTCTCTCAGGTCATTAACATTTTGAAAAGAACAGAGTAATTATGGTGAACCGTTGAACCCTATACACTTTTTTAACTCTTTGTTGCAACGTAAGGGAACATTGTTTCTGAATTTTATGGTGGTGAGATTTTTCTCGCCTGCAGCCTCACGTTTCTCCTTAGCATCAACAATTGAGCGGAAATAATCTTGTTCACGGGGCGTTCTGTTCCTTGATAGCCTAATTTTGGAGTAGCGATGATCAGTTTTGATCACCAAGTCCAAAGAGAAACTTCCAATGATTTGACAAACTTCAAATTCACTGCGTAAAACAACTTTGACTGCTCATAAATATCTTCAGTATCTTCAGCTAATTGTTGTAGCGATTTATCTGCCATTTCTTTTTCAAATATTGTTTGTTTAAGATCTTCCACTAATTGTACCATACTTCCACTGACCTTAAAATCTTTCTCAAAATTATTATCTTGTTCCATAAAAATTTCTTCACTCATTCTTGGTGAACTTAGTGATATATCAATGCTTGTATTGCTTAATTGCTGTGTATCGTTTTCCATAAAGCAGTTTTTACTAGAACTTAATTGTATATTTAAAAAAAAAAAATAAAAATCTGCTTCGTCAGTTGCCTTATTACATTTTTAGTTCCTAAGATTATTAGTTTTCTTTTGTCCGTATACTTGTATATTATCAGAATATATGCAAAAGTCGTCCATTTTTACTATGGCAGTTTCTGAAGTACCAACAAATTTTACATGGTATTTATTATTTTTTTTTTCAATTTGAGTTACAATTGCTATGGAAATCCTTTTATTTGAACAAAAACCAAGTCATCAATGCTGTATGTAGTTGTATACTCCATTGTTTTAATTTATATATAGGATTTTCTTCACACTAATTACATTGCAAAATCAGGTAATATAAGTTATAATCAGCATACAAAAAGAAAATAAGAAATATTTATATGCCACTGTACGTGTATGGGTTGGTGGGTGGGTCAATGCCACTGTACGTGTATGGGTGGGTGGGTGGGTCAATGCAACTGTGCGTGTATGGGTGGGTGGGTAGGTCAATGCTACTGTTCGTATATGGGCGTGCAGGTGGGTCAATGCTACTGTACGTGTATGGGTAGGTCAATATATATACCACAGCAATTTATTTTATTTATAATAAAATTAAATTAAGATAGTCAATCATCGTAAATGTTATGCAAAAAGTTAATTAGCCCATTGGGATTTGGACTGGATAACATTAAGTTACTAATCTTCATGGATAGGCTTCCAAGGCCGTCACTATCACTAACAAATTGTTGGTCTTCGGGATTCGACCGCGTCACTGGGCTATGTACAAACATTGCCGACGTTTCGGCCACATTACAGTAGGCCATCCCCAGGGCGAGATGATCACTGTCACAGAACCCAGTGACGCGGTCGAACCAACCCGGAAGACCAAGAATTTTTTAGTGATTAAGTTACTAGTTCAGTACTTTGCTACTGAGACATCACTGATAACCCTCAAGGTCAAGCTGCTTTACTTCTCAATCACCTGTTTCACTTCTAACATATCAATGTTTTTTAGTTTTAAAATCAATGTTTTAGTTAAGAGTTGTTGAAGTTTGAAATTATGTCCAATATGTCATGTTGAGGAGAAGATAATTTTATTAGTCAAAAATATCTTATCAATTGACTTTTATTGCTAACAATAATATATTTTATTAATTTATTGCAATGGTTAAACAACAGGTTAAAACCTAAGTGAGTAGTAGAATAAGCCTATTTTGCTATGGTGAATTACATTTTAAAATCTAAGTAAAATAAATTTCTTTTTTAATTCAGTTATAAAGTTCAACTATTGATAATTTTATAAATAAGAGCATTGCCAGAACAATCAATATTAGTTGGTAGTGAGATTATAGGTTATAGTTTCATCCACAGCTTTGAATCAAATTATCAATAAAAATATTGTATAAAAACTGTATCTTAATATTCAATTAGTCAAGAAACTACTTTTCCACACAATAAAAGAATTTTATGTTTACCACTTATCAAGGTCCACTTAAATCACTATATAAAACAGAACTACTAAAATGTCATGCTATGCTATTTATAACCTCACTTACAGAATGGATAGTGAGAACTAGACGTGATAATCTCACAGTTTCATTGTTTTGAAAACTCTTTCATACTAAAACTATTAAAGGGCATATTGTCTGCTACTAACTCAGCAGGAATTACAATTCTAGAAAAAATTTCCTTTAACAGTTCAATAACATAGAAAGAGTTGTTGTTTTTTAACGTAATGGCTTCAATCCAGGGAGAGTAGTAGTCAACTAAACTAAATAACAAGCATTATCAAATTCTGCTATATCAGCCCTATTTTATAAAAGGGTAGGCCTAACTCGGGTACGATATGACTTTTTAGAGGCTCATTTATTTTACTTCTCTGAAATCTTTGACAAATCCTACAAGAAAGAACCATGTTTTTTATTTATGATTTTATACCAGTCCAATAAAACAAACCATTAACAATTTTATTAACTTTGTTTACTGCTAAATGTGTCTCATGTAGCAATCTTAAAATAAAACGTCTCAAACAGGTTGGCACTGTAAGCCTGTTGTTGTAGTAAAGTTCCAAATAATTTCTTAGTTTACAAAAATGATTAAGTTCACCTCATTTTGGCCAGCCATGCATTTGATATTCTACCAATTTCCTCAATGCTGAAACACGTTTAGTTTCAGTTATGAACTCTTTCAATTTTTCATCATTGAAAGTTAATTCTTTTTTCTGTACACTGATGCAGTGAAGAACATCCCTCAGTATATTTTTAAAATTTGGATCAATTGGGTCAGAAGAAACTTCATAGTGTGATAAGTAATATGCAATATACATAAACTTTCCTTGCAAATATTTCAATTCAAATTTGTAAATGGTTAGTTTCAATTTAACCTCTTTAGTCTAATGTTTCTTCTAACTTGATCAATTGGTTTTTCGATTACTGAAATTAAAGGCATGTGATCTGTATAAATTGTAACATTTGGGTGTCCATAAATGTAGTTGTGAAACTTACTACAAAAAAAAACAAATTGCTAGTAATTCTTTTTCCACCTGCATAGTTGCATTCAGCAGGCCTTAAAGACCTTGAAGTGAAATACACAGAACTATTATTTTGTAATAAACAACACCCTAAAGAATCTTTGGATGCATCACACTGAATTACTAAAGCTTCTTCAGGATTAAGTGGTTTCAATACTTGATAGCTGCCAATTATCCCCTTGAGTTTTACTAAAGCATTTGAATGGTTCTATAACCATTGATACTGAATACCATCTTTCAAAAGTGTTCTCAAGGGTGAAACCATGTTAGCCGTATTTTATTATAATAAAGCTGGATTGGGATCATTCACTCATCACTCACTGACATAAATGTTTACCCACTTCGGACTGTCGGAAAAATTTGAAATTTGGACTGAAGGTAGGTCTAATGATTTTTGACCCCAGAAAAATTAAATAATGTTCAATTTTCCAGTTTATAAGGGCCGTTTTGGGGGGTTGAAAATCAGAATGTTGGTTGTCTCACAAAATAGTTGTTTTTATGACCTAACTTGAGAAAATATTTGAGTAAAATTTTCAAACCTTCACAGTTCTACACAGACAACAAACGTGCACTTTATAAGTGAATTTCAGTTTTTTTTTTTTAATCAGTACCACTGAGCGTGTGGGTGGGTGAGTTGGTCAATACCACTGTACCTGTATGGGCAGTTCATAAGCTTTTCCTATCAAAGCTCCTATGAAGTACTCATGTTATGAGTCGTTGCCTGTTGGACTCGTAAATATATAATTTTACTATTACTGCTTGTTCGTGCGTAAGAGTATTCAACGACAATATTACCACTATACGTTTATGTGTGTGTGGGTTATTTCTAATGTACGTGTATGGGTGGGTGAGTGGTGAGTGGGATATTACCATTGTATATGTATGTGTGGGTGGGTTATTATAGAGTGCCCAAAAACTAAAATTGTTGAAAATATAAATTTTCTTTATACTGATATTATCTACTAGAGTGGGATATCTAACTGAATCTATTTTTCTCCTGAATCCAAATATACCGTCAAATTTTGAATAGGGCAAATAATAAGGTGTATATATCCCTAAAACAAAATACAAAACTCTCCGAAAACCAAAGAAGGGTAGTAATAAAATAAAATGCCAAAATGGGGTATTAAACTATAAGTATTTATATCCTAAATCTCATTATTCCATTATATTTTGAAAGATACAACTTTTAAGGGCTTTGCCCCCCTTCAAATAAAAAATAAGCTCCAAAACACAAAATTGGGTAATGTTAAACTAATACACCCAAGTGGGGTATAAAATTAAAGGTATTCTTCTTTTAATTTAATTTTTGTGTAGCAGAGCGTCTTGGTGAGGCCGTACGGCATAGGCCGAGTTCCATAAATGGGCCTGTAGCAGAGCGTCATGGTGAGGTCTTATGCTGAGCTTCCCTCATGAGCGTAGCTAGTGACGGGGTTGGTACGCGAAGCATGCAGGGGTGTCTCCTAGTTTGAAATAAACCCTCAAAGATTTCATGCCTCGAAGAATAAACCATGCCTAACAGTTTTTGAAGTTCAGTTTTGATTTTTAGATTGCTAATTCACTAATGACCTTAACCTTCTGTGGGTCTGGTTTCATCCATTGCCCATTGAAAATAACACCTAGATATTTAACCTCTTCCCTACGGTACTGAAACTTTTTAAAATTTAACTTAATGTTGTATTTCCTTGCTATGACTAAAACCTGTTTAATTAGCAAATCATATTCTTCCTTTGTATCGGCAGCAATATAAATATCGTCAAAATAAATAGCAATACCTTTAATGTCACCAAAATATTTAAACATCAATTTTTGAAACAGCTCTGGTATATTAACTAATAAAAAGGAGCTCGAAGGAAATGATAAGCACCAAATATAGTTAATTGAACAAAGTTTGCTGGATTCCTCATCTAGTTTAATATGATAAAATCTATCTTTACCGTCTAAAATTGAAAAATATTTTTGTTTGCTAATGTGGAAGCCAATTCTTCAATTGTGGGTATAGTTAAGTTCTCTCTAATAATATACTTATTCAATTCGGAAGGGTAAATATATAGACGTAGAGAGCCATGAAGCTTCTCAACTATAACCATTTTACTTAGCCACTCGAAAGGTTCATTGACAGCCTGGATAACTCCCTTATATACTATAGTTTGCAATGTTGATTTAGCTTTGTCTCTTAAAGTCAAAGGCACTCGGTTGGCAGGTTTAATACTTAGAACAGCATCTTTAGACAGTTTAATACTGTAGGTTTCAGGGAAGCAGCCTAAACCCTAAAATACATCTTTGTTTTGCTTAGTTATCTCATTATTGTTTCGTGCAACACTAGTATTAGATTACTTGACTGAATAACATTTAGTGCAAAACAGGGTTCAAGTCCTAAAACAGGTGTACATTACTATTAACAGTATTAACTACAAATAATTTACAACTACTGTACCAAAATTTTAGACAGAATCAGATTATGTGTATTTCCTAATAAACAGTCCAAATCAATTCTGGAGGAGAAGAAAGCAAAGTGCAAAAATAATAAATATATCTAATAACAAATGAATCTATCATTATATAAAAATTAAACATAACAGATATCTTATAAATAACTTATAGTTACATTTTGCATTTATGGAACACGTTAAATTATTCTGACAAAATAAAATTGTTTAATGTGATTAAATTGTCTCCTTACACAAAAAGATGACAGAAAAGCGATATAGGAATAAAATCACATCTGGACGTAGACATAAGTAACCTGGACGAGTCAGACAGGCAGTTTAACATATCCTATTCTTAAATATATACAACCGGGCATTTTTAAATATTTGCATTCATTATTGAAGGTTATTTTCCCAACCCTTAATCAAGATTTATTGTCTGTCTTAAAAATTAAATACTGTTGTTTTATGTATACATATAAGCATTGGTTATTCTCAGATATGTTATTCTTTTTGTATAGCTGGCAAAATATCTTAAACAATACTATAAATGTACATTATGGTATCAATTTAATTGCCATAATTTGTTATCTGTCCCTTTTGTTGCAGATGCAAGAAGTTGTATAACATGTGACAAAGTGTTAGAAGAACTAGAAAAAATAGACGATGATACAGACTCTTTTGGTGTGGACTTTGTCAAGATTAATGATAAACGACTCGCAAAACACTATGGAATCAAGAACTTCCCAGCTCTCACCTACTTCCGCGAAAAAGAACCCATCATCTATGAAGGTTAGTAGTAATAATATTGTCACTAACGATAATAGGTTATAGGTAATAATGACAGTTTTATTAATATAAAAAAGAATTTTTTTCCTAAAAAATGGTTGTATACTTTTATATTTTCAGGTAAGATTACACTGCCGCACAGAAAAGGTGTTTATTACAAAAAATGGAATCTTATTGTTCATAGTAAAATTAAAAAAAACATTTTTTTAAATTGTTTTACAATTGATTTTACAATGTTTGTTTTATTTAACAATTTTTTAATACTTAACACAAATATAAATATATTTTAGTTTTGTAGTAACATTTTTAATTCACGACAACAGTCACTACTTTGTATTTGGCAGTTGCCACTATTGATACACTGCAATAGTGTATGTTTTTTTGTACATATTATGAAAACTTATTGTATGGGGAAAGGTTTGTCACATTCATGTTCAGAAAAAAACCACATAAAAATTGGATTTTGAAAAATAAATTTTCTGATTTTTTGAAAGTAAAAAACACGTTTTCCAGGGAAATAAGTTATTTCTTTCAAAAATAAAATATAGTTTTTACTTGTACCAGAAAAATATTGTATTTTGTTAGGTTTATAGAACGTGCATAAAATAGAGACATTTAAATCCATGTTCTAATTTTGGTTTTAAAATTTAATGATATTTATTTACAATTAATTTGTAACAAGAATCTATTACAACACAACTACCATTGTTTGGTAAATCATAGAGTGTTATAAAACTATGAAATTCAGTACTGCAGTATTGTTGAACCAAGTTGTCAATCATCTCTAGTATTGTACATTGAGTTTTGTACTTAGTTATGGAGAAGGATCCGAAAGTTCTCCCTATAAAATTGAGCCAAGAATTTCACATAGTGTCTAAGGCATGTATTGGGCTTGTCCATTCTAATGTGATTTTACAATGAAATTGATTGTAAAGGGTTACTTTTTCAATTTAAGAACATTTTTCGACAGGAGGTTTCAAAGTATCTTCATTTAATAATTTAGTTTTTAGCTAACCTTTTACTTGTATCAAACTATATTATGAACGTTGTTTTTCATTTTAGGACAATTAATAACAAATTTGAGTTCTTATTCTAATATACTATATATCATGATGAATTTGCATCAGATTTAGAAAATAAGTGGTTTTGAAAATTTTCTTTAAAATAATTAGTTTAGTAATTTTAATCTACTAAATTTGAAAATTTAAAATAGTTGTTTATTTAAACTAGTAAAAAAAATATTATACTGAAACTATGCATCAATTTAAGATTACATAATACAAAAAATGAATAAACAGGTAATCATAATCTGTGTTTTACAATGTTTCTAATCATTTTCCCCTAAGGAATAGTCTTAAGGATGTAAGGAATAGTCTTACAAGGAAAAAATGTAAAGTAGAAACTCTGTATACCACAATGATTCCCTTTACCATATAGTCAGTTGCTCTAATAATGATGGCAAGTTGAGACCTCCACTATAGACTGTCTGAAATACAGCAGCTTAATGTAAAGTAGAAACTCTGTATACCACAATGATTCCCTTTACCATATAGTCAGTTGCTCTAATAATGATGGCAAGTTGAGACCTCCACTATAGACTGTCTGAAATACAGCAGCTTAATGTAAAGTAGAAACTCTGCATACCACAATGATTCCCTTTACCATATAGTCAGTTGCTCTAATAATGATGGCAAGTTGAGACCTGCACTATAGACTGTCTGAAATACAGCAGCTTAATGTAAAGTAGAAACTCTGTATACCACAATGATTCCCTTAACCATATAGTCAGTTGCTCTAATAATGATGGCAATTTGAGACCTCCACTATAGACTGTCTGAAATACAGCAGCTTAATGTAAAGTAGAAACTCTGTATACCACAATGATTCCCTTTACCATATAGTCAGTTGCTCTAATAATGATGGCAAGTTGAGACCTCCACTATAGACTGTCTGAAATACAGCAGCTTAATGTAAAGTAGAAACTCTGTATACCACAATGATTCCCTTTACCATATAGTCAGTTGCTCTAATAATGATGGCAAGTTGAGACCTCCACTATAGACTGTCTGAAATACAGCAGCTTAATGTAAAGTAGAAACTCTGTATACCACAATGATTCCCTTAACCATATAGTCAGTTGCTCTAATAATGATGGCAAGTTGAGACCTCCACTATAGACTGCCTGATATACAGCAGCTTAATGTAAAGTAGAAACTCTGTATACCACAATGATTCCCTTTACCATATAGTCAGTTGCTCTAATAAAGATGGCAAGTTGAGACCTGTACTATAGACTGTCTGAAATACAGCAGCTTAATGTAAAGTAGAAACTCTGTATACCACAATGATTCCCTTTACCATATAGTCAGTTGCTCTAATAATGATGGCAAGTTGAGACCTCCACTATAGACTGCCTGATATACAGCAGCTTAATGTAAAGTAGAAACTCTGTATACCAAAATGATTCCCTTTACCATATAGTCAGTTGCTCTAATAATGATGGCAAGTTGAGACCTACACTATAGACTGTCTGAAATACAGCAGCTTAATGTAAAGTAGAAACTCTGTATACCACAATGATTCCCTTTACTATATAGTCAGTTGCTCTAATAATGATGGCAAGTTGAGACCTACACTATAGACTGTCTGAAATACAGCAGCTTAATGTAAAGTAGAAACTCTGTATACCAAAATGATTCCCTTTACCATATAGTCAGTTGCTCTAATAATGATGGCAAGTTGAGACCTACACTATAGACTGTCTGAAATACAGCAGCTTAATGTAAAGTAGAAACTCTGTATACCACAATGATTCCCTTTACCATATAGTCAGTTGCTCTAATAATGATGGCAAGTTGAGACCTCCACTATAGACTGTCTGAAATACAGCAGCTTAATGTAAAGTAGAAACTCTGTATACCACAATGATTCCCTTTACCATATAGTCAGTTGCTCTAATAATGATGGCAAGTTGAGACCTCCACTATAGACTGTCTGAAATACAGCAGCTTAATGTAAAGTAGAAACTCTGTATACCACAATGATTCCCTTTACCATATAGTCAGTTGCTCTAATAATGATGGCAAGTTGAGACCTACACTATAGACTGTCTGAAATACAGCAGCTTAATGTAAAGTAGAAACTCTGTATACCACAATGATTCCCTTAACCATATAGTCAGTTGCTATAATAATGATGGCAAGTTGAGACCTCCACTATAGACTGCCTGATATACAGCAGCTTAATGTAAAGTAGAAACTCTGTATACCACAATGATTCCCTTTACCATATAGTCAGTTGCTCTAATAAAGATGGCAAGTTGAGACCTGTACTATAGACTGTCTGAAATACAGCAGCTTAATGTATAGTAGAAACTCTGTATACCACAATGATTCCCTTTACCATATAGTCAGTTGCTCTAATAATGATGGCAAGTTGAGACCTCCACTATAGACTGCCTGATATACAGCAGCTTAATGTAAAGTAGAAACTCTGTATACCAAAATGATTCCCTTTACCATATAGTCAGTTGCTCTAATAATGATGGCAAGTTGAGACCTACACTATAGACTGTCTGAAATACAGCAGCTTAATGTAAAGTAGACACTCTGTATACCACAATGATTCCCTTTACCATAAAGTTCTGTATACCACAATGATTCCCTTTACCATACAGTCAGTTGCTCTAATATTAATGCAAGTTGAGACCTGTACTATAGACTGTCTGAAATGCAGCAGCTTAATGTAAAGTAGAAACTCTGTATACCACAATGATTCCCTTTACCATATAGTCAGTTGCTCTAATAATGATGGCAAGTTGAGACCTGTACTATAGACTGTCTGAAATACAGCAGCTTAATGTAAAGTAGAAACTCTGTATACCACAATGATTCCCTTTACCATATAGTCAGTTGCTCTAATAAAGATGGCAAGTTGAGACCTGTACTATAGACTGTCTGAAATACAGCAGCTTAATGTAAAGTAGAAACTCTGTATACCACAATGATTCCCTTTATCATATAGTCAGTTGCTCTAATAATGATGGCAAGTTGAGACCTGTACTATAGACTGTCTGAAATACAGCAGCTTAATGTAAAGTAGAAACTCTGTATACCACAATGATTCCCTTTACCATATAGTCAGTTGCTCTAATAAAGATGGCAAGTTGAGACCTCCACTATAGACTGTCTGAAATACAGCAGCTTAATGTAAAGTAGAAACTCTGTTTACCACAATGATTCCCTTTACCATATAGTCAGTTGCTCTAATAATGATGGCAAGTTGAGACCTCTACTATAGACTGCCTGATATACAGCAGCCTAATGTAAAGTAGAAACTCTGTATACCAAAATGATTCCCTTTACCATATAGTCAGTTGCTCTAATAATGATGGCAAGTTGAGACCTACACTATAGACTGTCTGAAATACAGCAGCTTAATGTAAAGTAGACACTCTGTATACCACAATGATTCCCTTTACCATAAAGTTCTGTATACCACAATGATTCCCTTTACCATACAGTCAGTTGCTCTAATATTAATGCAAGTTGAGACCTGCACTATAGACTGTCTGAAATGCAGCAGCTTAATGTAAAGTAGAAACTCTGTATACCACAATGATTCCCTTTACCATATAGTCAGTTGCTCTAATAATGATGGCAAGTTGAGACCTGTACTATAGACTGTCTGAAATACAGCAGCTTAATGTAAAGTAGAAACTCTGTATACCACAATGATTCCCTTTACCATATAGTCAGTTGCTCTAATAATGATGGCAAGTTGAGACCTGTACTATAGACTGTCTGAAATACAGCAGCTTAATGTAAAGTAGAAACTCTGTATACCACAATGATTCCCTTTACCATATAGTCAGTTGCTCTAATAATGATGGCAAGTTGAGACCTGTACTATAGACTGTCTGAAATACAGCAGCTTAATGTAAAGTAGAAACTCTGTATACCACAATGATTCCCTTTACCATATAGTCAGTTGCTCTAATAAAGATGGCAAGTTGAGACCTGTACTATAGACTGTCTGAAATACAGCAGCTTAATGTAAAGTAGAAACTCTGTATACCACAATGATTCCCTTTACCATATAGTCAGTTGCTCTAATAATGATGGCAAGTTGAGACCTGTACTATAGACTGTCTGAAATACAGCAGCTTTTAATGTAAAGTAGAAACTCTGTATACTACAATGATTCCCTTTACCATATAGTCAGTTGCTCTCATAATGATGGCAAGTTGAGACCTGCACTATAGACTGTCTGAAATACAGCAGCTTAATGTAAAGTAGAAACTCTGTATACCACAATGATTCCCTTAACCATATAGTCAGTTGCTCTAATAATGATGGCAAGTTGAGACCTCCACTATAGACTGCCTGATATACAGCAGCTTAATGTAAAGTAGAAACTCTGTATACCACAATGATTCCCTTTACCATATAGTCAGTTGCTCTAATAAAGATGGCAAGTTGAGACCTGTACTATAGACTGTCTGAAATACAGCAGCTTAATGTAAAGTAGAAACTCTGTATACCACAATGATTCCCTTTACCATATAGTCAGTTGCTCTAATAATGATGGCAAGTTGAGACCTCCACTATAGACTGCCTGATATACAGCAGCTTAATGTAAAGTAGAAACTCTGTATACCAAAATGATTCCCTTTACCATATAGTCAGTTGCTCTAATAATGATGGCAAGTTGAGACCTACACTATAGACTGTCTGAAATACAGCAGCTTAATGTAAAGTAGAAACTCTGTATACCACAATGATTCCCTTTACTATATAGTCAGTTGCTCTAATAATGATGGCAAGTTGAGACCTACACTATAGACTGTCTGAAATACAGCAGCTTAATGTAAAGTAGAAACTCTGTATACCAAAATGATTCCCTTTACCATATAGTCAGTTGCTCTAATAATGATGGCAAGTTGAGACCTACACTATAGACTGTCTGAAATACAGCAGCTTAATGTAAAGTAGAAACTCTGTATACCACAATGATTCCCTTTACCATATAGTCAGTTGCTCTAATAATGATGGCAAGTTGAGACCTCCACTATAGACTGTCTGAAATACAGCAGCTTAATGTAAAGTAGAAACTCTGTATACCACAATGATTCCCTTTACCATATAGTCAGTTGCTCTAATAATGATGGCAAGTTGAGACCTCCACTATAGACTGTCTGAAATACAGCAGCTTAATGTAAAGTAGAAACTCTGTATACCACAATGATTCCCTTTACCATATAGTCAGTTGCTCTAATAATGATGGCAAGTTGAGACCTACACTATAGACTGTCTGAAATACAGCAGCTTAATGTAAAGTAGAAACTCTGTATACCACAATGATTCCCTTAACCATATAGTCAGTTGCTCTAATAATGATGGCAAGTTGAGACCTCCACTATAGACTGCCTGATATACAGCAGCTTAATGTAAAGTAGAAACTCTGTATACCACAATGATTCCCTTTACCATATAGTCAGTTGCTCTAATAAAGATGGCAAGTTGAGACCTGTACTATAGACTGTCTGAAATACAGCAGCTTAATGTATAGTAGAAACTCTGTATACCACAATGATTCCCTTTACCATATAGTCAGTTGCTCTAATAATGATGGCAAGTTGAGACCTCCACTATAGACTGCCTGATATACAGCAGCTTAATGTAAAGTAGAAACTCTGTATACCAAAATGATTCCCTTTACCATATAGTCAGTTGCTCTAATAATGATGGCAAGTTGAGACCTACACTATAGACTGTCTGAAATACAGCAGCTTAATGTAAAGTAGACACTCTGTATACCACAATGATTCCCTTTACCATAAAGTTCTGTATACCACAATGATTCCCTTTACCATACAGTCAGTTGCTCTAATATTAATGCAAGTTGAGACCTGTACTATAGACTGTCTGAAATGCAGCAGCTTAATGTAAAGTAGAAACTCTGTATACCACAATGATTCCCTTTACCATATAGTCAGTTGCTCTAATAATGATGGCAAGTTGAGACCTGTACTATAGACTGTCTGAAATACAGCAGCTTAATGTAAAGTAGAAACTCTGTATACCACAATGATTCCCTTTACCATATAGTCAGTTGCTCTAATAAAGATGGCAAGTTGAGACCTGTACTATAGACTGTCTGAAATACAGCAGCTTAATGTAAAGTAGAAACTCTGTATACCACAATGATTCCCTTTATCATATAGTCAGTTGCTCTAATAATGATGGCAAGTTGAGACCTGTACTATAGACTGTCTGAAATACAGCAGCTTAATGTAAAGTAGAAACTCTGTATACCACAATGATTCCCTTTACCATATAGTCAGTTGCTCTAATAAAGATGGCAAGTTGAGACCTCCACTATAGACTGTCTGAAATACAGCAGCTTAATGTAAAGTAGAAACTCTGTTTACCACAATGATTCCCTTTACCATATAGTCAGTTGCTCTAATAATGATGGCAAGTTGAGACCTCCACTATAGACTGCCTGATATACAGCAGCCTAATGTAAAGTAGAAACTCTGTATACCAAAATGATTCCCTTTACCATATAGTCAGTTGCTCTAATAATGATGGCAAGTTGAGACCTACACTATAGACTGTCTGAAATACAGCAGCTTAATGTAAAGTAGACACTCTGTATACCACAATGATTCCCTTTACCATAAAGTTCTGTATACCACAATGATTCCCTTTACCATACAGTCAGTTGCTCTAATATTAATGCAAGTTGAGACCTGCACTATAGACTGTCTGAAATGCAGCAGCTTAATGTAAAGTAGAAACTCTGTATACCACAATGATTCCCTTTACCATATAGTCAGTTGCTCTAATAATGATGGCAAGTTGAGACCTGTACTATAGACTGTCTGAAATACAGCAGCTTAATGTAAAGTAGAAACTCTGTATACCACAATGATTCCCTTTACCATATAGTCAGTTGCTCTAATAATGATGGCATGTTGAGACCTGTACTATAGACTGTCTGAAATACAGCAGCTTAATGTAAAGTAGAAACTCTGTATACCACAATGATTCCCTTTACCATATAGTCAGTTGCTCTAATAAAGATGGCAAGTTGAGACCTGTACTATAGACTGTCTGAAATACAGCAGCTTAATGTAAAGTAGAAACTCTGTATACCACAATGATTCCCTTTATCATATAGTCAGTTGCTCTAATAATGATGGCAAGTTGAGACCTGTACTATAGACTGTCTGAAATACAGCAGCTTAATGTAAAGTAGAAACTCTGTATACCACAATGATTCCCTTTACCATATAGTCAGTTGCTCTAATAAAGATGGCAAGTTGAGACCTCCACTATAGACTGTCTGAAATACAGCAGCTTAATGTAAAGTAGAAACTCTGTATACCACAATGATTCCCTTTACCATATAGTCAGTTGCTCTAATAATGATGGCAAGTTGAGACCTGTACTATAGACTGTCTGAAATACAGCAGCTTAATGTAAAGTAGAAACTCTGTTTACCACAATGATTCCCTTTACCATATAGTCAGTTGCTCTAATAAAGATGGCAAGTTGAGACCTCCACTATAGACTGTCTGAAATACAGCAGCTTAATGTAAAGTAGAAACTCTGTATACCACAATGATTCCCTTTACCATATAGTCAGTTGCTCTAATAAAGATGGCAAGTTGAGACCTGTACTATAGACTGTCTGAAATACAGCAGCTTAATGTAAAGTAGAAACTCTGTATACCACAATGATTCCCTTTACCATATAGTCAGTTGCTCTAATAATGATGGCAAGTTGAGACCTGTACTATAGACTGTCTGAAATACAGCAGCTTAATGTAAAGTAGAAACTCTGTATACCACAATGATTCCCTTTACCATATAGTCAGTTGCTCTAATAAAGATGGCAAGTTGAGACCTGTACTATAGACTGTCTGAAATACAGCAGCTTAATGTAAAGTAGAAACTCTGTATACCACAATGATTCCCTTTACCATATAGTCAGTTGCTCTAATAATGATGGCAAGTTGAGACCTGTACTATAGACTGTCTGAAATACAGCAGCTTTTAATGTAAAGTAGAAACTCTGTATACTACAATGATTCCCTTTACCATATAGTCAGTTGCTCTCATAATGATGGCAAGTTGAGACCTGCACTATAGACTGTCTGAAATACAGCAGCTTAATGTAAAGTAGAAACTCTGTATACCACAATGATTCCCTTTACCATATAGTCAGTTGCTCTAATAATGATGGCAAGTTGAGACCTCCACCATAGACTGTCTGAAATACAGCTGCTTAATGTAAAGTAGAAACTCTGTATACCACAATGATTCCCTTTACCATATAGTCAGTTGCTCTAATAATGATGGCAAGTTGAGACCTCCACTATAGACTGTCTGAAATACAGCAGCTTAATGTAAAGTAGAAACTCTGTATACCACAATGATTCCCTTTACTATATAGTCAGTTGCTCTAATAATGATGGCAAGTTGAGACCTGCACTATAGACTGTCTGAAATACAGCTGCTTAATGCACTATAACAGGGTATTATAAAAATTTCAACAGACAAAATGGACATTAAATGAAGGGGTAAAGAAAAAACAGGCATAGTCCAATTGTTACAATTTTTCAGGAGAGCAGTTAAAACTAAGCCAATTCTTTCCCTTAAAAAAGTTTAAAAAAATGTTGGCTAATATTGATAGGCACATAATATACGCTATATTAAAACATTTTAAAAGAATAAATAAAGAAAGTTTGTTTGAATAGACTAGCCTGATCTTTTCATGACCTCTTCAATTGTCTTCAACCAATTTTAAACTATCACAAGAAACAAAAGTAAAAAATCCGACCGATTTGTCAAAATTTCATATAGATAAAACAAACACTTGATATATATATATGACATTTGAAAAGAAATCTGTGACATAAGCTAGACGTTAAGGGAAGCACTTCAGAAAGTGAGCTCTGATTATATGAGTCAAGCTGATTAATCAATAGTTAAATAGGATTTTCAAACCAAGATAGAATCTTGTGCAAAGAATGAAAATTAAAAAAAAACCACATCATCAGGGGTTTGAACATGTGAGAATTGGTAGAAAACAACAATAGTGATTTTACTAAAGCTGGTCAAACAAGATAGGCTTTAATATGAGAAACCTGGTAAACAGTTACCTTGACGTTTTCATGTCTAAAAAAGAAGAATGGAATTGCAAGTGTACAATAATTAATATTTTCTTAGTGAAAATATTTTAATTAAAAAAAATACTGATGTATCTCTTCAAAGATGTGAATATGTACAAAATTGGGACTCTTAGTACTGTATAGCCAAGACCGATATATACTTGAAGATGGGATCGTCATTGTTGTGGGTAATTTGGTCTTCTAATGTTGCAAGTGGTTAACATTTTAAAAATATACTTCAGGTTAACATTTTAATTTTATTATCTATACAATTTTAACCATATATTTGGAACTCAAGGTATATAAGTGATGAACCTCACCTCATAAAAAAGGTGACTTTTAACATAATTACTTTGTTGTTTTAACTTCGCCTCATTTTACCAGGCGAAGTTAAAGCTAAGAAGTCCTCTCTAACACCTAACCTGATTAGATTGTACAGCGTCCTGCCGGAAGGACTTTGCATACTTCCAGGATGCCCAGATTTAATGTTGAGTATGAGTGCTTTTCGTTCTGCCAGCAGGACTCTAATCTAGACCAAATTAAAGGTTGGAAAATGTTGTGTTAGTGTAAAAAAGAAATGGGAGCTAAATTGTTCAAATATAGCGACCAAATTAAGAAAGGGTGACCCTGTGTTCGTTTTAGCGACATATTTTGACACGCCCAACAGTGACAACTCATGAAGCAACAGTACATACAGTGAAAATATGGTGAAACTGAATGTTTTTGAAAATTATTCGGGATGTTTGGAAATGGCAACTTGGGATGTTGACGATTGCACGACAAGAATTCAAAGAGAATACATTCAAGTGACGTCTACTTCATCGTGCCAACCATCGTCAAATGTGAATGGGGCGTTGAATAATTTCTTCCCTTTTTATAATGAATTTCGTTAGGATTTAACCATTGTTTTTTACATAAAATGAATGCTTGTATTTATCATTTAATACTTGTGTTTTTTAAGTTGGAAATTTGCAAGGACATTTTTATAACAAAGACATAATTCAAAGTAAAATATATTTTTATCAATTAAATGAACATTTTCAAAATGACAGTTAAAATTTATTTGATCTTGAACAACCTTAATGAACTGCTAATCAAAATAAAACGAAGAACGTTATTTTGGAAATTGAAAAAAATCAACAATAATTTTTAACCCTATACATGGCAGCTTAAAATCTCTATAGTGGCAGGCCAGTTTTTGTTGTTTTGAGCCTTATACTTCAAAATTCTGTAAAAAATACTGTTTTGCACTAAAATGTATCATGTCTTATATTGTTTTGTTCAGAAGTAACTACATAATATGTTTGTTATATTTACAATGTTATATATTCACATCAAAAATGTTTATTACCAGTAAAATATAAAAGTTTGTACATTTTGAGTTATAAAATTGAAAAGTAACCATAATTATAAAATATACTACAATTTTTACTGGAATAATCAAAATATACAAAATGTAGGAAAAAAGGTTCTCTTCAAGATATAGTAAAATTTTGTTTCAAAATTTTTGTATTTTGTTTTATTTTTATACATATTTGAAAAAGTGTAAATTTATGAAATTATAGGTATATACAAATAAATATGCAGAAAAATAAGTAAACTTACATTTATTTCATTAAACCTATTTTAATGAGTACAATATAAAATAACCTTTCAAAAAATATATTTTTTTGTTTTATTGGACATTAGTTTTTTGTTTTTTTTACAAATAGTTGAAATTGTGAAATTTGAGAAAAATGTTTTTGCAAATAAACTAGCACAATCATGTCTCCAGGATCTCAAATCAAAGTATATGATTACATAAACATGAAATAACATATAACTAAACATAATTCAAAAAATAAAACACTTATCTATAACTATATATACAATTATTTGAATTTACCTGGCGCGCCGAGTGAATTATACGTCCCGTTCGACAGGTACAATAAACAAGGTCAAGCTATAAATAGCCTCCCAAAATATGTATTCTTTGTTGACAATTTCATAACGCGTCGAATGGTATAAAAATCGATCATATAAACCATACAGTTACTTAGCAACAGGTTGAAAACAATTCGATACCTACAGGTATCGTTTGCCATTATAGAAAACAAGAAAACATCACTTCAAATAAAAATCGAATAGTAAGAAATCGACATTTTAGAATGAATATAAACAGTTGGTCGTGTTGCCTAGGAAATTTCTGATTCAGGGATGTAGCTCTCATCTTTCCCACACAAACATTACCTGGTAAAAAGTGGATGGAAAAACTTGTGTTCTTTTGTGTATACGCTCGGACGCGGGGATATTTGTGGAGTGCAGATTTTGTAATTAGTCTTTTATAATTTTTTGCAAATGTATTTTTAAGAGTATCTTTATCAAATTACAGTATTTTACTCTTGAGAATATTCCGAGTGTAATGATATATAATATGATAGGATTTCATGGTTATTTGTATGAAAAAGTAGCCGCTAAAAATAGCCTTGTAAATTCGATACCTCAGGTATCGTTTGCCACTGGGGAATCACTTTAAAACGATACCTCAGGTATTCTTTGCCACATCAATGGTTAAGAAATAGGATAATAATGAGAAAAGTAAGTTGGTTTGTGATAGTGTGTACTCCACAGTTTAGCATATAACATTTTCTGATAATGTAGATCTACTACATGACTTATTTTTTTTAAATCAGCTTTTCACACTCACTACAATTTGTAGTAATGCGCTGATTACAGTTCGGCCGCTTTGATTGCGACCTTATTAGGGAATCTATTTGAGACAGACAAAGCTATTAGTTGAAATGAGACAGATAATAAGTCTTCTCCTACCACTGAACCATGCCACTTTAACATTTCACTCACTCATTGATGCTCTGGGGTTTGTTGATCCCTGTTGTCAAACGCAGCATTGGCCAAGGCCATTTGCTGCAGTAGCTCTTTTTAGAATTCTCAGAACTGCGCCAGTTGTGGTAGTCACAGTTTTTTTTTTTCTTTCTACATCCCACCATTAGTGAAGCTAAGGTGAAGGAAGTTATGACAATGTCCTAAGAGGGTGTACACAGGCCTCTTAATAACAATTTCGTTGTCATGGATACACTGTGGGAAGATCCGTTTTCATACGTTATCGTGCTAGGTGACCATTTGCGGGCAAGGCAAGAGGTGGGAACTGGAATCTAGTACAGTTGGAACATGGCATAGGGGAATAAGGCGCTGTGATAAGAGTGTGGAGTCAGCTGAGCTGATGTAGAGTGGTTTGTTGTCATTACCGAGTTATATTGAGGATAAATTATAATTTAACTTGCGATATTATTGTGTTTTAAATATATATATTTTATTTGAAATACTTACAATTTGATTGAAATGTTCAGTGACGTATCTTCAAACTGAAATAATATTTATCACTACTTTTATTGATGTTTTATTTAAATATTACTTCGTATGCAATTTTAAAAATTGTGCTTTGCTAACTCTATAAGTCGTGATAGATGAGCAAGAACTTAATAACCAATTTCAATATGATTTATAATAACTACTAAAATGACAATATACATTTATAATACAATATATGGCTATATTAAATCAACTTTTAAAGTTCAAGCCATTTTCTCTACTACCTTTAACATAACCTACAAACAAAGGAAGCGAAGGAGATGAAGTGCCACACACATCGTAACCCACACAATTTCAACAGCTGATTGTGTACGTTATCCCCACTCCCAACACTGCCCCTTACGCCAACTAGAGACGGAGTGGTGGAACACTCCCCATCTGCTGCTGGAACCCCTACAAGCGCTAAATTTATCACGCAGGTCGCTTTCAACCTGGCCCAATTATAAAACAATTATATTGTTATTATGAACACAGCTATTTGTCATATTAGTGTAGAGTACTTTACAGGACTTAGACACTAATATTGCTTGAATTTTAGGACTTCTAAAATTGCTAGAAATTACGCAAAAATATTTAAGTTTATTTATAATTTTTTTCAGACACTGCTAGTTTGTCCAGTCACTCTAATTAAACTAGTGTACAAGTCACTCTAATAAAAAATTTGTACAAGTATTTTATGTTTTATTTCTAAACCAAACTAACAACTCATCAAAACAAGCGTACTGCCGGAACGACTGAGTGGTTCTGGAAGGACCAGTAATGTAAAATAAGCAAAAAATTGTGTGTCCTGCTGGCAGGACATCTTTATCAGCGTTATCCAAATAAAAGTCCTTCCGAAAGCGTTTCCGACAGGACGCGAGCCTGTACAATCTTAATCTATCATTAAGGTGGTGCGGCCGGCGTTAGAGACAACTGAATTCCGATAGATCGTAGCACTGTCGCTTTAAAACTAAAGCAGACGGAGGCTCGTGAGTGTGTGTGCATATTTCAAAGCTCCTTGAATATGCAGTCTGTCTTTGCTCATCTTACCCCTACTGCTCCTTCCTTTAAACACTTCAAATCTGAACACTTGTTGGCCCGCCCGATTTGCTTGTTCTTGTTGCGTTTTGACAATATAGAGATTGTGTTCTGTTCACCCCGCTGTCCTCACGCATCAATCCAGAGCGGGAATTTCCACACAGATTGCACACTTCCTACTGCAAACAGAATAAATATTCTTCTGCATGCTTTTAAACATGATTATAATGTTTGGGATTATTACAATTACATAATCAGATAAAATGTGGCAACCAAAAAATAAACTATATACTGTACACATTTTATTTCATAATGCTATAAAAGTTTGTAACAGGTCGACGGGTGATATGTGTTATTTTAGTTTGGTAAACATTAATTTATTTCTGTTAAGACAAATATTTTGTCGTAAAAAGCTTTAGGAACATTGAGGAAAATTAATATTTCATTTAATGTACTTTAATGCTATTTTAGCCTATTTAAAAATGTGCAATTGGTTTTATCTAACAGATGATGTTTAATCAGTGAATATACATTTATGAGTAGCGTCAATATACTAGATTTGTAAATAGTTTTTCTTTTTTTATAAATGCCTCGCAAGTGCAAGTTTCATAAGCGTACAAAGCACAAAGAACAGTATCAGCGATTCCATTAAGATGAAAAGTTTGTTGGAAGTACATTATTCAAGTTTGACAGGTCAACAGTATGTAATACTTATTAATGTTTAAAAAGAAATTCTCTAAGTAATTTTGTTTTTAAAATCTGATTATACATTAATTCCAACTTATAAAAATACATACATTTATATTTATTAATTCTACCTTATTGCTATCTAATTTCTTAAGGTTACCCAGGCGTAATAAATGTGTATGTCCTTAAGTAGATAGGAATTTTTATGTATTTAATACTGCATCCGTAGCCTATTAATGTTTATCATTGTCTTAATTAATAAGCCAAACAAAATAACTGTGATCATAATAATTTGTTTCCTATTCATAATTAGTTTATTAATCTTAATCTTGAGTACATTAGTACTAAATTGACGAAGTATTATTGGAATATTTGGCCACCAGCTATATGATATGCGTGAATGAATTGTAATCAGCGACAACACAATTGACTAGTTTGTGTACTTTCTCACTATCACATTTGGGCAAGCGACATACAGGAGTGGACCCATCCATGGGAGTTGTGTCTGAGAGCATGAGAGAGTCGAGTAAGGGATAAACCCAAGGCAGTTGGTGGAGAAGTTGGGCTGGAACAGGCGGTATGTGTCCCTGTCGCTGTGCATGCGGACGTGCGCGAGTAGTATTAGAATAAATAAGATTCACTGCCGTATATTGTATTACACGTTTGGGGCCAGTTCATCGTCTAAACAAATTATTATTACTAGAAATTGAATATTACAAAATATAGTGTAAATTCAACCAAACACAATGTCATGATTTTCTATCCGGCAAACAAATACATTTATTTATAACAAATATAAACAGATTGAATTTAAAAATAGATAATCTTTTTAAGTTAAATAAAATATGTCATATGGTTATATTTATTTGTTATATTTAATTTTAAAATTTGGGTTTGTAAACCCAAACCGTTTCCAAGATGAATTGGCCCCAAGGTTGGTGAAAAACGACCTATTCAGTAGCCTCTAGAACAAAAATAAGAGTCAGAAAATTTAATAAATTCTGTTTGTACGTTTAAAAGATGTAGACGAATAAATATTTGCATGAACATTTAGAATTAAAATTCAGAAAATTTTTGGCTGTACCACCATAAGGGTGCCTTCCGAACCACCACCAGTGACCGGGCAAGCGAGCTGCGTGCAAGACTCTCACCCATCCAAGGGACAGCTACACTCGATGTTGCTTGACTCTGTTATCTTACGATAACGTCGGAACCCTCAGGTCAAGCAAGACCACTGGCTTAATGTACATGTTGGAAAGACTAACATATTTTTTCAATCAAGAACAAACAGTCTTGGGTTTTTTTCTTCATCCAGCCTATTTAGAGCTAAGTAGGTTATTTAAGAAAGGGTGTCATAACAAGTATTGAATTAAAACTACAATATCATAGTCAAATCATTTAATTTGATTTTAACATACTGTGTATATTGAAACATAGCATAAAATGAGTTTACAAAGAGTTTATATATGTTATGTTGTTAATTCAGTGAATTTATATGAGGTACAGTCAAAAAGTTCCCTGAATTGATGTCCAGAGATGTGTGCAGCGTGGTTGCCGGTGGGAATTTTGTTCTATAGCAGCTTGTACAATTCCTGGAGAAGGGATATCGGCAGCGCGAGAATTGCTCAGCCACAGCCGATATTGTTCTTCTGTGGGGAGCGCTTTTTATATATTTGCGTGTTTACATTGTCGCTTTTTGAAAATTTATTGAATGAACAGCGAAAAACCACATTTTTCCCTTCATTTGGTCCTTGGTAGAATTTTGATGGATTTAAATGAAACATTTTTAATAATTCCACAATTTAAAATTTTTTAATAAATACATTTTCACCAGTTATTGCATTTTAAGATTATAATAAACAATTTGTACAACAGTTTTTGTGTTTTGCTTCACAAATTATTCTGAGATACTTAAAAGTTAATTCAAGCATACAGATTAGAGGTGATTAAGAAGTGCCAAGTTTATGAATGGCATAACATTTTTTGGGAAGGCCGCATAAATATTGAAGATGACTCTCATAGTTGACGCCCTTCAACTGCAACCACAGGTGACAATATTGAGCGGTAAATTGTCCATGCAAATAGAAGAATAGTGATTGATAAAATTGCATAAGAAGTAAATTTATTTAATGGCATTGTCCACACAAAAATTCTTACGCCATTAGGAGGAAACAGCCTAAAAAATGGACAGAAAACAATTGGATTTTGCTGCATGGCAATACCCCTGCATATCGATCCATTTTAGTAAACTACCTAGTCGAGCTCTGCATTACCACACTAGAACATCCTCCCTACTCGCCTGACCTCATGCTGGCCAATTTCTTCCTTGTTCACACGGTGAAAACATCAATAAAAGGAAAACGATTTGCAGATGCTGAAGCATAGAAAAAATGCAACAAACCATAGAAATACATTAAAAAAAATCAGTTTGAACAACCGTTTGATTGTTGGGACAAGTGTATTGTTGTAGGATGAGAGTATTTTGAAGAAAAATAGGTTTGTAAGTTTTATCTTTGTCCAAAAATATATTTCAACCAATTTCAAGAACTTTTTACTATATCTGGTATAAAGTTTTGTGGCAATCTTCATGGATTTTTTGTGGAAAGTATTGTTTCATGTTGAAAAAAAAAACACTGAATCATAATTTGCAAACTTAATGAAGTAAGCAGCTGAGCAGGACAGGCCCCATGGGTCATGAATGACTAAACAGATATACACCTCATGCCAAGTTTTAATTCATAATTCATTAGAGTAACAACACTGTACTAATAAATCAAACGTTTAAATGTTGGACAGACATAAAACTATTATTACAACATACAGCAAATATTGTTTGAACACTCTAACTTTGTAGATCTCAATAATTAACTTGGTATTCACAGAAAGAAGTTTAATTTGGAAAGGTTTGAGGTTCTACGTGTGCAATAGCTTGATCAGCATAGTTAAAATATTTAATGAATGTTTATTAATAGTATAAAATATCCAGATAAATAAGAAATTGATTTATTACACCAGAATTGTTGATACAACAATTTACAGAGAATGCTACAACAGAACAATAAATAACTGATCAACAATTTAATGACCTTGCACGCACATTCAGTGCACATTATGCTTTAGGGAGTACCATAGATGGTGGTAATAGTAATAGCCCTCTCACCCACCTATTCACATTTTGTGGTAATGGTCATCCCGCCCAATCATACACATACATGGTAATGGCCCTCCCACCTACCTTTTCAAATACGATGGTAATGGCCTTCCTGCACAATCATACAGATACATGGTAATGGTCCTCCCACCTACCTTTTCAAATACCATGGTAATGGCCCTCCTGCACAACCATACATATATGGTGGTTATGTCCCTCCCACCTACCTTTTCAAATACCATAGTAATGGCCCTCCTGCACAACCATACATATATGGTGGTTATGTCCCTCCCACCTACCTTTTCAAATACCACAGTAATGGCCCTTCTGCACAACCATACATATATGGTGGTAATGGCCCTCCCACCTACCTTTTCAAATACCATAGTAATGGCCTTCCTGCACAACCATACATATACGGTGGTAATGGCCCTCCTGCACAACCATACATATACGGTGTTAATGGCCCTCCTGCACAACCATACATATATGGTGGTTAATGGCCCTCCCACCTACCTTTTCAAATACCATAGTAATGGCCTTCCTGCACAACCATACATATACGGTGTTAATGGCCCTCCTGCACAACCATACATATATGGTGGTTAATGGCCCTCCCACCTACCTTTTCAAATACCATAGTAATGGCCCTCCTGCATAACCATACATATACGGTGGTTAATGGCCCTCCCACCTACCTTTTCAAATACCATAGTAATGGCCCTCCTGCACAACCATACATATATGGTGGTAATGGCCCTCCCGCACAACCATACACATATGGTGGTAATGACCCTCCCTCTTAAATGCGATACAATGGCAAACCTGACATTGCATCTGCTAAATTTGTAATTGAGCTAATGGAGCTGTTGGTAGTCATAATCAAACCCTGATAAGTAAATCTAAATCCAAGAAACTCAGTAAAATCGTTATTTGCTAAACTTAAAATTCCAACTATATTTGCCCTGTATATTCTTGTTGTAATATTAACTGCAAAGGAGTCAATACAATGCTCAGTTATCAAGAATCAATCCTACAATACCAGACATTCAAAATACAAACGTACATAACACCATAACCTAGAATTGTACAAAAAAGTCCAACTTATGTAGGAATGAAATTTATCAAAATGATTCCAGATTACATCAAATGTGAACAAAATTAATTCAAGCTACCTTACAGTACAGAACAGGCATTTTATTCCATAAAAGAATTTTATTTATTGGACAATAAACATTGATTTGTAACCTTCCTGACATTAAACTTATTACTTTAATTTAAACCATAAAATAGTTTGTAAGTTAGTATTTAGCTACATATCATAGCATCTTTGTGACACTATTCATGTACTACAATAATGTGTACAATTGTTATGAATAAAGAATAAATAAATATTAAGACAATAGATGATAAAGTAGTTTCCTATTTTTTACCATCTATTGTTAAATACAACCAATCAGGATAATACTGATAGCATAACAATGGAAATATTAAGAGTAAATTGATACAACAATTTGTTGGAATGATTCAGAGAATCGTATAAGTGATGGTAACTTGTATATCTTTCTATTTTCACAAATAAAACTGATTAAACCACAAACAAAACTCTTATTGATTCTGACGAAAATTCAGCTGCTTCAAAAAAATACTGTAATAGTGAACAAAAGGATCTTGATAGTTTTATGTCAAAGTTTACAGGTGTAGTAATGTTTTGACTCCTCAGCTGTCTTTTATTTGGTATTCTTTACTTACAGTCTCAAGTACCCTTTGAACAAAGTTGGATTTGAGATGGTATTGCATAATAATGATGCACTTGCCAACTCCTCAAAGCAGGCCTTACTCTTTAATACCCTCACTAATAACCTCAAGGAACCTAAGAAGCAGAATGGGAGCCAACAAACCTATGACATGCACTCTTTGAGAGGACATTCAGAGAGTCAAATAAATCACAATTGTTAAGAAGAATAGACACAGAAAACTGTATTAATAATGTGAAAAATAATTAATTATAGTGATCAGGAGTTTCAACAAAACTGCAAACAAGCCCAGAATAAAATAAATGGTACCAGGTAACTAGCACAAACTTTCTCCCTTTCCTTTTGTTATGTCAGATTGTTTATAAAAATAGATGTTCAATTAATTACAATTCTAAGAAGTGTACATCTGAAACACTAATTTTATTTAAATTTATTTTTTAATTATTTAAATTATTTTAAATATTAATTATTTAAATAACACTGTACGTGTATCAATACCACAGTGTGTGTATGGGTGGGCGTGTGGGTCAATACCACTGTACGTGTATCAATACCACAGTGCGTGTATGGGTGGGCGTGTGGGTCATTACCACTGTACGTGTATCAATACCACAGTGCGTGTATGGGTGGGCGGGTGGGTCAATAACACTGTACGTGTATCAATACCACAGTGCGTGTATGGGTGGGCGGGTGGGTCAATAACACTGTACGTGTATCAATACCACAGTGTGTGTATGGGTGGGCGTGTGGGTCATTACCACTGTACGTGTATCAATACCACAGTGCGTGTATGGGTGGGCGTGTGGGTCAATACCACTGTACGTGTATCAATACCACAGTGCGTGTATGGGTGGGCGTGTGGGTCAATAACACTGTACGTGTATCAATACCACAGTGCGTGTATGGGTGGGCGTGTGGGTCAATACCACTGTACTTGTATCAATACCACAGTGCGTGTATGGGTGGGCGTGTGGGTCATTACCACTGTACGTGTATCAATACCACAGTGTGTGTATGGGTGGGCGGGTGGGTCAATAACATTGTACGTGTATCAATACCACAGTGCGTGTATGGGTGGGCGTGTGGGTCATTACCACTGTACGTGTATCAATACCACAGTGCGTGTATGGGTGGGCGTGTGGGTCATTACCACTGTACGTGTATCAATACCACAGTGCGTGTATGGGTGGGCGTGTGGGTCATTACCACTGTACGTGTATCAATACCACAGTGCGTGTATGGGTGGGCGGGTGGGTCAATAACACTGTACGTGTATCAATACCACAGTGCGTGTATGGGTGGGCGTGTGGGTCAATACCACTGTACGTGTATCAATACCACAGTGCGTGTATGGGTGGGCGGGTGGGTCAATAACACTGTACGTGTATCAATACCACAGTGTGTGTATGGGTGGGCGGGTGGGTCAATAACACTGTACGTGTATCAATACCACAGTGCGTGTATGGAACAAAATAATCTTAAAAAACAGCTGTTCAATTAATCACATAGCCAAACATCATGTAAATAACCTTCAACAACTTGGGTTGTGGCTTCATGCCTTCGGCCTCTAGCCCCAACTTAGTGGGGTGGTAACTAACAAATAAGACTAAATTTTAAAAATATTTTTAATTGTAATTTGCATCTTTACTGAAAATTAAATCAAAATCGTTAGAATAAAGCTTGAAAAATTTCCATTTTTAATGTTTTTGTCAGTAAAAAATGTTATAACTAAAAAACTATTAAAGTTAGAGACATGCGATTTTTATTAAAATATGTTAAATTGTAATTCACATATTTACTGAAAATTTAATCAAAATCGTTAGTCGTTTTTGAGAAAATTCCATTTTTGTGTGTTTTTGCCCATAAATATTTTTAAAAACAAAAATTTCAAGAAAACCACCCCTTTTTTTGGTTCAGGGGACCTAAAATGGATTTTTAGACCAATTAATAAAAAAAAAATTTTTTGGACGATCACAATACTTTCTCTATGCTAATGCATATAGCAGAAAATACAATTTAAAAGAAAAGTAAAGAAACAGTAGCAATTTTATACAGCAAACTGATAAAATCAAGTAAACCCAAGCCGGAAAGGCAACAATTAAGAAAACAAAAACTCGAAGATTGCACAACAGCAAAACCAAGATGGAAACATGTCCACAAATTAAATTCACAATTAATTTTTTGGATGTATTAATTTAGTCGGCAGAACTCTGAAGCTTCTATTTTGGGAAGTTATAAGTCACATCATTATTTATTTAAAAAAGAAACTGTTTCTATATAACATAATATGAGTAAAAAATAAAACAGCAACTGGTTCTTCTTTTCTTTACAATGCAACGTACTTTTGGAGGAAAGGGAGTTTTAACATCAAAAATAGGTTTGCTCGGTTGTTGTGAAAAATTCAACCCAGAGAGAATCAAACCAGTAGTCAATCAATCAATCAATAATCTTTATTACCATACGACTATTTACATAGCATCGATATGCGTCATAATTATTTACATAAATTAAAATAAAAAAAACACAGTACAAAATAAAAAAGTAATGTAATACAGTCCACTTATTTTTGTGTAACTGAACAATTTATCTGCTAAATACTCTTGGACACTATAATATTCCTTAACAACCAAAAATTATTTGACTTTATTTTGGAATTTCCTCACGTCTGTCTCTGATTGTAAAAAGTGTGGAAGTTAACCACACTCTAACACTATGGTTACGGTACAGGAGTTAACACTGATGATTATATTAATTTAACTTGAGCAAACCACATAAGGATCGGTAGTCTGTAAAGGTATATCGTTACACACACTCTAGTAATACTATAGTTACGGGAGTTAATATTGTTAATTTGGTTATGGGTGAACCACACAAGGATCGGTAGTCGGTAAAGGTATATCGTTACACACACTCTAGTAATGCTATGGTTATAGGAGTTAACAATATTAATTTGGTTGTGGGTGAACCACACAAGGATTGGTAGTCGGTAAAGGTATATCGTTACACACACTCTAGTAATGCTATGGTTATAGGAGTTAACAATATTAATTTGGTTGTGGGTGAACCACACAAGGATTGGTAGTCGGTAAAGGTATATCGTTACACACACTCTAGTAATGCTATGGTTATAGGAGTTAACAATATTAATTTGGTTGTGGGTGAACCACACAAGGATCGGTAGTCGGTAAAGGTATATCGTTACACACACTCTAGTAATGCTATGGTTATAGGAGTTAACAATATTAATTTGGTTGTGGGTGAACCACACAAGGATCGGTAGTCGGTAAAGGTATATCGTTACACACACTCTAGTAATGCTATGGTTATAGGAGTTAACAATATTAATTTGGTTGTGGGTGAACCACACAAGGATTGGTAGTCGGTAAAGGTATATCGTTACACACACTAGTAATACTATAGTTACGGGAGTTAACATTGTTAATTTGGTTGTGGGTGAACCACACAAGGATCGGTAGTCGGTAAAGGTATATCGTTACACACACTCTAGTAATACTATAGTTACAGGAGTTAACATTGTTAATTTGGTTGTGGGTGAACCACACAAGGATCGGTAGTCGGTAAAGGTATATCGTTACACACACTCTAGTAATACTATAGTTACAGGAGTTAACATTGTTAATTTGGTTGTGGGTGAACCACACAAGGATCGGTAGTCGGTAAAGGTATATCGTTACACACACTAGTAATACTATGGTTACAGGAGTTAACATTGTTAATTTGGTTGTGGGTGAACCACACAAGGATCGGTAGTCGGTAAAGGTATATCGTTACACACACTAGTAATACTATAGTTACGGGAGTTAACATTGTTAATTTGGTTGTGGGTGAACCACATAAGGATCGGTAGTCGGTAAAGGTATATCGTTACACACACTAGTAATACTATAGTTACGGGAGTTAACATTGTTAATTTGGTTGTGGGTGAACCACACAAGGATCGGTAGTCAGTAAAGGTATATCGTTACACACACTAGTAATACTATGGTTACAGGAGTTAACATTGTTAATTTGGTTGTGGGTAAACTACACAAGGATCGGTAATCGGTAAAGGTATATCGTTACACACACTAGTAATACTATAGTTATGGGAGTTAACATTGTTAATTTGGTTGTGGGTGAACCACATAAGGATCGGTAGTCGGTAAAGGTATATCGTTACACACACTCTAGTAATACTATAGTTACAGGAGTTAACATTGTTAATTTGGTTGTGGGTGAACCACACAAGGATCGGTAGTCGGTAAAGGTATATCGTTACACACACTAGTAATACTATAGTTACGGGAGTTAACATTGTTAATTTGGTTGTGGGTGAACCACATAAGGATCGGTAGTCGGTAAAGGTATATCGTTACACACACTCTATTAATGCTATGGTTATAGGAGTTAACAATATTAATTTGGTTGTGGGTGAACCACACAAGGATCGGTAGTCGGTAAAGGTATATCGTTACACACACTCTATTAATGATATGGTTACAGGAGTTAACACTATTAATTTGGTTGTGGGTGAACCACACAAGGGTCGGTAGTTGGTAAAGGTATATCGTTACACACACTAGTAATACTATGGTTACAGGAGTTAACACTATTAATTAGGTTGTGGGTGAACCACACAAGGATTGGTAGTCGGTAAAGGTATATCGTCACACACACTAGTAATACTATGGTTACAGGAGTTAACATTGTTAATTTGGTTGTGGGTGAACCACACAAGGATCGGTAGTCGGTAAAGGTATATCGTTACACACACTCTATTAATGCTATGGTTATAGGAGTTAACAATATTAATTTGGTTGTGGGTGAACCACACAAGGATTGGTAGTCGGTAAAGGTATATCGTTACACACACTCTAGTAATGCTATGGTTATAGGAGTTAACAATATTAATTTGGTTGTGGGTGAACCACACAAGGATCGGTAGTCGGTAAAGGTATATCTTATAATACACTTTAGTAATATTATGGTTACAGGAGTTAATACTGTTTATTATGTTAATTTATTTTTGGGCAAATCACACAAGGATCGGTAGTCGGTTTAGGTTGATCTTAAAATACACACTTAACATTATGGTTACAGGATTTAACATGGTTAATTTTGCTGTGGACGAACCATGCAAGAAACCAAGCATGGATAGGGCAAGCGTTTGCCATAGGAACAATGGCCATAAGCTTGACACAACGAGAAACTTGCCGATAGGAATAATATTGAAAATAAACTAAAATATTTAGCTCATTATTATAAATAAAATAAAACTTCATTTCTCAATGAAAATAAATTGTTGTTTAAAGCCCTGGATTTAAAAAAATATTATTGGTAAAATATATGACGTAACAACATCAAAGTATACAAAAAACAAAAATAAAATATAAATTAAATATATATATGACCAAAAGTGCTAAGATAAAACTTCTCAAATTAATAAAATTTATTATAAATAAACAAGTATTAAAAGTTGCCTAAGTCTAATGTATCTGGACAGCATCACTTACAGTTCGTAATAATTACATAATGTAGTTATGTATTCAATATAGTTATGATGTACAGTATGTAATATAGTCATAATCTCTAATTTATTATATATTTTAGGCACTGATACTGATTTTTCTGTTGTTCTGTGCAATAATAAACCTCCTCTCTCCAAGCTTGAATATTGCTATCTTCCCTTGCATTCTTCTAAGGTCTAGTTCTCCTGAATAGTTTAGGAGTGCCAGTTTTCACTTTTCTGTGAATTATCTTCAGCCTTTAGGTAATGGAATAAGACTCATACTCTCACATCTTGTCAAATCTCTCATTATTGGTAAGAGCTCTGTCCATCTTTAGTTTCTTCAACTCTAAGTGTTGAATGATATTTTGAAGTTTTCCTAATGACAATTTGTTATTAATGATACTTTCCAAGGAATTATCAACCTTAGTTTGTAATCAGCTCATCTACAATCATCATGCTCTTTCAAAATCCATATTCGCCAATATCTTGATGATTGGCATCTTAATAATAAATAATAGTTTTGGCCATCACATCAGGTCATATTTTTCTAACAGAAACAAAGAAGATTGTGTTTAATTAATGTATTTTAATTTCTCAGCTCCATTTACAGACTCTGAGGGTTTTGAAAAGTGTTTTGTTTATTGACATTGATTTAGTTCCTAAGAGAAAAAAAGGTGTTTCAGTTGAAATTACTTTACTGTATTAAATTCTGTAGTCGTACTATAAAGTAATAAAAATAATATACAGGGTGAGTTTTTTGAATGGGCCACCATTGTGATCTTAGAAACCATAAGTCTGAGAAAAAATTTTAAATGTGGAACCTTACCTTGTTTTTAGGGACGATTAAGAATACATATTTTAAATTTTGAAAAACGGACACCATTTTCCAATATGGCAGTCAACTTTGATTTTTCTTATGGAATAAGTTATGATTGTTTTGGATAGAAATAGTAATTTTAAGACATTTTTACTATTGAAAGTTTTTCGATATTTTGCTTAATAACGTAGATATGAGAGCTCAAAATGTTCAGATTCCTTAAAGAGTTTAACATTGAGATAACAACTTTTTTAATATGCATTTAAAAAATGATATAATCTGCAAACATTACCACATACATTAGGAAAATGCATGCTTAGCTATTCTTTTTTCACGGTTTAACGCATTGTCCATTAAATTATAACGCATAAAATGAAATAAATGTGATACTATTTTATCACTGATAAATTGATGTTGGCAACACTGTTACCATTATCACCTGTTTAAGTCAATTTCCAATTCAGACCTAGCGGTATTAGAAGTTTACTTGAACAACTGATATTGGTAACAGTGCTGCCAACATCAATTTATCAGTGATAAAATAGTAACACATTTGTGTCGTCAACCACAACAATAGCGTGTGTCAACCACAAAAATACATCAGCAATCTATTTTGATTACTTTTATCCAAAACACTACAATAAAGTGATTTGTGATGTTATTGTAATGAAAATGCCCTTAGCAAGCAACCAGAAAGAAGTTGCAGATAATTTTCGTTGTTATAAATTATTGTTATAAATTAATTTTATAGAAATAATACTGGTTAAATTACCTTTTTTTTCCTGTCAACAGTTCTTCAAACATAATCTGCTATGTACATTTCGAAGCATAGAGCTTCATTTTGAAAGGAAAAAAAAGGTAATTTAACCAGTATTATTTCTATAATATAACAGTTCTGGAGGCTAATAAAACAAAATGAATAAATTAATTTTAACCTGAAGTAGTGACCTAAAAACTTGAAATTTTGTAAAATTTATTTTTGAAGCAAAACAGGTTGTAGGCATAAAAAAAGTAAAATTTAAAAAAACATTACATTATAAATTGAAATTTTAATTAAATCTATTTCACATTACAAACAATGCTCAAAATTTCATCCTCTTATTTGGTTGCAAAGGAAAACAGGGCTGGAAAGTCACTGGCGCACAGCAGACAATTAATTTTTTTTTAATAATTCCAGTACCTTCAACAATTCTACAAACCTAGAATTTACAACAATTCTAGTTTTTAGGGCACTACTTAAGGTTACAATAAATTTTTAATTTAATAACAACGAAAATTATTCGCAACTTCTTTCCGGTTGCTTGCTAAGGGCACTTTCATTATAATAACATCACAAATCACTTTATTGTAGTGTTTTGGATTAAAATAATTAGAATAGATCGCTGATGTATTGTTGTGGTTGATTCGCGCGGCACGGCACCATGGCTGTACATTCACGTGTAAATGATTAAATACAAAAATACTCAAATCTCAGTTGTTTGTCGTCCAATTTCATACAACGTTACATTTTTGGATTGTAAATAAAATTTGTATAAAAGAGGTATTATTGTGATTTTTTTGTATTACTAACCTTCTAAAGTTATTATGGATCAACAATTTCAAAGTGCCGCCATTTTGAAAATAATCCAAAAAGGTTTTTGTTTTTTTTATTTCCGTAAGAAAATGGTTTTATTAATGTGTATACTAAATTTGAACTGTATAGGTTAAATAGTTTTAAAAATAAAAATTAATTTGTAAAAAATACAAAATGGCAGCTGTACAGGTGCCGGAGGTGATTTGAAATTTTTAGATATGATATTTTGTTTTGTTTTTGACCCACAATCAATACCTAAAAAGATCCTCAGAGAGTTTAGGGACACCATGTATATATAAGGGTGTTAATTTGAAAACTTCCCACATTTGTTGCTTCAAAACTGAACAACTTAGAAAAGTTCTGTTACAGGAGATATTTATTACTCACTAGCTGTACCCGCCCGCTTCGCCGGTCATAATATTGAGTTTTGATTGTATCATTGAAATGTGCAGCAACCTTTCAGTTTACACAGTATCCAATTTACAACAGCTGATGTTTTGTGTAGTTTACTACTGTACTCAATTATTTTTAATTTTGAATGTTTTGCCTACCACAATTTTACTCTATTTGTTTTTATTTAACAGCTGTTAATCAAATAAATAAATCAATTAATATAGCTTCACAAGAAATTAAAACATAAAAATATAAACAGTATAATTTTGACATATTTAAAACCCACAGCTGATATTCTTTTTATATTTGACTTATTATACCTCCATGCATCCTGCTATTTGATTAACATCGAAACTTTAGAAGTCCAAGGGATGGAGCCCTGAGGGATTAAAGAAACGGGAATAGGACAGAAACCTTCCCTGGGGTATATAGAACAACTTCCCCAAGTTTCATGGCGATTGGCTGGACGGTTTGGTAGCGCATAAAGGATAGACAGACAAACAAACATACTTTGGATTTTATATATATATAGATTGGGAGAACCAAAAGTAAAATGTTCAAAAAAAAGGAGTGTTACCTCTAACCCCCCCCCCCCACTAACCCCAACTCAAAATTTTCAAATTGCAGCCCATACCTTGTAATATCTCTTTAATAATTCCAGTACCTTCAATAATTCTACAAATCTAGAATTTACAACAATTCTAGTTTTTAGGGCACTACTTAAGGTTACAATTAATTTTTAATTTAATAGCAACGAAAATTATCCGCAACTTCTTTCCGGTTGCCTGCTAAGGGCATTTTCATTACAATAACGTCACAAATCACTTTATTGTAGTGTTTTGGATAAAAGTAATCAGAATAGATCGCTGACATGTTGTGGTTGACTCGCGCGACACGACACCATGGCTGAACACATTCACATGTAAATGATTAAATACAAAAATACTCAAATCTCAGTTGTTTGTCGTCCGATTTCATACAACGTTACATTTTTGGATTTCAAATAAAATTTACAAAAAATAGGTATTCATGTAATTTTGTTGTATTCTTAACTTTTCAAAAGTTATTAAGGATCAAAAGTTTCAAAGTGCCGTAATTTTGAAAATAATTAAAAAAGGTTTTGGATTTTTTATTTTTGTAAGAAAATGGTTTTATTAATGTGTATACTAAATTTGAACTGTATAGGTTAATTAGTTTTAAAAATGAAAAATAATTAGTAAAAAATACAAAATGGCAGCTGTACGGATACCAGAGGTGATTTGGAATTTTTAGATATGATATTTTGTCTTGTTTTTGACCCACAATCAATACTTAAAAAGATCCTCAGAGAGTTCAGGGACACCCTGAATAAATAAGGGTGTTCATTTGAAAACTTCCCACACTTATTGCTTCAAAACTAAACAACTTAGAAAAGTTCTGTTTCAGGGGATCTTTATTACTCATTGGGGGTTCCAAAAGCAAAATGTTTTTAAAAAAGGGGTGTTACCTCTAATCCCCCCCCATGACCCCTCAAAATTTTCAAATTGTAACCCATACCTTGTAATACCTCTAATGAAATCCCATAAAAAATGTAGCTTTGTGGTAAACAAAATGTTGAAATCGTACCAACCGTTCAGGTGCTGTGTACAAAAACCCAATTTTTAGGCGTTTTCAAAAAACCCTTTTTAACACGCTTCAAAGATAACTTTTAACATTAATGCTTTGTCAAAGTAATAAAACCTGCCTAATTAGATAATCTTAGTGAAGTTTTAATCAATTTAGTCATAAAAAACATAAAAACCTTACACATATTTTACAGATTTTTTTCTTAATTTAGCTAAAGATTTTCAAATAGGACGATATGGTTTGTGACCACTCTTTGGAAATTCCTATAAATGCTGAGTAATTTGGTATAAAAACTTTTGAAATCGGTGCACAGGTTGTGAAGTTGTGGTTGAAATGGTACTTTTAAGGTATTCTAATTTTGTTCTATCTTTTATGTTGCAATAAATGTTCAAATTGGTTTATATTATTATTCATACAGTAATACAGTCTGTTTTCAAAATCTTGCCTAACTTTTTGGAAGATTTCCTTTGTTATGCTTCTACACTCCATTGCGATTTTTTGTTTTAAGTCCTCAATATCAACTGTAGATCTTTTGAAAATGATAGATTTCAAATAGCCCAACAAAAAGAAGTCTAATGGACTTAAGTCTGGTGATCTTGCAGGCCATTCAACTGTTCCTCTCCTACCGATCCACCTGCCAGGTTATTGGTCAATTAACCATCGACACAAAGATGATAATGAGAAAGGGCTCCATCTCTGGGAACAAAGAATGTTTTCATCTAAATTTAACTGTCTGATCTCATTTTCCTGATTTTCAATGGTTTCTATAATAAGGGTTTAAATTGCATTTTCAATTAAATTTAGATATGATTCTCCATTCAATGATCCGTCAATAAACAAGGGCCTATAATAGTGTCACCCAAAATCTCTGCACAAACATATCTTTACTGGCCGTTGTGTTAAACCTTCTACAAAGAAGTGAGGGTTTTTCAGACCAATAACGGTAATTATATTTGTTCACAAAACCATTTAGTTGGAATGCACATTCATCACTGAAACAAATATTATTAACATTTCCTATTGATAAGTTGACTCTTTCTTCACATAACTGTATCCTTCTATCAACATCAACTTCATTAAGTGTGTGACAAATTTGCATTTTAGAAGGGAAAATGTATTAATTCTCATTGCTTTGTTGATGGAACCAGCAGATTGGTCAGTTTCAGCAGTGACTGTGATTGAATTACTAGGCTTTTCTAAAAACGTGCTAACAACTTTATCTTGAGCCAATTCTTCTATTTCCATATGTCTTTTTATTATTACTTTGAACACTTTGTAAAGTTATTTGCAAAATTTTAATTATTAGGGTTTAAAAGAAACCTTTAATGAGGAATTAAAAAAGTACTATTTCAACCACAACTTCACAACCTGTGCACCGATTTCAAAACTTGTTATACCAAATTACTCAGCATAGGGCTTTCCAAAAAGTGGTCACAAACCATGTCGGTACTGGTGGCGCAGTGCTGTAACCCAGCTACATGGGGACAAAGTGTTTGGGAGATTGTAGGCGATAGGTTGGATGCTCGGTCCTCTTAATACCGACATGGTGTCTGCTTGATGGTTGCTATCGACGTGGACACTACTAGAGAAGTCTGGGGTGTCCATGTTGGGTGGTGATCATTGTGCGGATGTTGTGTGAGGGAGATAACTGAGTATCAGGCTTGTCAATTAGCTGAAAATCAGACCAGCACTACGTGGTTTGGATTCCACGTAAAGCTGTAGGTCCCTTAGTTGCTCTGGCTGTTGGGCTATTAATAAATTGCCTTTTCTGAGGAACAGTTGAACTCAGTTAGTAACCAGACTACACTCACCCACACTCATCCTACACTCATATAACCATTCATATTCGCCTTAAAATACCAACAACGTTGTGTCGGCGTCTCATATGTAAGAATGTAAGAATATCGTCCTATTTGAAAATGTTTAGCTAAATTAAGAAAAAAATCCATAACAATATGTGTAAGGTTTTTTATGTTTTTTATGACTAAATTGATTAAAACTTCACTAAGATTATCTAATTAGGCAAGATTTATTGCTTTGACAAAGCCTTAACGTTAAAAGTTATCTTCAACGTGTGTTAAAAAGGGGTTTTTGAAAAAAAAACTCCTATAAATTGGGTTTTTTGTACACATCACCTGAATGGTTGGTACGATTTCAAAATGTTATTTACCACAAAGCTATATTTTTTATGGGCTTTCATTACAGGTATTACAAGGTATGGGCTGCAATTTGAATGTTTTGAGTTGGGGTCATGGGGGGGGGGGGGGGTTTAGAGGTAACACCTCTTTTTTAAAAACATTTTGCTTTTGGTAACCCCAACGAGTAATAAAGATCCCCATGAAACAGAACTTTTTTAAGTTGTTCAGTTTTGAAGTAATAAGTGTGGGAAGTTTTCAAATGAGCATCCTGTATATAAATCTAAAGTAATTACAGTACACAATAGTTAACATTTATTACCATTAAACTGTTAGACACTTGAAAAAGTGTACCCTGTAAAGATTCAAAAAGTAATTATTTAAAAAAGGAATTTAAGATTTTGTAAAAAGTTTCTTACTGCTAATTGCTTGCCTGAAAGCTGTTCCCTCTTCTTCAAGCACTGTCTGTCCTAAAAATGCCTTATACACTCAACAGATTGACAAAAGTGATGTAACCCGCTCACATTTTACAGTCACCACTCAACATTAAGTTAAGTACATTAAACAACAAAACAGCGTGCCATTTGGGAAAAACCCTCACCAGGTACATACAGTTTTTGTCACTACCAAATAATAATGCATTATATTATTTTCAAACAATTTGTATTACAGCATTGTTTTTGGATGAGTATGTTGGTTAAAACGAAATTTCAGATAACGAGGCTCTACTGTACTCCTATTTAGCGTCTCATGTTGTCCAGGCAGCTCTGTTATTTACTCTGCATAATCTTAATGATATTCATTCCTTAACACACTACAAAAAACCTTGATTGAAGCAGCTCAGGAGATATATTGTGTTTTATTTATTTGCCCTTGCCCCCCTTTTGATTACTTGGTAATATCAGGAAGTATTATGGCTCCATCGTGGTTCTCCTCTGTTTGTAAAAATGAACCAGCAAAAATAAACTTAGCTACCCAACAGTACACTTTGCATGCTAATAAGGAAATGATAACACAGCAATCGGGAATGTTGATAAATCTGTAGGTCATCAGTCCACACAGCTATCAGAAAATCCATATTTTTTAAATTTCATAACAAGTAAGGGATAATAAAGACAGTCGAAAGCATTAGAAAAGTCAAAAAGGGTCACAATTGAAAGGTTCTTCTTGTCCATTGCATGCATGTATCATTGAGGATTTTCAGAAGAGCTGTTGTAGTGCTGTGATGCTTAGGGCGGAAGCCAGATTGAAAGTTAGATATTAGTTTATTGTTTGAAAGATAGTAATAGATTTGCTTATGAACAATTCTTTCAAGGCATTTTGACAAAGCAGGAAGAATACTTATTGGTTGTAAGTCAGAGGGAGATTTTATTGGAATACTGTCAGATCCGACTGCGTTTCTGGTTGTACAATTCTAGGCTCTCAGCACTTCTCCATCAATAGCCAAACGATATTAAAATTGATGAAAAGGCGTGGGAAAGAGAGAACGGGTTAGTTCATTGACAGGATTTAGTTAGCAAGTCAATTAACCTTATACCCACAATCCAGACACAAGTATAATAAAGAAATAATTCCCATATCTGGTATAATACAGAGTTTGGGTCTTTTTTAGAAGAGGACCACCACTATTGAAAAATGTTCTATAGGAATAGCCCCATGAATGGGAATAAAACAAAAAATAATTATGGTTTCGTAAATGTCATAATGAAGAATCCTATCATAACCTAACCTAACCTACCACAACGGAAGTGATCAACGCAACACAACTGACCGTGTGCGTTCAAAGCGGTACACCAGGTAAGACTGGTAGATAAGACGAGCAGCCGAGCGGCGATTCCATAACTGTATTGTGCTTGTTTTTAATTGTTTTTTATCGGATAGTATACTGATTTGCAAGTTTCATATTCCTCAATTCCAAAGAATTTTTCTAGACTGGGGATTCTCTTCTAAAAAAGACCCCAGCGTTTACCACATTTTTTGGCAAAACTCTCTCAGTTACAGTTACTGTTTGGCTATTAATAAATAACCTTGCTTAAGATAATTTTGATAATATACACACCAAACTGGATCATAACATTGTACTCTTATCCAGTCATATCCTTACCTAAGACATTAAATTTTGTTGCCAATTTACTATTGTCTTATTTGCACAATTAGTAATAGCGGGATTTAAATCAGGGAAATTTTAATGGGTGCAGCAAGTTTTACATTAATAAAATTATTAACTTTTCTTTATTTTATTATTGTTTCTTTCAGATTATTGATAGTTTATCGATATACTTCTAAGACAAAATATCTACTGTACCAAATTGCTTCAGATGAATGTGTACAACTTTTTGCCAAGAGTTGTACTAATTATCATTCAGGTGGTACACATTATATATATATATATATATATATATATATATATATATAAAACTGGTGGGACTATTATAAATATGTGGTCTTTACTCAGTGCGTTTGACAAAGTTAGTACAACAGCTAGCTTTTGTTTAAATAGTGTAAACTTATCCATTACATTTGTTTGTTATTATATTTTTAAAATAACTTTTTTATATTTAGTGGGCCTTTCTTCTGTTACACCTCTGAGTAAATATTGTGTAATGTAGGTGATTTGATGGATGAAGAAAGTGTCCTTGATTTCCTGACTAGCCTTGAGGCCATGGACCTTCCAGATAGAATAGAGGACGTTAATGCCAGAATACTTCTGAAGATTGTGGAGGACACCGACTATGTAGCTGTCCTCTTTTGTGAGTACTTGCTGAGTTTTTTTCTGATCTAATAGATTCATAATTATTGTTTATGTTAACGCTTTGAATAAAAATGTTGTAATTAAAATAGAATATAGTGTTTTTAAATGTGACGTTAGTTAAATAGAATAGTTATGTTTTAGTAATATTAATTATAAAAGTTTATGTTTAATCCTTTCCCTGCCAGCGTCATATTAATATAACATTATAGGTCTGACCCTAAACTGCCAGCATCATATTAATATAATGTTGTGGGTCTCAACCAAAACAGCCAGCGTCATATTAATATGACATTATGGGTCTGACCCTAAACTGCCAGCGTCATATTAATATGACATTATGGGTCTGACCCTAAACTGCCAGCGTCATATTAATATAATGTTGTGGGTCTCATCCAAAACAGCCAGCGTCATATTAATATGACATTATGGGTCTGACCCAAAACAGCCAGCGTCATATTAATATAATGTTGTGAGTCTCAACCAAAACAGCCATCGTCATATTAATATGACATTATGGGTCTGACCCTAAACTGCCAGCGTCATATTAATATAATGTTGTGGGTCTCAACCAAAACAGCCAGCGTCATATTAATATGACATTATGGGTCTGACCCAAAACAGCCAGTGTCATATTAATATGACATTATGGGTCTGACCCTAAACTGCCAGCGTCATATTAATATAATGTTGTGAGTCTCAACCAAAACAGCCATCGTCATATTAATATGACATTATGGGTCTGACCCTAAACTGCCAGCGTCATATTAATATAATGTTGTGAGTCTCAACCAAAAGAGCCATTGTCATATTAATATGACATTATGGGTCTGACCCTAAACTGCCAGCGTCATATTAATATAATGTTGTGAGTCTCAACCAAAACAGCCATCGTCATATTAATATGACATTATGGGTCTGACCCTAAACTGCCAGCGTCATATTAATATAACATTATGGGTCTGACCCTAAACTGCCAGCGTCATATTAATATAATGTTGTGAGTCTCAACCAAAACAGCCATCGTCATATTAATATGACATTATGGGTCTGACCCTAAACTGCCAGTGTCATATTTATATAACGTTATGGGTCTCAACCAAAACAGCCAGCGTCATATTAACATGACATTATGGGTCTGACCCTTAACTGCCAGCGTCATATTAATATAATGTTGTGAGTCTCAACCAAAACAGCCAGCGTCATATTAACATGACATTATGGGTCTGACCCTAAACTGCCAGCGTCATATTAATATAATGTTGTGGGTCTCAACCAAAACAGCCAGCGTCATATTAATATGACATTATGGGTCTGACCCTAAACTGCCAGCGTCATATTAATATGACATTATGGGTCTGACCCTAAACTGCCAGCGTCATATTAATATAATGTTGTGGGTCTCAACCAAAACAGCCAGCGTCATATTAATATGACATTATGGGTCTGACCCAAAACAGCCAGTGTCATATTAATATGACATTATGGGTCTGACCCTAAACTGCCAGCGTCATATTAATATAATGTTGTGGGTCTCAACCAAAACAGCCAGCGTCATATTAACATAACATTATGGGTCTGACCCTAAACTGCCAGCGTCATATTAATATAATGTTGTGGGTCTCAACCAAAACAGCCAGTGTCATATTAATATGACATTATGCGTCTGACCCCAAACAGCCAGCGTCATATTAATATGACATTATGGGTCTGACCCTAAACTGCCAGTGTTATATTTATATAACGTTGCGTGTCTGAAACCAAACAGCCAGCGTCATATTAATATGACATTATGGGTCTGACCCTAAACTGCCAGTGTCATATTAATATAACGCTCAGAAAAGTAATTTTTAAAAATATTTCTTTTATTGTTTCATACATATTTCTTATATTCTACAATTCGTAATCATATTTTATATTCAAATAAATTGGTAGCATTGGAATAGTAGTAAAAACATGAACAAAATAGATTTAGCAAGCGAATTTAGATATAATCGTATAAATGTTGTAGGGTTTTATATAAACTGCTAATTTATATTTTATATCACATACTTAAACATTAAGCAGATTCAACAAAGATGTTGATACCATAAACAAAATCAAATTTTAAAAGAATTTAAAACAACGCAAGTATCACATCTCTACTATAATAATAGGTTTATGTGAGTTTTAAAGATAACCTCCACAAAATGTCTTATTTTGGCTGGCAGTCAAGGGACAGGCTCACTAACCCGGCAGGGAAGAGGTAGAACTCACCAAAGAAGCCCGGCAGCAAAGGGTTAAAGTATTTTGCATCATTAATAAAGTAGTTTGATGATTCTAATCAAGAATTATATTTTATTAGGTATTGTTATTAATTAATAACTCAATTAGCTAGTAGCTTAAAATTGTCTAGCCGATTGTCACTTGAGACTTTAATAAGTCAAGATGAAAATTAAAATAAAAAATACCAGTGCCACTTACACTAAAATACAGAAACATATACTTAAGTTAATAGAACGAAACCCAGATCTAGCAAGCCTAGAAGGTAATTCAGACATCACCTAATAATCTATTAGATAAAATCTCCTTGCTTAAGTTGGTAAGTTTGCTTTTAGGGTGGTGCAATTGGTTTTCGGTGAGTTAATTATTTTCTAATTTTAGAATCAAAATTAGTTAATATACCTTCCCTTGAAGCAGAAAAAAAATAATATAAAGATTTGTTTTCCAGTAAATTAGAACTTGTGCCTTATGAAGTGGTAAATTTAGCTGATTTTAAATCAGCTTTAAGACAAAACCGTTTGAAGTACACATTTAATTTTTTATAACTACGTTTTTTATATATGACTGGAGAGATTAAGATGTTTTTAATTTTTGAAAATAGTAAAAATATTTATAATTTTAAATGGGAAAAATATCCTTTTTTACCTTTAAAATAAAAATATTTGTACATTTAAAAAAAATTTTAAAACAAATGAATCCCTTCAGTTATATGTAAAAAAAATTTAATTTGTACTTCGAACGGTTTTGTCTTAACACTGATTTAAATCAGCTAAATTCTCCTCTTCAAAAGGCCACAAGTTTTAATGTGGTGGTTAAAAAATGTTTATATATTTTTCCTGTCTCAAGAGAAGGTACATTAACTAATTTTGATTACAAAATTGGAAAATAATTAACTCACTGAAAACCGATTGCACCACCTTAACTTGATGATGGACTCAGTTTACAGAGCCTGAAAACACAAATGTCAACAATTTTTAAATTTACATGAGCAATGAGAAATGTCCACTATTATTTAAAAGTATAAAACAAAAACTGTAAGAAAAGTACTTTTTAGATAGAAGTTCGATAGAAATATTGTTTTGCCACTTTTCTTAGTTATAAGCCATGAAATAATGATAAAAAAAACTGAATCCTCTGCATACCATCTTATTTGAACAGCTGGAGATAAAATGTCTTATAATATAAACTGTACAAAACAAGGGTACTGCAAGAAAGATGTAGTACAGTTTATATGATTTTGTAAGAGTAAATGTTGTGTTCTATATAATATAAGCTTCAAATTAGGTAACATGCCAGCTTTAAATGAAATAGTAGGGGCTACATAAAAACAACATTATAATCAACATCAGATAAGTCTTCACTTTTATAAAAGGATATTATTTAAATTAACAAAAATACCTTTTTCTTACAACCCTCAAAAGAAAAATAAATTTTAAAATGCTATCGTAAATAAGAGGCCACTCAGGACTTTAATTCAAAAGGTGATATGAACAGAAAATCAACCTAATAAACTTTATTGTATGCTATAACCATTATAACCTGCATTTTAAGACAGGCATCGTACCTAATTTTATAAGTTTGAACATGAAAGTAATACACATTTTCAGTTTATTCAATTCGAACATGCAATCACAAGTATCAGTTTGGTACACAATTCTGGAGTTAATTATACGTATTTAGAAGTTTAGCTTTCTTTTACTATTTAGTTTAATTTTAGCTTTTTTTACTAAATAAAGAAAACCTACATCAATAACTAACAAATTTGAATATAATCAATTCATTGCTTACAATCAGCTGTGAATGTGAAAATTTAATTGTCATCAAACAACTTGGCCCATGAACAACCAGTCACTGACAAACAACTTTGAATATTAACAATATGTTAATAACACCCTCTTTGAATGCAAACAAGCTATAGCCAACAAACCACTTTGAACACGAACAATAAATACATTACTATAAAATACTGACGTGAACAACATGTCACTATCAAAAAATTAATTTAACAAATTTAAATAACAATTTTTAAATATTAGCCTAATGCGGACAAACGAATTTTGAATACTTTTTAGACAGTTTTTGTGTAAAACTATAATTCTTACTTTATTTTGGTATTAAAATTAAACAATGGAGAAAATTTAGGTTGGTTATAGATATACTCCTCAGTCATTAAAATCATAAGAATCAAAATATATTTATTTATTGTTATTTGTTAATAAAACTGTAAACTGTTATTATTATGATATATTGGAAGCTACATGGATAGTACTTATTGAAACAGATATAACAAGAATAACAAACAAGTAAATAGATTATACATGTGTGACTTCCACTTACATATTGTGCAGATTTTTTGCAAATTTACACTTATTACTTTGTTGTTGTTGTTTGTGTTTGATCTTTTCACAGGAAATATTGTCCAAATTAATTAATAATTGTCAATTTTTCAGTTTGGAAGTGTAACATAGTCTAACCTGTTAAAGAGGTGTACGTCAGGTTTTGTGTCTCAGTTTAACAACAACAACAACATTTAGGAAGAGAGTCTGCAGAGGCTATCAGCCATGTTGATTTTAATCCCATAAGAACAATGTTATTAAATCCCATAATAATGAAAAAATATGGATTCGCAAATAAGCGAATCCATATTTTTTCGTTATTTATTGACCAAAAGTTGTGTATTACGCGCCATTTTAAAATTTATCATATTGCGCATTGGATTTGTTTTTGATATTTTTTAAATACATATGCCTAGTTTTGAAAAAATAGGTGAAAATTAAAACTTTAAACTAAATAATATTTGTTCGAAAATAACATTTTTCCTTAGGGATTAAAATCAAAATGGCTGACAGCCTCTGAAAACTCTAAAAACTATCATCTCTCAAATTGGAATAATTGCATGTAAAAAAGTGACTTGCCACAATGCTCATAAAATTACAGATGAGAATTGGTTTAGATAGTAAATAGTTCAGCTCATTAACACTAAAGTAATTTATCAGCAATAATAATTAGTTTTATTGAAAAAATAGAATAAAAAACTGCCAAAACAACAATACTTGTTGTGTAGTTGTGTATATAACTGAATTACATACACTTTTATGCTTTTGTAGTGGTATGGTTGTAATTTTTTACTAGTAAATATTTAATTTAGGAGAAATTAGTTTGAATTTAGATTTTATAAATGTTTATTTAGCTTTTCAATGTTTAGATTAGTTTTTCGTGGTTTTTGTGTGTAAATTTGGTGTATAGTTTGCTTGGATGGAACTGTCTAATTTTCAATGGGTATTAAGATATCTGCATTACTAGAATTGATATCTAAATTACTTAGAAATAACTAGATTTTTTATCTCCTAAGCAGTTTGGTTTTAGAAGAGGTAAAAATACGGAAGATGCTATTCGATCACTGTTAACTATAGTATATCAGAACTTGAATTACATAAAAAAAATGTCTGGTCTTTTTATCGATTTCACTAAAGCCTTTGAGTTGATTCAACATGATCTCCTCCTGCTCAAATTGGAGGCAGCCGGAGTACGAGGCCCTGCTCTTGGTTGGTTCTCCTCTTTACTTAAAGATTGGAAACAGCGGATCCGTATAAAGAGCGTTTAAGTGATGAAAGTATTATTGATATTGGCATTCCCCGAGGATTGGTACTTTCTGCAGATTTATTCACTATTTTCATTAACGATTTTACTGCTACCTTTTTGTGGAGAAATATTGCCGACGATATTGCTTTTGTTTATTTTGCTAACAATTGGGAAGAGTTAAAGGATGCCATAGTTCATTATTTATCACTGTTAAAATCTTGGTGTAGTAGGAATGCAATGATAGTTAATGCTTCTAAAACAAACATTTTGAATTTCGTTTTAATTGGATATTCCTGTCAAGATCAATTCAAATACCATGATTGCCACGATACATCCAACTATAACTGTGAAGTAATTGAGCAAGTTAAAGAACTGAAATATTTAGGAGTACTCATTGATAGTAAGGTGACTTGGAAAGCCTAAATAAATGCTTTGAATGTAAAATTATTAAGATCAATCAGATCATTTTACTTTTTAAGAAACTTATGTGATTTAGACTTTTTAAGATCATTATATTTTGCTTTAATACAGTCACATCTTGAATATGGAATCAAATTTTTGGGTGCTGCATACAATAATTTATTAAATAAGTTAATAGTAACCCAGAAATATTTCATTTGAATTATTTGTTTCAAGCATCAAAGGGACCATACAGAACAGCTATTTTAGACAATTAAGTAGGTATATTAACTTTAAAAAATCTTTTTATTTTTAAAGACCTCAGGGCTTTCTACAAGAGGAGTGGCAACCATGGAACCGATAATTTATTCTATCAAACCAGAAATGTGGTTAATCTTCACTTCGTAAGACCTCGAATAAATAAATCATTCTTTGCTAAAACACTCCTCTTTCTGGGTTCAAAATGCTTTAACCTCTTGCCTCTTGACATTATAAGATCTAATAATATTTTTTTATTTTTCAAACACCAAAAAAAATATTTGATTGATTTACCTAATGTTGAATTCTTGTTATATATATATATTAAATTAGTTTTGCTTATAAATTTGTCTACCTAATTCATAAAGTTTGCTTAAGTTGTTTTGTTTAATAGTTTAAAGTCCACAACATCCAACTTGTTCAAATGTCATTTTAAGAGTCTTGCCACGTCTTGAACTATTTAGTGTCTGTGAGCTACAGTTTTTATATACTTTTTTGTATTGAGCCACCATTTACTGGATTGAGGTGGCTATTGTTCCTACACATATTATAGTACTATTATTATTGTAAATTTTTGGGAAAATAAACTTATAATTTTAAATTAAAAGAAGTAATGTATTTATTTTATATTTTTGATAGGTTGTAAGATCGTGTATTGCAGGAATTTGCCAAGGTGCACAATGTCTAAACAATGCCAAACATACATAGCAATTTTTAAATTTTTTCAAGCCTTCCTTTGTCAGCAGAAAACTGCAAACAAAGAGTTCAAGATGGTTAGTTGATGATATGAACTATAATAGCAAATGAGGGAAATCAAACTGGGAAACTCATAAATTGAGTTGAAACATTAGAATTATATTGAATCAACATATAATATGTTATGTTGACTTTTGTCACTTATTGCTAATGTATACATAGACAGTTCCAGCTAAGCTAGTCTCAGCGCTGGTGTACATAGCTTGAGTTGATTGTGACTGTGTAGGTCCGACGGCTTGTGGAGCAGGCCCTGGTTCCAGTAAGTAAGCAAGCTCATTCATATTTACTATAATAATTATGCATTTCTTCGCATTGCATTTTATACTCCTTTAATTTATATATTTTATTTTCAAGATTCTTTAGATCTCTTGTTTACTTCCTAATAAAGTCTAGTTGTTTTTTCCGAAGTGCATTTTATTGTAATGATTAGTTTGCTTTTCAATAAAATACTTATCAACTGATTTTCCTAATTTTCTTATGTTGATTTACTATATAGTAATTATACAGTTATATATATGGAATTTTGACATATTCTGAAATATAATGAAATGCAATTACAATAAGTTAACAATGTTTTTATTCCTGAATAAATTCTAGTAGCATGAAAAAAGTGTAAATGTAATTAATATCCTTTTAGTTATATTTTTCCTGGTAAAATACTATTCCTCATAACTTATAACTAATAGTTACACTCAAACTGGTATTGTGTTGAATCAATCATTATATTTGGCACTTGAATGTAGGGCAAGCATTTGTATAATTGCTTTGAACTGAATGTGTTAGCATGGAGAGAGTCAGTCAAAGTTGAGGAAGGTACTTGAGATTACTGTGGCAAAACATAATGCAGAATAATTTAACAGAAAAGAAATTTGTTTATTAAGCCTAGGCTGCATTTAATTTTCTATAAATACCTTGGTTATCAATACATGAAAAGGATAAAGAAATATTTACTTTTTAAACAAATGAGGACACTACTGAACAAGATTCGGAAAAGGAAAGAGTAACAACCTGGAAGTATGATTCTAAATAAGGGACTACAAATCTCAAAATGATGTAATTCTTGATGAAGATGTCAGAAGTGTTTTAACTGTAAGCAGGGGAGGCTCATGAATTTTTAGCGCCCGAGCAAAGAAAAAAATATACTGTAACCACGAAAAGAACTCTTTTAACACGTTGAGGGCTAAGCCTGAAATGAAAAAATTCATTCTAATCCTAAAAAATTTTTTACGTAAATAACTTTCCTTTGAATTAGTACACTCCAAATATGATGATAGAAGTCATTGTCGCTAAGGTAATGGATGATGACGTCATCAACTCGGTGGGTATATCCGTCGCCAGGATCTCAGTGATGGACTGTTGTTGCTGACAGCTGTATTGTTCACAAATAACAGTGTTCACTGTCACTATTAGAATCACTTTCAGACATGTTATTAAGTTTTTCAAAAAAATATAACCGCAAACACACCAATAAACTCACTAAATACAGTAATCAAAGATGGAATGCTTACGGGAACCGAAAACACTTCCAAACTTGGGACTGACGCACACAAATAACAATAGGGTCGTATGCAAGGTCCTGACAACGTAAGGTCCTACCTCGACGAGATCCGAGCTCACACTGATGAACAACCGTGCAACTACAAATGGCGGGTACATCCGCCGCCAGGATGCAAGGAGGATCCGGCGGCGTGAATATAGCCGCACGTAGCCATCGATGTGTTAAAAACAGAGAACAGAGTAAGGTTATTTCTAAGACACCAACAGGCCTGGGACTTCTTTCCACACAAGTAGTTAACTGTCTTGTATTTTTTGTAACCAGATGCATAATAGTACAGCTTGCTTCTAGGCAGGAGACATGTCACTTGAGCAGAAACTGCAATGTGTCAAGGACTCTAGATGCTGATCTCTGTCCTAAACAGTCTCACTTATTTAAAAACTGCAGTCTTAAGGCCTTATGTGTGATCGTAAACACACATAGGGACACACTTAAGCTGTGATAATATGTCTTAACTTATCTAGGAATAGGTTGGATGAAGATAAACTGTAGTTGCTTCAAGAAAATTGGAGAATATCATAAATGAAACGACACCCACTAACATAACGAGAACAAACACAGCTTGTGACACTTCTTGTCTTACTTGTGATTCAAGTTTCATCTTACCTACCATTTGACTTAACTTAAGAGCCGGAAACATCAATTTGCACAGTGTATGCTGTATTTAACACTGCTGTTAAAACGTATTATGTTTTAAATTTTGTTCCTAAGCAGCTAGAGCCAAAAAAGGCTTTCATCCCAGGTGCTCTGCTTGGCAGAATGGAAAGCAATGAGAGAGGATCTGAGATTGTGGTTGTATCGCTCTGCATGAGAAGGCTATGGACTGATTTCTGGAAAAGAAACTTTGCATCATTCGTTGTTTGGATATAAACGAATACAACTGGCTAAAACATAGCACAATAAGTTTTAATTAACATTATGCAGTATTAGTGGACAACATTCACACATGATTGAAGCTAAGTGGCAATCAAATCAAGATATGATTTGTATTGATTTAGCAATAGTATCAAATAGACCATAGATTAACGGAATGAAAAATGTATTTCTCTATGTTCCTATATGTAATATTCTGAATAACAAATGCCCTATAGATTGTTGATAGGAGCAAATTATGTTGCATCATTATTTACATGCAATATAAGAAAGTTTACTAATCTTGTGTGAATCAAGACTGCATTTAGGCGGACAATGTCAGGTAAACCACTGCCACATAATAAAGTTGAAAGCATAGGAATGCTTGTGACTAGCATGTTGGATGTTTCTAATCTGTGGACATTGGATGTTATTGGTATTGATGGTTGAACTGGAAACTAAAGGTCGGTACCAAGCTGACCAGTATTTTGTTTATGTAGTAAATATGAATCAAGAGGGTGGATATGAAGTAAATTTTTTTTGGAAAAGGGATTATGCTTTACTGCCAAATAACCTTGAATTTGCTAATAAAAGTCTTGTATTAATTTATAAGAGGTTACAAAATGATGGATGTTTAGATAACTACAATAAGGTAGGTAGTCTATCTACCACACTGACATGTTGTTCCACAAAGGTTCACCAGTTTTTGATGCATCTGTACAGAACATGCTAGTCCAAGTCTGATTGAGTGTCTCGAGAAAGGATGTAACCAAATTCAACAGATTCCTCTTCTGTTACAATGTTTAGAATAAAGCAGTTTGGAGTAGTAACAGATGTGAGATGAGCTTTTCTACAAATGAGTATAAACCCAAGTGATTGTGTTTCTAAAATTTTTGCGGTGTGAGATACAAAAATGTTGTGTGTTAGCACAAGCTATTGTGTTGAATCAAGTCTTTATAGTAATACTATCTTTTATTATTTTTTGATAAGAATTTAACTTTCCATGTTTTATATACCAATAACCTCCCACGTTATTATTTGCTGACAAAAACTAATATCCCATTCTTTTATTTATAGAAGGGAAGCTGACTTCCTATGTTAATTTGTAATAAATAATATTTTAACGACCTATATTCATTAATTTGCTTATTTCTGCTTGCAAACTTCAAGTTTTAGGATGTAATCCTGCATGTTTACATCTTACTATGCAGTTGCCTATTTTACTCATGTAGTGAATATTTGGCTATTGACATCAACAATTAAGGCATATTTGTACGCTTCTTTGTTTTGGTCCTGCGTCCCGATGTTTTGCCATAAAAGTCATGTACGGCTATGAAATTAATATTTTACACTGAAATACATTGTTACTGCAAATTAATTAATAGTAAAATTATTTATATCCATAGTTAATTTTGTTCTATTTCCTGTAAGGTTTAAACTAAGGAGGTTTTTGTTTTCTTTTTGGCATGTATATGAGGTGTGGCTAGGAAGAAACCGAATCAGTATTGACGTAGCCACAGAACGAATGCAATAAGGCTGAATATCGTATGGCTGGTCACATGACTCCCCCTCTAACCGCTTGAGTTTTGCACTCATTCTGCCTGTAGTATTAGTTATAATCGTCATAAGTCTCTGCGTAGGAAAAATGTAGAGTGTTCAGAAAGAATAGCGTGTAAACATTAAATTTCTTTACAAACTTGGAAAACCTGCAAGTGAAACATTTTTAATGTTACAATAAGTGCTTTAACTGTTGCCCCTGCCCCACGGCAAAAAAAGCACGAATGACAAAATCAAAATTCAAGGCTATGATGATTGTGTATTTTGATATCAAAGGTATTGTACACATTGATTGGGTACCAAAGGGGCAAATAGTCAACCAAAATTACTACATTAGCGGCCTGACTACCCTATATAAGCGAGTACGAAGAAAGGAGAATGATTTGTGGTAAAACAAGTCATGGATCCTCCAACAGAACAATACTCACAACGTTTGTCACTGAACGCCAATGTCAGTGAAGACGTTTTTGGCAAACCACAACATTCCAGTGTTAGACCATCCACCATACTCACCTGACTTGGTTTCCTGTGATTTTTTTGCTTCCCAAAGTGAAGTCAGCATTAAAAGGAACGAGATTTTAGACTCTTGAAGCAGTAAAAGAAAAAGCAACAGTAGTTATGAACAGGCTTACAGAAAATGGTTTCCACCAGTGTTACACCCAGTAGAAAACTTGGATGGAGCGGTGTAGAGAACGAGGAGGGGAATACATTAAAGGAAATAACATCTAATTTTAAATATTTGTAAGTAAATGTTATTTTCAGTCTCCGTTCGGTTTTTTCTAACCACACCTTGTATAAAAGCTCTGTCATTTTTCACTGTCCATTATAATTCATTATCCATCATAAAAAAGTACAACAACTAAGTTCAAAGCCATTAAATCAATATTAAGGGTTTGAATCCTTTAAATTAAGATATAAAAAGGTAAAGTACCTGTCAAACAGATCAACATTTGACATGGTTTTAAAGTTAATTGAGTTTTTATGATTTTTTTAAAAAGCTTCATGAAATGTTTATTTATTTTTAAATTGTATTGTAATTGATTTTTAATAATACACATTATTAAATTCAAACATTTTAAATATTATTTCCAGGTTCAATTCAAAATATTGTTTACTTGTAATCATAAATGATTTCTCTATAAATCTGAAATGTATTCCTGATTATTTGTATGTTTATTAACTGACTGTGTTCATATTAAATTTCCAGACAAACCTCAGTGTAAAAAGTGCCAGAAGGCTCTTCAAGAGTTGGAGAACATTGATGATGAAGCAGATCAGCTCGGGATTGGCTTTGTCAAGATATGTGATGACGAACTGGCAGACGAATACAACCTTGGAGAGCTTCCAAAGCTGGTTTACTATCGCCATCAAATCCCCATCATATATGAGAGTGAGTTTGGCAGTTTAGATTTAATACACTGAATTTTGTTAAAATAATATAAAACATATGAATAATATAAAAAGTATAACTAACCCTTCCTGGACGATTGACAGATATATCAGCTAATCATATTATAGGTAGCGGACGGTTGGCGGATATATCAGCTAATCATATTATAGGTAGCGGACGGTTGGCGGATATATCAGCCAACTTATTTAACATACAATTTTAGTTAAAATAATTATTTGGTACAAATCATCAAGTTTTGTACATAGAAAATTAAAAATATATATAAAAAACGGAATTTCATTTTATGACGCTGACGCTCAATATCGGTTGGCTATTCCGGTGATATACGGCCGACCAGGAAGGGTTAATGACAGGTTATAGGCAGACTAAAGAGGGGTTTTTTTGCTTTATTTGGTTTATTTTGTTTTGCCTGTAACAGGAATTATGCGTTTAGGGTAAGATTTCAGATTTGAGATATCAACACAACTTGCTGCGTCTTTTAATATAAATATGTATGATTTTATGAGTGTAGGATGAATCAGAATGATCTACGTAGTCTGGTCACTAGCTAGATTGATTTATTCTGAGAAAAGGCCATTTATTGTTAGCCCAATAGCCAGGGCATCATAGGAACCTAAAACTTAAAAGTATTTAGATCACTTAGTATTGACATTGACAATAGAAATAAGAAGACTGTCTGCTTACTCCCTCTTTCTATCCTTCTTCAGCTCTCTCTCTCTCTGTCTCTCTCCAGCACAAACTGAAGAGACTAATTGCTCCATTCGGCCGAGTGTTTATTTGTAACAAATCACCAGTATATGCGCCTGTAGCTAATGAATTGCCTAGGACAGTATGTTTCTACAGTCAAATGTCTTAGTCTGATTTTCTCAGTTCCCTCTCCTTGGGAACAGTGGTCTCCATCTCTCTCTATCCCTTTTCATCCCTCTCTCTACCTCTCTCAGCACATACTGAAGTGACTAATTGCTGACCTAATACACCAAAACGTCATCTAAGCATTTATTTAAATCTTATTCTCAGTTCCCTCTCAAAACCAAAATCCGAACCCTGGCCAGCACCATTGGAAAGATGCCAGTTATCATCAAGAGAAATGGGGGAAAATATCACCTACAGTCTCCACAATATTTGTGAAAGACATATTAAAACTCCAATGAAATTTGATTAAAAGACTAAAATTTTACACAACAGTTTTCATGACTAGTCTAGTGATATGTCTCATTTCAACTTTCACGAATTGCAATCCCATTTCAAAATCGTAAATCCATTTTGATAACTGCAATAGTTTAAAATCACTAGCTGTTTTTGTTAGGTTGGAGACTTTTTTATCAAAAAACTTAGTAGTTATGTCTCAGCTAAGAATGCAAATATTGAGTTAGTCGTATGCTAATGTAGCATGTAATAAGTTCTCTTTTATCATATTTCATTTTATTATATTCAATGTTTTATTATTTATTTAATTTGTTATTTTCAACAAGGTACGTTTTTTAGGTGAGTTGACAAGGGAGGAAGATGTCTTGGAGTGGCTGGTTCAGAACAAGTCAACTGGAGATGAGGACGATGTTATTGAAGATGTAACAGCAAAAACATTAGAAACTCTGATTGGATCAATGGATAATCTAGTTGTCCTCTTCTGTAAGTTGTAATTGACTTACATTTGAAGTAACATTGTAAAATGAAAACAGTGTAACTAAATGTGCAATTTATTTATTTGTATTCATTTGACTTAATTTACATTGTTGGGAGACTATTTATAAGATGGTATTCCCGTATGGTTATGTATGATTCATCTGACAATGAGACGTCTGACTTAAATTAAAACCTCATGTGACTATTCCATCCTTTTAATATTTATTTGTGTTTTAATATAAGCAATTAAAGTCGGCTTTTTCCTAAACCACCAAGTCACCGCTGGGAAGTTAACAGCCCTACAGAAGACATACAATTTTACCGCCAGCAGGCCAAAACATACTGTTCTATTTCAACTGTATGGTTCGTGGTTATTATTAAAATGAGTTTAGTGAACACTGTATGATCATTAAAGATCCAGTCTAGTGGACTATAAGTTGATATTATGATTTTTTAAATTTTAAATCTTCAAGAATGACATTTTTAGGTGTACAAAATTATAAAAATATTTAATATTTTACAAAACCCAACATATGGTTCAATATATCAGTTCTTTTATCTATCAAATGACACTACAACTGTTCAATACGGTCATTATTACGGACCAAATCGTTGAAATAAAAACCTATTTTTGCTATTTTTTGTGGAGTGAAACGACCCCCTCAAGAGTCTCATCTTTATATACATTGTAGGGGCACATATTTTTCTATGTTAGCTTTAGAAAAATATTGATTTTGCCTTGTTTACATTTTCAGAAGCCAAGTGGTTAAGATGATTTGTAGGTTAAGGCTATTCCATAACCACATGTTTATCACATTTCTCAGTCTAATAAATATTGTCTCAACCACTTTCTGATACTGCAAATTATTCAGGGAGTCTGGGTACAGCTTAATATTTAATAAACATAACAGATAACATCTATAAACTGTACTCTGTGTTATATGTCTATATAAAACTGAGTAAAGTTATCTTTATCCGTTACAAAATGGTTGGGTTTCAAAGATTTATACCCCCACCATTTTGTAATGGATTAAGCTTTTGAAGTGCGGTTTGCGGTATTCTTCTTTGTTTGACCATACCTTTAGAATATCAACCCATGCTTACATTGAAATTGTCTACTGACTCCTCGTGGACCGTTCCCATAGAGGAATAGCAGGACACTGAATACATCTTAAAGTAGGTGTTTGTGTACAGTAATAATGTGTGAAGTTTTGTAACTTCATCTGATATGGTTACAATAAAATTACGCCATTCTTGAACATGCACATAAGATCAGCACTGAAACTTTCGAGCGCCGCCATTTTGTTTATGATTAACTTTTTGAGGTCTAATCTGCGGTATGATGTTCTACTAATTAAGACCTTTAATATGGTATGCACATTGGCTTTTGCTTACATTTAAGATTTGTATAACTTCCTCTGTGGGCCGTACCCCCATGGTAGGCATGTCATGGTAATAGCAATAAAAAGTAGTTTATATAGCCATATAACACTGAGCAAAGTTTACAGATGTTATCTGCTATGGTTTATTAAATATTAAGCCGTACTCAGACTGTTCAGACACCCTGTATATGCAATTTAAACATAACGCATCAAAGTTATCTAAGACCAGAGTGCATTAAGCAGTTAGAAACTTAACTATAATAGGGTGAGGTTGTGTACTGCATGCATTGCCATCAATGATTCATCATCTGACCATTAATTATCAGAAATATGAATCTCAACTCAGTTATGTCAGGAACAAGTACCAAATATAACAATTATCAGGAGAAATTATTGATCAGAGTTTGACGTTTGTGTTACTGCTCTTTCAAGTCATTGACTACAGCTGCTAAGTTTGATGTTTGTGTTGCATGCATCTTTCAAGTCAGTTGCATACAGCTGCTAATTTAATGGTTGGTTGACTGCTCTTTCAAGTCATTTATTTACCTAATTATTACACTAGAGCGCTAAATTTTGATGTTTGTATTGCTGCTCTGACTACAGCTGCTAAGTTTGATGTTTGTGTTGCTGCTCTTTCAAGTCATTGACTACAGCTGCTAAGTTTAATGTTTGTGTTGCTGCTCTTTCAAGTCATTGACTACAGCTGCTAAGTTTGATGTTTGTATTGCTGCTCTGACTACAGCTGCTAAGTTTGACGTTTGTGTTGCGCTTTGACTACAGGTGCTAAGTTTGATGTTTATGTTGCTGCTCTGACTACAGCTGCTAAGTTTGATGTTTGTGTTGCTGCTCTTTCAAGTCATTGACTACAGCTGCTAAGTTTAATGTTTGTGTTGCTGCTCTTTCAAGTCATTGACTATAGCTGCTAAGTTTGATATTTGTATTGCTGCTCTGACTACAGCTGCTAAGTTTGACGTTTGTATTGCTGCTCTGACTACAGCTGCTAAGTTTGACGTTTGCGTTGCGCTTTGACTACAGGTGCTAAGTTTGATGTTTATGTTGCTGCTCTGACTACAGCTGCTAAGTTTGATGTTTGTTTTGCTGCTCTGACTACAGCTGCTAAGTTTGATGTTTGTGTTGCTGCTCTGACTACAGCTGCTAAGTTTGATGTTTGTTTTGCTGCTCTGACTACAGCTGCTAAGTTTGATGTTTGTGTTGCTGCTCTGACTACAGCTGCTAAGTTTGATGCTTGTGTTGCTGCTCTGACTACAGCTGCTAAGTTTGATGTTTGTTTTGCTGCTCTGACTACAGCTGCTAAGTTTGATGTTTGTGTTGCTGCTCTGACTACAGCTGCTAAGTTTGACGTTTGTGTTGCGCTCTGACTACAGGTGCTAAGTTTGATGTTTGTGTTGCTGCTCTGACTACAGCTGCTAAGTTTCTTATTTACGTCACTAAGAAGAACATTAACTTTAATTCCTGTGTTTTAATCTATAATGAATTTTCAGGCTTGGAAATAAAATAAAAGTAGTAACAAAATTTTGGTAAAAACATTCTTCTTTCCTTTTGAACGAAAATGACAAGTTTAAAAGAACAGTTAACGCTGTTATTTATACTATCACTAGATGTTTCATATATACTATTTGGTATTACAATATCATTGCCATGTAATGAGGATATCATAATTGTGGGTATAAAACACTGTGAAATAAACATGTTGTTAAAACAAATATAATATTAAAATATTTATTAGTAAATTAAATAAATAAACTATCTTTACTTTTTAGAACATATATATTTTCCATATTTTTCTGCGTAAAAACTACTGTTACTGATTGAAACTAACAAATACCACCAATTAGTCATCTGTTCTAATGTGCATGGTTTATGCCATTAGTTATCTAATGGTTAGTTTTCTAATCCAGATACCTAGTTATCTAATGAAATGAAATGAAATACGTCTTTATTTAACCAGGCGAAGTTGGGACTAGAGAGTCCCTTCTTCCACTTAACCTGATAAAAAAATAATTACAATTATAACAGTTTTGTTTTTAAATACATTAATTACAACTGAATAAAAGTAACAATAACTATTATAATACAAAAAATAATTAACTATCTTAAAGTAAATAATATTAATAATCATAGTGAAATGATATATGTAATTACAAGTATAAAATAAATTAACAGACTTAGAAATAAAAATAAAATTATGAAATTCCACTTACTTCAACTGGACCACACGCTCATTCACACATTTATTAACTTAATAGTAAATCATAAAACTAAAAGAAAAAAAAAACTTACAAACCACATTCATACGTATCCTCCAGATGCTTGCCAAACACTACCGGCTATCATCAGACCCGCAGGAGAAAGGCTTTTACCTCCGCCCTGAAGCGATAACAGTTATCAATGTTCCTCATACCATCTGGAAGGGAATTCCACAGATGGCAAGAATTTACGGTAAACGATTTATTAAATATTGAAGTTCTATGAGTAGGAATACAAAGAAGCGAAGCACCCCTGCGTGTTTCCCGGGCACTAACATGAGAAAAAAACTTAAAGTTATCATACAGATATTTAGGAGACTTGTGTATGGTTTATGCCATTAGTTATCTAATGTGCATGGTTTATGCCATTAGTTATCAAATGGTTAGTTTTCTAATCTAGATACCTAGTTATCTAATGTGCATGGTTTATGCCATTAGTTATCTAATGTGCATGGTTTATGCCATTAGTTATCTAATGGTTAGTTTTCTAATCTATATACCTAGTTATCTAATGTGCATGGTTTATGCCATTAGTTATCTAATGGTTAGTTTTCTAATCTAGATTACCTAGTTATCTAATGTGCATGGTTTCTACCATTAAAATTATCTGAGAAATGGAATTTATGAGAAATGCAGCTTTCAGAACATGTAGCTAACTTCTAGAAGAATCACTCACCAAAGCAATTAACAATTTCCAGATGACAATGATGACGAAGACTCGATGCAGGTACTGGGCGAGCTTGAAAAGATTGACGATGACTGCGACAAACATGGCATCCAGTTTGTCAAGATTGATGATGTGCAGGCTGCCAAAATGTTCGGCATTGATGACATTCCTTCCATTGTCTACTTTGAAAAACAAATTCCAAATGTTTATGATGGTTAGTATTGTATTCTGTTTAGTGTTTGTTGTTAATGGGCCAACCAGCAAATTGCTGCTATTAAGTAAATTCTCTATTCATTATTTTATATATATATATATATAGAGTCGGCACTGGTGGCGCAGTGTTGTAACCCAGCTACATGGGGACAAAGTGTTTGGGAGATTGTAGGCGATAGGTTGTATGCTCGGTCCTCTTAATACCGGCATGGCGTCCGCTTGGTGGTTGCTATCGGCGTGGACACTACTAGAGAAGTCTAGGGTGTCTATGTTGGGTGGTAATCATTGTGCGGATGTTGTGTGGGGGAGATAACTGAGTATCAGGCTTGTCAATTAGCTGAAAATCAGACCAGCACTACGTGGTTCGGATTCCACGTAAAGCTGTAGGTCCCTTAGTTGCCCTGACTGTTGGGCTATTAATAAATTTCCTTTTCTGAGGAACAGTTGAACTCAGTTAGTAACCAGACTACACTCATCCACATTCATCCTACACTCATAAAACCATTCATATTCACCTTAAAATACGCACAACGTTGTGTCGGCGTCTTATATGTAAGAATGTAAGAATATATATATATATATATATATATATATATATATATATATATATTAATAAATAAAAATAAACAGGTGTATAAAATAATGTAATGACTGTTAACTTAATCAACTAACTCCAAAAGTGTCATTACTGTAAAGGCAAAATGTATTTCTTTATTATTTTACTAAAAAAAATAGCAGTTGTGATCAGTTATATATAGAGTATATGCATGACAATTTGGTGATAGTGTGGAATTGTATAAATAAATGATTATTTGAATTTGAAAGAAGTAGGATCGTGGGATTTTGTTATCCACTGAGGGGTCTAGTTTGGACTGGAAACTTTTTAACAGGTGTTATTCGTTAAGACTGTGTTTTATGTATAACTCATCTCTCCTCTCCTGTCTTAATACTAACTATTAATTAGTGTTTTGTATCTGTAAAAATGATCTCAATCTCAAATTTAATGCATGTACTGGTTTGCACTCGGCTATTTAATTTAACATAGATTCACATTATTTTTTATTTATTAATGAAAATTACAAATATTAGCCTGGCTAAAAAATTCTTATCAGCGAGATCCACTATAACATGTAAGTCAATGCTATTTTACATATATATAAATATAAAATGCTTTAATATATATATACATTTAAATGTTCTATCAATATAACAAAAGTTGTAATAGTAAACAACATAATACTAATACATGGCGGCACTAGGCGGGGCTTCAACTAACTTAACTAATGACGTGTTTTGTCCTGTAATCAATTAATATACAATATACTTTAAAACATGATAAGTGCCAGTCGTATTGTGCTGACCGAGCCAAGAGCGTTTTCTCCGTCCACATTGTCTCATGAGTCATTGGCTCTCTACAAATATTGAAATATTAGCATTGTTCAAAACCACTGATAACATTGAGTCCTTACTCCAGAACAAGTTTTTGACTTTATTGTTTGGACATTTCATACACTCAAGTATCTAGTCCTGTTTATTTGACTCAATACGATCCACTGTATGTGTATGGATGGGTGGGTGGATCATTACCACTGTACGTTGTTAATGATAAGAGTACGAGAAGAATTTCATTTCACTTATTAATTAGTTCATATTCCTGAAACAAACCAAGTTAGTTCAAAAGAAGATTTTAATTAAGATCATTTCAGAGGTTGGTTAGTCCGGTCTTCTACTCCTGGACCTTCAGCGCTGAGTGTGCTTTCTCATAATCTTTCCCCCAAAACTTATGTGAACATGTTTATTTCTGCAAGTTTAAAAACTCCCTCCTTTATGTGCTACCAATATAAAAGAGCCAATATAAAAGACAAATACAAAACTATCATTTCTCCTCACTACTTACTTTTTTATTCCATTTAATTACTTTACTTGGTGAAAATAAAAAAATTCATTTTCAATTATGATTCTTATATTTTAAATAATTTTGTCGTAGTAATTAATACCTATTATACGAGGGCCGTTCGGAAAGTAACCTCCGGTTGCTCATAGAATAGGAAGTGGAGGGGATAGTGCCACCATAGTAGCGTTGACGCGCAGGTCTCTTCAGTTGGCATCCAGCCGTGGTACTGTGAAGGTCGTCCGAGTGCTAGTTCGTTTTCTGTAGCTTGTGAAAATGGCGTCTGTCATAGAAAGTCCCGCCAAATGTGAGGTGCGATCAGTCATTAGATTTTTTACAGCCAAGCAGTATTCAGCGGCAGCCATTCATAGAGAATTGTGCACTGTGTATGGACCGGCAGTAATGAGTGAAGGAGTTGTTTGGGAATGGGTCAGACATTTCAAAATGGCCGAACTAACGTCCATGATGAAGAGAGGAGTGGCAGACCGTCTGTGGTTACTGATGGACTTGTCGAGAAAATCAACGAGAGGATTCGTAACTATCGACGGTTCACTATCTCAGAGCTTTGGGATGAATTTCAACAGATTTCTAGGACTGTTTTGTACGAGATAGTGACAGAAAGGTTGTCACGAATCCTCTCGTTGATTTTCTTGACAAGTCCATCAGTAACCACAGACGATCTGCCACTCCTCTCTTCATCATGGACGTTAGTTCGGCCATTTTTGAAATGTCTGACCCATTCCCGAACAACTCCTTCACTCATTACTGCCGGTCCATACACAGTGCACAATTCTCTATGAATGGCTGCCGCTGAATACTGCTTGGCTGTAAAAAATCTAATGACTGATCGCACCTCACATTTGGCGGGACTTTCTATGACAGACGCCATTTTCACAAGCTACAGAAAACGAACTAGCACTCGGACGACCTTCACAGTACCACGGCTGGATGCCGACTGAAGAGACCTGCGCGTCTACGCTACTATGGTGGCACTATCCCCTCCACTTCCTATTCTATGAGCAACCGGAGGTTACTTTCCGAACGGCCCTCGTAGTTTACACGGTGTACATTGAATGCAGCTGTTATAAATCAAGTGGCAAGTACTGGAAATGAAGGCATTGCATAATGAATTTATCTAATGTTTACTGTAGCAAAATATAGAAAGGGATTGTAATACTTCAAACTTCCACTTGGATTAAGATCCTAAAATCCCAAAATATTTGTAGTAAACAAAGTGGAAACAGCAGGATGTAGAATAGTTACCTAAGGGATCTATAATTAAATTTAAGCTAAAACAATTATTTAAATTGAAAGTTAAATTTAATTCTTGAACATTATAATGGAAGGATTTACATATAGTGTAAAATATAAACCACATGTTGGCCATGTAAAATAAAATTTATTTGTTGACAACAAAATAAACTTTTCTTTTGAACTATAATTAAAATTAAGGGAACCTGCATGATGCTATGTTGGGAGATGCATGGAGAAATGACGATTAAAACAATATCAAATATGCATAAAAACATTTTTGTTAGTAACATCTTTCCGGTATTTTAACCGAACCGTTACGTAGTTGACATTTTTGCGACAACTAACATCCATAATATGTGTAATGCTGTCGCGTAACCGATAACTAACATCAGAAGGGTTAACACATCATATGAGCAAATAAACTAATTTGTTGGACTATAATTGGTATCATAGTTAAAGCTCTTTCAAAATTTGATACACCCCATTTCGAAACATGCATTACATATCTATAATGATTCTAATTTTGAAAAGGGGTGTGTTCATTTTTAACGCTAAGGTTAAACTAGTAGATTTTATTGATTGTTTAACATTGGGTCTTTTTTAATGTTTTGTTGGTCTATACATTTCATATCCTTGTGACAGGCGATATAGAAAATGAGGATGAGATCTTGGAGTGGCTTGTGGACCAGTTGGAACGAGATGAGATTGAGGACGTAACTGACGAAATGCTCGACCGACTGGTCAAGGAGGGAAAAACTCTTGCTGTCCTGTTTTGTAAGTACATGTGGTTTTAAGTATATTATTTAAGTATCTATTTATTATAACTATTTTTTGTTTTTATGACACATTCCGATTTAAATTTGAACTTTAAGAGCCTGATTTTTTATCCCTTTCATCCCTTTTCATTTCATAAAAAGGCCATCAGCATCCCTTTTTATATTGATCATATTAACAGTTTGACCAAAAAGCTTGGATGTGGAATCTACGCAGTGAGAAGAATTAAGTGGATAGGAGGACTGCAAGCGGCAAAGACAACTTACCATGCTGTTTTTGAATCCCATATAAAGTATGGTATATCAGTATGGGGAGGAACATCTGCCCATAATCTTAGCAAGATTTTAACCTGTTGAGGAGTGCGGACGTCTTAAGACATCCATATTTCCATACTGTTAGTGAGTGCAGCATTTACCATTAGAGTGACCCCAGGGAGTACGAAAAAAAATTCTAAAATTATTAATAAACTGTTATACTTTATTAAAAATAGTAATTTAAGATACAATATGGTAATATTTACAAATCAAAATGGTGGAAACTGTGATTATAATTAGCAAAATTAAAATTTTTCCATTGTGTGAAATTTTTCGAAACATGGGTAAATGCAAAGTGCAACTTCACATTTGGAGCACTCATAGGCCGTGTCTTTGCGCTGTGAAGCCCTCCGTGTAGTATGAGTGCATACAAAACACTTCCGTTGTTTTCTTTTGGCTCCACCCTCTCTCATTGGGAGTGGTCACATGAAATGGCGGCCAGACAGACGGAGCGCCTGTTTGTCACCACTTACCGGGCGTGCAACATCATCACTTCGATCTAAATATCGCTTGTTAGAGTCCATTGTAATAAATAAGTCACTGATGAATAAAATTAACTAATTACTGTACAAAACTCACAAACTTTTTAACATATTTACAATACAACACGGAAAAGAAAATATACAGGCCTATTTTACTGTACAACGCTGAAAATAACTAAATACAACTACTTTGTAACAAAATACAATAAACAAAATATCACACTGGCAAAATACCAAATGTAATTAGGCCTACTATAGATGAACGAAACGTAAATATAGCAGAACGCAATAAGGTTAGACACGAGGAGAAACAGATTTGGCGCGCAACGAAAATGCGAGGGAAACACTACAGCTGGCATTGAAGCGTCATCTATCAGCTGACTAAAGTACAGCTGTAGTCCCATTGGTGGCCAATAGGATGCGGGTATCATATGGAAGTTCATACACTTACATCGACATTTAATTAAAGCTGAAATTTAAAATAAATATTAGGGACGTCTAAAGACGACCATACTCATTTGGGCACAGACGTCCAAAGACGTCCGTACTCGTTTGGGATCATTTTGCTTCACTCGTTAACAGGTTAATCCTCCAAAAAAAAAAAAAGCAATAAGGACGCTGGCAGACCTGGGACCACTTGAAAGCTGCAGAGAAGCTTTTAAGACTTTAAAACTCATGACTGTCATAGCACTGTACATCTACTCTGTAGTTGTCCAGACAGTTGAAATGGAGTTACCAAGAACTAAGGATACCCACTCCCACAACACCCGGAGAGCAACTGACTACCTCCTTCCTGGACATTATACTACACGGTACAGCAGGAAACCATCCTACATGGGAAGAAAAATCTTCAACACCCTACCTCTCAACCTAAAAAATCTTGGAGGGAATGAGTTCAAGAAAAGCCTTCAAGACTGGCTCGTGGACAGACCCTTTTACACCATGACAGAATTTTTTGACTCTGTAAACAGTACATTGTAAAGCAAGAGACTTGAAGATTTTAATTCATTGTAAATTTTGACGCCATTACACTTCTTTATGTTGTTGTAAATAAAGAACTTTTGACTATTGACTATTGACTTTTAATTAAATTTTCTTTACATTATATCTAGGGTCATCCCGCCTTTTCACTTTCTTTTGCACATAAGCAAGTTTTCATCTGGTTACGTTCACTTGTTTTGTCACATATCTTAACTCTGGTCCAGTGGTCAATGCATATTCCTTTCATTCATAATATTGCTGGTTTAAATTTCAGCCACCACCTTTTCTTTTTGCTTGTTCAATAATTAATAATATAATTCATTTTTGTATTTAAATTAAGTTTTCATGTATTATTATTAATTTCAATTTTGTAAAATTAAATTATATATTTTAATCCAATTATCTTTATTTTATTTACCAAATTTAAATAATTATAAAAGGTGATCTTTTCTGATATTTTCTCATTTTAATTTTTTTAGAGTAACTTAAGTCAGACTTATTAACAAAATTTAATAGTCCCTTAGGCCTCAACACTACCTGAAATGCACCACAGAACAAACATTGGGACTTACAGTGGGATGTCGATTATCCAAATGTCAACTATCCAAAATGTCAGTTAACTGAACCACAATCTAAAAATTCATAATTTTTTGTAAGGTGAAAAATACTTTTCATTTTATTAAAACAGCACAGCCGCTCTATATATATATTGTTTTTGTAAAGTACTGTTTTATTTTTACAGTACTGTACTAATTTGGTGTACAGTATTAAACATATTTAATGTGTTAATTAATGTACTAAAGAGAAGTGCAAAGTGAAACATGGCTCGAACTTTGTGGAGCTTGATGCACGCAACTGGTGTACATGCAGTGCAGTAATTTCCTATGCATGTTAGTCCTCCCAAAAAACTGACAAAAATAGAATAAGCACTGTGCGCCGAACTGCAGTAATTTAGCAAACTTTAGAGAATAGCAAAATTTCTTCTATGTCTAATTAGCAGCATTAATCACTGTTAAATTGACATAAACATACTCTACAGTAGGTGTACATTTTTAAAAGATTTTTTTAGTTTACTCTTACATTAGTAAAGTTAATTTCTTTCCAGTTTGGTGTTTATTTTTTTCCCCCTTATTAAGGGGAAAAAAACACAGAACAATACAGTATAATATATAGTATGGGAGTCAATCTTTGACTGACCGAACTTTTGATCATCCGAACTATTGCTGGTCCCAATTAGTTCTCATAATCGACTTCTCACTGTAGTACTCTTTTATCTAAAGTCTTGTAGCATAGATCAGAGTGTGCTCTTCATCTGGTTGCCCATTCGCTGTTCTGTAAATACATATAACATATCAGGAGTTCTATTTACCAAATGTTTTTATTTAATCAAATAATTATACTTTTTTTCATGTATTCTTTATAGACATTGAACGGCATCTCAATACGTCGGTACTGGTGGCGCAGTACATGGAGACAAAGTGTTTGGGAGATTGTAGGCGATAGGTTGGATGCTCGGTCCTCTTAATACCGACATGGCGTCCGCTTGATGGTTGCTATCGGCGTGGACACTACTAGAGAAGTCTGGGGTGTCCATGTTGGGTAGTAATCGTTGTGCGGATGTTGTGTGGGGAGATAACTGAGTATCAGGCTTGTCAATTAGCTGAAAATCAGACCAGCACTACGTGGTTCGGATTCCACGTAGAGCTGTAGGTCCCTTAGTTGCCCTGGCTGTTGGGCTATTAATAAATTGCCCTTTCTGGGGAACAGTTGAACTCAGATATTAACCAGACTACACTCATCCACACTCATCCTACACTCATATAACCATTCATATTCGCCTTAAAATACCAACAATGTTGTGTCTGCGTCTCATATCTAAGAATAAGAAGAAGAAGAATACCACTGTGTGTGTGTGTGTTTGTGTCTTTTACCTATTCATAATATGTTTCTTAAGTAAATATTGTTTTAATATGTTTATTATACGAGTGCTGTGCTCGTGAATCCAAGTAAGTGCACTAAATATAATTTGTATATGAGTATATCATCAATGATCAACCTCAATAATCATTACAGAAGAAGTTAAGTATGTTTAAGTTTAGTCTTATTTAAAGTGACTTTGTTCATTGAAAACTCTGCCGAGTGTAAAATAGCAGTAATTTATTATCTCTGTGCAAAATACATGAAATTTATCAGAGCTATTAAATACAGTATCAGAGCATTAAATTTTAAAAAATTTCCCAAGGGCGAGCCCCCGGACCCCCTTCCACTGCGGGGTATCCAATACACCAGGCCCCCCTGTAGGTTTGCCCCCCTAAATACTTTAACCAAATCCCGCCATGTTCAAATTTATATTCAATTGAACTTGTGATGTACTGTGTTTTACTTGTCTGTAACATTATTTCTAACTAAAATTTAATAAAATAAAAACAATGTTTCAGATGACAACAATGATCGCAAGTCACAAAGAGTTCTCAATGAGCTGGAGAATATTGATGATGAGTGTGACAAGCTCGGAATAGTGTTTGTGAAAATTGATAATCCAGAGGAAACCAAGGAGTATGGAATTGAGAAGATCCCAACTCTCATGTACTTTGAGAAGGGCATTCCTATGATGTATGAAGGTGCAGTAAACATGAATCCATAGCAATAGAAAGGGTGTTAAATTACTTACATTAATCATATCCTCCAATATCATTTAATGAAATGACTTCCACTATTGCTGGGTAAGTGGCTGCCTAGCCACCTACCCAGCGATAGTAGAAGTCATTTCAGTGTCTCTCTCTCTTTCTCTCCCTCTACTCACCTGAAGAAAATGCCTGTGGTGTTGAAAATTTGTGAGATTATGTCTACTTTGTGTTTGTGACTACTACTCTGATGTTAGTGAACTTGCTTCAACTATATTTGAAAAATTGTTATTTCACAACATCTTCAAGTTATTTCACTAACAATTCTAATAAAACATCGCATAAAGGACTTCAGATCAGAATGTAAGTAAGCAGTTTACTGACTGATGCCAACTAAAGAAATGGCAAAATGAAATAGTAAACAATGGATTCTTCTTCTCTCCATCTAGTTGTCATGTGGATAGTATTATCGATACCGATAACAATCGATTCAGAATTTAACCGACTTTCGAGTGGTATCGGTTAGTTTGATGAAAAACGTAGCCATAACGATATAAAATCAAATTTTCACAGTGATGTTTGACCGACCAATATCGGACGGTCACCAGACGTTGAGAGTGATAGACCGTCCTTTATCGGACGGTACCAGTAGTTGGGTTAACGTATGTTAGTAATTTATTAGTTTTAAGTGTTAATATGAATATTCTGGCCGATTTTGATTTTGTGGAAGGTACTAAATACATCGTATTCAAGTGCTATATGTATTTACTTAATTTTTATTATTTGTGTTTTGTGCAGGCCCTGTCTTTATCAGTTTATCTACAAGTAAATGTACTCAATTATACATATTTTATTAATAGCAATAATATTTTGTATTGATTTATACTGAATAAGTGATCTATGCCTGAGGCTTACTTTCAAGTAAAAGTTTACTTATTTACATATTCATATATAAGAATAAAAGTTAAAGTAAGCTAATAAAAGTTTCAAAATGTTATCATATTTTTTATTTTCTTGTACAGAACAATAACAAAAATGAGCAAATAAAAATAATTTTGATTTTTATACAATAAATTAGTGCTTAATGGAAAATAGGTGTTGTATAAATGGCGCTTTAAGGATTAAATGTTGTTTGTAGTTTTGCATATAGAACTACATAAAGTAACAAAATATGGAGTTGTAAGTTGTCTTCCAAAATCAGTATTTGATAAACTCTGTAAACACCAATCATTGATAATTTAAAATATACAATGAAGCTCTTGGTCACTCCATTGTTAAATGTGAAAATAATAACTAATGGATTACATTCATTTTCTTAACCTCAGATCCTGTGGTTTAAGGATTCAATAATGCATGTTCCATTGAATTAGTTAAAGTGGTTTCATCCTAATTGCTTATCGGTGTTGACTGGTGTAGGTAACTTAGAGGAAGAAGAGAAGGTGCTGAGTTGGCTGGAACACCAACAGAGTAATGACGAGATTGAAGATGTCACAGACGAGATGTTAGATATGATAATTGAGAAAATGCCACACGTTGCTGCTCTCTTTTGTAAGTAGATTTGATTGTAATAATTTATGCATAAGTTGACATATGACCAGGAACTTGGACATACTAATGAGTAATGTTAAAATCTATTTACTGTATAATTAGTGCTCTAATTGTTTCAATTTTTATTCTTGTTCATATAAATAAAATGCAATTTCTTTGAATTTATAAAATAATAGTTAGCAATATCCAGGAATTGGTAAACTAATAGAGATGTCTTACCTAAAATGTTCAATGCTTAGACAAAAAATATCTCACTTCCAGACTATGCCAGCATTTGATTCAGACAATTTTGTACTAATGGTGGGTAACAGGTATCGGAACTGTTATTTTTTCACAGTTAACAAAAGTAACAGGTATACCTGTTATCGGTCCGAGCTCCTTAGTAGGTCCTAATAGGTCTATCAAGTCTCGAATACAGGACCAATTCTGAGTTCTAAACAGGTACGTGCGGGCGGACCGTCGATCGATTCTAGACCTACCTAGTACCTAGATAGATTGTTCTTGTTCGTTTCCCGCGCTTTTCACGAGAGCGTTTATTTGAAGGTTATTATTGTCTCAACGTATTTCTAATCTTGAATGACTTATTTAGAAGTAGGCTATTTACTACCATCATCTAACTTGTATTACATACAGTTTAATTTCTTATTAAATGTTTAAATGATACTGGTTTTCATGTTTAATAATTTTATCATTTTATATTTTTATTACCATTCCTTACCATTGACTTGCATTACCTATATTTGAATTTCTAATTGAAGTAATGTTTAAAATGTTATTTTTTCATGTTTAATAATTTATTGCATCTATGTATTTTGCAATGTTAATTTAGAACAGAATATATAAATACAATGCTTTGTTTGATTAAGTAGGGTTTTTTTTTATCTTTGTTGTTCCCTAAGTTACTTGTACATAAATCACAGTTAGGAACTGATAAAAAGTAACAGGTCTCCCAAGTGAAAGGAACAGATAGACCTGTTAAGGAAAAGTAACAGGTAAGCCCACCACTATTTTGTATTGCAGGGGTTCCCAAACTTTTCTATACCATGCCTCCTTCTGTTGTAATGAAAGGCTCCCATGCCTCTTTACACAATAAATTGTATGGAAACCTGCTTAACTTAGGAAGTTTAAGTGAAATATGTTTCACAAATTTTAAAAATACTACTAACAATTGTTGTTATAAGTGATCAATCAAATAATGTACATGGAATGAATGTACCAATGACATACATTGATTGAATTGTTGTTTCATACTAAAATCAATATATATTTTATATTAGTGTTGTTAATATTTTTCAGTATTATATGTTGTTTTAATCCTTTTAAGGCTGACGGGCGTAATAGACCCCCATGGTTATATTTCCTTTCACGGCCAGCGGCCGTAATAGACCGCCGCAGCCGTAATAGACCGCTGCGGCCGTAATAGACCGCCGTGGCCAAACTTGCATCTGCGGCCAACGGCCGCAATAGGCACCTGTCAGCTGCTTTTTAATATGCTGGCTTGCTATAATTCCAAAAGCCATGAAACTGCAGGTTCATGTAGCTGAACATAGTAGCTACACAAAACACGAAAAAATTTACTTATAATATTTTGTTTGAACATCATAGGAATTTTTGACAGTGAGTCAACAGCTGAGTGGCTCAGTCGTCAGTGCCAGTGATGTTCTGATATTTGTGATCATCTGCGTTCTGTCTAGTAATTTTGTTTTAGAGTGGTTTTTAAAGCTGTTATTTTTATAGTGTAATAAATATTTATTGGATAGTGTAAATATTATAGTTTATATTATAGTGAATAGTTATTGTATAGTGTAAATATGAGTAAAAGACAATATTGCAATTCCCCTGTTAGTGAAACATGGGATCAAAGAATATACAAAATAAACAAATAAAATCTCCAGAAATACCAGCTATCACCACAAAAAACAGTTTTGAAATACTATTAAATATGGCTGAATATGAGGAGCTTGTAAACACATCTACATCTCTCGCAGGGTCAAACACAAAACTAGATACATAAAACAAGTTACAGTCTTTAGATGAACTAACTAGGAAGAACTCGGACACTAGCATCAATCTCCAATCACCTACCATAGATAGGAACACAGATGAATCCACCTCAAAATCTAATCTCTCTAGAACATGTTATTAGTACCTCACTCTTAGAACAAGATACTTTTTTTGGATTTGAAGAAGATTCTGCTTAATTGGTGATACTGATTTAGGAAACCACACAGACTTTTCAAGGGACGTTCTAAACCTTAAGGGGACTCAACTTATTCAGTTTTTTTAGAGTAAATAATAGTAGAAATGAATTTAGAAATACCAAATTATCGAGTAGAACTAAAGGTAGCATGGATAACGCCCTACTTTTACATTTAAATATTCAAAGTGTTAAAAATAAGCTTAACCCTTTCAGTGCTACCGAACGATATATCGTTCCTCGTCTTTTCCCCGAAAAGTGCTATAGAACGACATATCGTTCCATGTCTTTTTCCCGAAAAACGCTAAGGAACGATATATCGTCGTTCGGAACTTTTTTTACTAGAGCGCTGTTAGTTGTAATATTGTAACGTGAGTTGCATCAAATAAAAGATAAATAAATTTTCTTTCAGAATATAATATAATGTTTTACATTTTATATAGTATGGCTGTCTTATTTATAGCTCCAAAATACCGAACGCATTGGCCGCTGTAGCGCCAGCTGACTAGTGCGCACGGAACCGCTCGGCAGCTGTTACTACTGTTTTAGTTTACTACTGTTTGTGAATCGCCTTATTTAGTTGTTTGAGGTTAGGCAAATGCTTTTCCAGTGCTATTTTTGATAATTTAAATTAGTTATGAGTAACGTACGTGCAAATTCACCCGTAAGTGAAAACACATTAGCAAATTTCGCGAGAGAAGCCGGGCTAAAACCGCTAAGGTAATAATTTTCAATTTTTCTTATAACTATTGTAAAAATAAATCATTTTATATGAAACTTTCAGGACTAATTCAATATAAAATACTCTTTTGGAGAAAAATGTATTTATTAGAAAAATTTTGTTATTTGTATATTGTTTAAATGTTTAAAATAGGAATTTTTTATTTTTTTAAATTTTTTACTATGTACGCTCATATAAATAATTAAGTTTTTTACAAAAATTTCTTAAACTATATTGTTTTAATAGGGAATATTGTTCTACACAAAACAAAACTAATTCCAAGTCATTATCTCATATAATAAGTAAAATATTACCTTTTTGGTAAAACCCTGCAAAAACATCATTTTTACCCTAGCACTTTTGGGGTGAATCTTGTAAAAACTCCTAGCACTTTTGGAACGAAATCAAAAAAAAGTTTTAGCACCAAAACGGTTAACGAACTGAACATATATTTTCATTGTAACTCTAACATACTAGTTGTATGCCTAAATGAACATAATATGAGAGAATTAGACAAAAATTACTTAAATGCTATTCAAAAATGTAGGTTAGTTGATGGTTTTTCAGATCTTCATCTCATGGAGGTTCTTGTATTTTGATGCATAATACTTTGCAGGTTGTGACTAGAAATGATTTTTCTTCTGTAAATGAAGAATTGATTTTTGAGGGGTCTTTTATGGAAATCAACTCATTAGAATGTTTAGTAATATAGATACAGAATTCCAGGCAATAAAATATCTGCTTATTTTTTGAAAAAATTAAACTTTTTTGCAAAAAAATTAAAAAGAAAATATATACAACAAATTATAATTGTTTCAGATTTTAGTATTGACATTATAAAAAGAGACAATTTTTCAGTAAACTTTCAAGAAATTGTAAATCAGTTTGTTTATAAATTTAGTAATAGAGACCCCACCAGAGTCATTTCTACCTCGTCTACTTATATAGACAAGGTAGAAAAATGAAAATAATAACTTATTAGATAATCAACAGCACGGTTTTAGACAGAACAGATCTACAACTACTGCTATAATATCCTTTGTTGAATATATAATTAATAATATAGATAATGATGAACAAGTAATAACTGCATTTCTCGACTTAACCAAAGCTTTTGAAAGTGTGACATACTATTTTGTATGAAAAATTAAGTTCCTACGGAATCACTGTTAAAGATTTGGCTTTAATGAAATCTTACTTATCAGATAGACAGCAATATGTTGAAACCACACAAATAATTAATAATAGAGTCATAAAAATAACATCTAAAACTAGATTAATTAAATATTCAGTGCCACAAGGATCTGTACTTGGGCCATTTTTATTCCTCTGTTATATAGGTAAATTACCACAATGCCTTGAAGAACTGAAAATTGGTAAAGAATTTTGGCTATTTGCTGTTGACATAAGTCTGACAATAATATTGACAAAATTTTTCCTGGAGTAGAATCAGTAATAAACATTGTAAAAAATGAATTAAACACATTAAACCTATTACTTAATGAAAATAAAACCACTTTTGTCAAATTTTCTTGTAAGAATTCCAAAAACATGAATACAAATCAGCAAATTCCTATTACATTTCATGATGATACAACATTTTTGGGATTAGTAGTAGATAACAATCTCAATTGGTCTTTTCACATTGATAAAATATGTTCTAAATTAAGTTCTGGTTTTTTGCTATTAAAAGATTATCTCCAGCTTGTAATTTAATAACGCTTAAATCCATTTATTTTGCATTGATCCACTTGCACATCTCATATGGTATGAAAGTGTATGGGTCAACATCTTTCTGCAATTGAATAGAATCCTATCCCTCCAAAAAAAGCCATAAGAATTATGTTAAATCTTGATTATGATGCACATTGTAAAAATTACTTCACAGAAATGGGAATAATGACAGTTTACAGTCTCTGCACATATAAAACAGTTTTGCATGTGAAAAATATTATTGGCACATTACCTAAAAATTATGAAAAACATAGCTATAATATAAGAAATAAAAACAATTTACAAATAATTAAACATAATAAAGAAATATTTAAAAAGAAGCCATCTTATATTGGAATACAGTTTTTTAACCACCTCCCAATATCGATAAAAAACTAAATAAACATGAAAAAGTTCAGTTCAAAAAATTGTTAAAAACATTTTTTGTTGAAGCAGCCTTATACAATTTTAATAAATACTGGTCAAAGACAAACTCATAACTTTTTACTTTATTACGTAGCCCTATGAAATCCGTTCGGAAGGCTAGTCGTGAATTAGCAATTCCTGTGACGACTGTTTGGAGAGTTTTGCGGCGACGCTTGCAACTACGTCCTTATCGTTTGCAGTTGTTACAGGCTCTGAAGCCTACTGACCATTTTTTACGTGCCAACTTTGCTAACGACATGTTGTTGAATGACAATGAAAATTTTCTGGATCTTGTCGTATTCAGTGATGAATCGACCTTCCACCTTAGTGGTCAAGTAAACACCCATAATGTTCGGATTTGGGGTTCAGAAAATCCCCGCATGATGGAACAAGTGCAACAAGACTCCCCTAAATTGAATGTTTTTTGTGCCATATCCCGACAGAAAGTTTATGGTCCTTTCTTTTTTGGTGAAGCAACTGTAACTGGTCCCTCTTATCTGGATACTCTACAGCTATGGCTCTTCCCTCAACTGACACAGGATGAACCAGAGAACTTCGTCTTTCAGCAAGATGGTGCGCCGCCTCACTGTATTTTAGTTTTAAGTAAAAATTGACACCATTCATGTATACAATTGTATATTTGATGAATAAAGAATATTTTGAATTGAATTGAATAGATAATATATTGATAAGCTCAAATTATGGCAAGTTTACCCTACATAATATAGATGTGTAATTTTCAGACCATAATGTACTATTAATTACATTGACTGAAATTAAAGCAGTTTGCTAAAAAGAGCTACAATATAAGTATTAAAAAAGAAAGAAAAGTGGAAGAAGTGGAAACGATTATAAATAATCTGTCCAGTAGTGAAGCCTCTGGGTGGGATAGTATTCAAACATCCTTACTCAAACTTGCAGTTAAAGTTACTAGTCCTTTCCTAACTTCAGTCATAAATCAAGCCTTTGAAGAAGGGACTTTTCCTCAAAAGCTGAAATATTCTGAAGTAAAACCAGTATATAAGAAAGGCTCAATTAAAGATATTCAAATTTTAGGCCCATTTCAGTGTTGAGTAACATATCTAAGACTTTCGAAAGAGCTATAAATCTCAGGCTATTCTATTTTCTAGAGGCAAATGATCTCATTCGAAACTAACAATATGGTTTCAGGAAGAACAGGAGTACAAAGTTGGCACTAGCTTCCTTTGTAAACAGTGTTACGGAAGCCTTGGATGGGTCACAGTTAACTGCAGGTGTTTTCTGTGATCTATCCAGGGCTGCTTTTGAATCTGTTGATCACCAAATACTTTTAAACAAAATGAGGAACATAGGTATTAGGGAAAAAGTTTTTTTCATTGTTAAAGTCATATTTATTGAACAGACATCAAAGAACAGATTTAAATAAATATTTACATAGACACAAATCTAAATGGAGAAAAATAATCTGTGGAGTCCTCAGGTTCAATATTAGGGCATGTTTTCTTTTTAATGTACATTAATAATCTACCAACTGACATTCCAAGTCAATTTTTACTTGTTGCTGATGACATAACTGTTTTATTAATTGATAAATTTCTTCAGAGTCTAGTTAACAATATTAACGGACCTTAAATGAACTGGACAACTGGTTCAAAGATAATGGTCTAACATTAAATCACGACAACATCAACATTCTACAATTTAAAGCCAAAAACTGTGCTAATAATAAACTGAGTTCTCCAAATTTCAATATTGTTGAGCACCATACATTTCTGGGGGTTTTCATTGATAAAAACCTAAATAGGAAAAACCACATTGATTTCTTAGTAAAGAAATTGTGTACCTGTAGATATGCTTTCTAAATATTAACAAATTCAGTCTCCAAAGAAACCTGCAGAATTGTTTATTTTGGGTACATTAAGTCAATTTTAAGATATGGAATTGTTGTGTGGGGTTTAACTCCTGATTTCAATAGAATTTTTAGAGCACAAAAAGTATTACTATGTATAATAGAAAAAAATTAGTCCTAGAGACAGTTGTAAAAGTTTTCATTGAAAATAACATACTCAATCTACCCAGCTTATATATTCTTGAAGTTTTGAAATATGTACATACAAATTTAGAGCACAAAAAGTATTACTATGTATAATAGAAAAAAATTTGCCCTAGAGACAGTTGGAAAAGTTTTCATTAAAAATAACATAATCACTCTAGCCAGGTTATATATTCTTGAAGTTTTAAAATATGTACATAAAAATTTAGAAAGCTTACAAAAATTTCACTATGACCACTCTTATAATTACAAGGCATAAACACTCAATCCTTTTATCCTTGTCCTTTTGACTTTGTTTCAACATAATTTGACTTTGTTTGAAAAGAGTCCCACCTACATGGAAACTATATAATAAAATTCCTCTCCGTATAAAAAACCTACCTTATTCTAAATTTATAACAACAATAAATGAAATGTTGGTCAATAAAGCGTATTATAGTATAGGAAATATGTTAAATGATACATTGGGCCTTTGAATGTTAGGAATGTTTAGGATTGAATGTTGTTGAATGTTAGGAAATTTATAATATTCTAGATTTAGAAAAAACTATTCTATGAAATGTTATGTGCAAATAAATAATTTTGATTTGATTCGATTTGAAGACACGTTGATAAACAACTTCAATTCGTTTGTAAACAATGGATCAAATAACTTTGGAGGTGTTCGGTTTGTTGACAATAATGATTCAGACGATAATATTTATGATGAATTATTCAACAATGATTCTGAGGATATTTTACTATAATCTTTGTGCAAATTCAACGCAGTGTTGACTCTTCATAGATTTGCTATAACTTCACCTCTATAAAAGGTGCAATTTGTTGCAATCTCTATAATTTTTGCAATTTACTAGTAATTAAGTTTATTCTATTATAATATGTAATTATATGATGTAAAATTATCTCTAACATTTATTATTTATGATGAAACTAAAATTAAAATTTTCTTTTTAAAATTTTTGTTAATTAATTCTTATTTTCTTTAAAAAAAACTTTTAAAAAGAAATTTCAACCAAACAGTATTTTATTCCCAATAGGATATTTCATGGCAAAGATACTGATATAAAGTGCATTCATTTGTGATGAGAATAAGAGAACTATGAATTTTGAACTAAAACATTGCTCTAAAGGTGAAAAATGGCTTGGCCTTCAAGGCGCAAGAGCTCATTTTAAAGTTTGCCTTTAACACATTATAACCCGAAAAATGTGTTGGCCTTAAAAGGGTTAAAATTTAATATGATTTCATTAAACATTTTCCTTTCAACTTTATTTGCATATCATTTTAAAGTCTAAACAATCCAAATACAACAGTCATCATGGTGCATTTTTTTTACAAAGAGAACTTTTTTTATGATTTGAAACTGACAACCCCTTACAAGCCAATTGAATATGTTTTTGTTTTTTTTTTCAGATGATAAGGACCAAAAGAAGAGCCAGAAAGTGTTGGCAGAGTTAGAGAACATTGATGATGAGTGCGACCAGAACGACATTGCTTTTGTAAAAATTGACAATGATGCTGAGGCCAAAGAATATGGCATTGAAGCATTGCCTGCCCTTATTTTCTTTGAAAAACGCATTCCATATATTTATGATGGTAAGTTTGGTATCTGTACATCCACTAAGGCCTGCCGCACACTGAATAGAACGAGACGAGACAGAACAAGACAAGATGCCTTCAGACGTCTGTGGCAAAGCTGTTTGCACAGTTTTAAGTGGGAGTGCAGCACACTGCCCAGACAAAATGAAAAAACATTAGCAGACAACTAAAGACGTCTGAAGGCATCTTGGTGAAGGTGCCCAAAGTTTCGTTTTTTGACCAGATGCTAGCGACAAAACTTACTGCGCATGCGCTACTCCTATTCCTACGGTACAGCTGACAATTGGATAAACAGATATAACATAACATTGAACTAATTCACATTGATTTATTGTTCTGCAGTTAATTTTTGTTTTATCATATTATTTTTATTCGAATATGTGTTTGTTTTTTTAATTTTATAAGATGATTAACCTGTTGACGAGTACGGTTATTTTGTGGAATGGAGTACTGTCGTCATTTGACGTCCGGGCTTGCCCACGTTTAAAATACGTACTGTCGTCAATTGACGTCTTTGTCATTTTTATAAATAATTTCATATCTGAACAGCTTCTGCGTATATTATAATAATTTAATAAGTAAACACTTATAATTTAGGAACAGCAAATGCCAATACAATGGTATACGGTGATCATGTGGTCAAATGAAATACTAATATTGCGATCGAAATCAGCTGATATCACAGCTAGTGGCGCGCGCATCAATCACATCTGTTGGCGGGTAAAGCGACTACAGCTGTTGTTTCTGATACATTTCCCGCCTTTTTCTTCACATTCGCGCGCTTTACTTTGTGTTTAGCCAGTGTATTCTAGTTGTTGTTCTAAAGTTGTGTTTGTATATTCAGTTAGAATACAGATTGTTGTGGTATGTTTTTACGTGTAATTATGGATATGGATCCCGATCTTCTATTACGAAGTGAAGATATAAGACGTGCAGTAAACGTTGCTAGTGATGAAGAAGATGAACAGTGTAGTTTTGAAGATATATGTGAGGGTGAAGTGTTAGGGTCAGAAGAGGAGGATATCGAGGATGATGACGATGAACTGTCAGGTGTTGGTAACGTAGACTTTGATTTGATGAACAGTCATGATCTAGATAACAACTTAGATGAGTCTGTAGATAGTAATTCTGATGACAGTTCACAAGCATCAGTAAATATACCTCCAAATAACCATGTAAATAATCCTAATTTAGTAAATGTTCAAACAGCAAATGGTACAATAAATGACAGCAATATTTGTCCAGTATGTAATTGGCAACATGATGATAACTTTGTTCCATTCACACCAAACTTTGATAGTTCTAAGTCTGGGATTTTGATTTCTGAAGCCTTATCTGGTAATAATTGGGAAGAAGTAGAAGCATTTTACGAAATGTTTAATTTCGATTTCGTAAGCCATATAGCTGAGGAAACTAACAAATATTTCAGAGAATGTTCTGTAGGACCGCAAAAAGAATTCTCTAAATTGAACAGATGGACTGACACTAATACAGATGAATTATATTGTTTTTTTGCCATTACGTTGTTGATGTAGCTTGTAGCTGGTCTGCAAAGGTTGTATCGTTGCCACATCGCTCTCTAATTAATTAACAATTTAAAGCGTCTTTGGACATTATATTGTAGTTTTGTAGTGACAAGTGTGATTTTAATAGACTTTTAAATATTATGAAAAACTAAACACACTTGGTATGTACTTATATGTGGGAAAATGTCACTAACAAATAAACGGTGATAACCTAGAGCAGCTATAACAACCTGCAGAATATTGTAGAGAGCCGAGTGCGCACCTGGTGGCCGCACGCTTGACTGCCACAGTGTTGTACCAACTACACAACAGCTAATTGCCCGGCTCCCAGTTGATTCCCGTGCTGCTGCGCCCTACCGCTTTGAGTCGCATCACACACTGATGGACTGTCTGTGCTTTGCCTCTGGCTCTTTCCCGGCGCCTTATCTCCTTGAATTCACCGAGACATCACTTTACTTCCTGTAGAAACGACCCCTGGACATCCCGCTTTCTGCCGACACCTACATGAACGCTCTTATAACAACTTGGGACTAATTCAATTAGAATAATTTTTAATAGTATTGAATATATAATATGTTGTTGTATTGGTGCTATTTTTAAATCATACATAGTAACATACTTTGTACAATCGAAAAATCGATATATCTGCTTAAAATAGCATTCAAATTAAAACGTATAGTTTATGTGATTAGATTAAGAAACAATAGTTATGAATCTAAATATGTTTGAAAATGTTAACTTTGATGTTGATATAGAAAAAGCGTTAATCGAACTGGCCTCGGTTCTAAATGCACTTATAAGTAACAACACCAGTATTGACTTCAGCTGTCTGGTTGATAAAGTTTCTCATCTGCTAACTACAGTAGGTGCTATTTTTGACGCAAATAAAAGTTTAAATCTGAAAATTGACGAGCTTTACTGTAAAAATCTTGAACTAGATTCTTATCTTGAATCTGTCAAAGTGGGTAAGCCTGCTGAGCTCGATGAGTCATACAAATTTCAAGATTCCGTAATTGAACAAAATGAGTCCCTGCATGGGGAGTTGGAGTCTTTAAAAGAGAAGGTTACTAACCTTAAGTTGCAACTTAGAAAAGCTAATGAAGACAATAAACTTCTTAGATCTAACTTTAATGAAGAAAGGTCTGTGCCTCTAGACCCCAATAACAGTGTGACTAGTCAGCTTAAAAAAAAATCTTATTGCATGAAAAAAACACAAATAATTTAATAAGTAGACTAGACAAAGCCCATGACTTGAATGTTGTCCTATCTGCTAAGTTAGAGAGTTTACAGTGTAATTCCTCTAGGGGTGTGAGCACTGATAAATGGTTTGAAGACACCATCTTAGAAACCTATTTCTCCTCCTTCGACGAGCATCCTGTAGCAATCCAGTCTAAATCCCTATTTGTCGGACCAGCTCTCAGTGAGGTTCTCAAGCTGGAATCTGCCGAAACTGTTAACAAGCAGCTTAGTGATCTTAAGTTTCATGACTTTAAGTATGTATTTTGTTGTGTCAACAATAGTAAAGGTACTATTGACAAGGTACAGGGAGAGAGAACTGTCAATGTCAACCATGACAGTGGCTCGCATTGGAGCCTTCTGTTTTGTGATGTGTCCAGCAAAACAGCATACCACCTTGATTCCCTTAATAACACAAATATTAAGTTTGCTGCAAGACTAGCTAGTAATCTCAACCTTTCTTTCCAAACTGTGCCTTGCTACCAACAAAGCAACATTTTTGAATGTGGCTTGAATGTGCTCTTAAATGCTAAGTTATTGTTGTATTACTACTGTTCTGTCGAAAAAATATGACTGATTTTCAAAAATGGTTCAAAAGATGTACTGTCATTTGTGAAGACATCAGTTGTGTTAAGTTACCTGAGCTGAGAAATGATATCAGCTATGATACATGTCCGGCTACCTATATTCTTGGTAGTGAATCTGTCTCTGGTAAACTGTCATTGACCCTAAAGAAAGACAAACGTAATGTTTGGGAGGTTGTAAAACCCAAAAGGTGTGCAAAAGGTAGAACACTCATCCAAAGTCCTTCACAAGTTATAACATCCAACAGATTTTCCGCTTTCCAACCCGCGGTTCCTGATAAAGTCCCTTCTGAAAATGTGTTACCCTTGAATAACTGTAAATCCTTCCCAAAAACCTCCCTTTAAAAATCTAAGAAGGGATCTAAAAAGTGTGACAATTTAGTAATGCATACGGTTGGTAATACTACCAAAAGCAGTACTGTTAGTGATGAGACCTCTCCTAAGCCTAGTAAGAGCCCCCAATGTGTGCTGCCTTCTAAACACTTAGACTGTTCAGGTATGAAACAAAGCAACTTTAATAAAAAAAGTAGTGACCCATCAAATGTGTTAGGTCCAAGTTCCCATAAAGTGGTTATTTTGAGTGACTCTCTAGGACGTGGCATGAGTGACAGCTTATCAAGCAGACTTAATAGTACTTACAATGTAACAGCAGTTGTAAAGCCCAATGGGACATTTAGTAATGTTAGAGATGGCAGCACAAGTGTTATTGTATCCCTTAGGAAAACTGACCTTGTCATTCTATTAGCTGGAACTAATGACATTCCGGAGCACTGTGATGGGTTGACGGGCGGCTTAAGTAAAATACTCGACCAAAACAGGAACACTAAGTTCCTGGTTTTAGGGATACCTACACAACACGACAATACAGTGCTCAACAAGACAGTCCAACAACTTAACGTACAATTGATAAATGTCGTAAAAAAGTTTGACCACGCTTCTTTCATTCCTCTATGCTGTTTCCCTAGGCGATGTTTCACTAGGCATGGCTTGCATTTTAATTCAGCTGGCAAGCGCAAGCTTACTGAGCTTGTAGCCGACTTTGTCATGTCTGGTGGGACGTCGCCGGGTGAGACGGATTTACTCACACATACATGTATCAAATCCGATCAAAATACAGTTGCAAGAGTTTGGTACAATTCTTCTTTAACTAATGTTAACAAAAAGCTACCACCCAAAAAATATAATAATTTGCTTGAAAGTGCCCCGGTGGTGAGTGGGAGAGTTTGGGTCAACTCGTCACTTCGTAGGAACTCTTTTTTAGGGAGGGGCAGGCCCCTGAAGCCGACACCCTGATTGATACCCCTCAGGATAGTTTCCGGTTGCGACAAAATAAAAATCTCACAATATTTCACCAAAATATATGTGGAATAAAGTCCAACAAAGATCTACTAGAAATACATGTTCAGTGTGAGAGTCCCGATATCCTTTGCCTATCGGAACATAATCTTGACGAATCCGAGCTTGACAGTTTTTGTTTACCAGGCTACAAAAACGTAGCATCATTTTGTAGATAGTCACGGCAAAGGGGGGGTGTTTGTATCATTGTAAAAAATAACATCCAGTGCGAGGCTATTGATGTCTCACACTTAAGCTCAGAAATGTTTTGTCAAGTTGCAGCTTCTAAAGTTCAACTCCTTGATAACAGATCACTTCTCCTACTTGCCATCTACAGAATTCCTGGGTACCACTGTGACCAGTTCCTTGAGATTATCAGCCACTGTCTTGAGTCTTTAATGCGGCGTGCTACGTTCACAATGGTTGTTGGAGACTTCAACATTGACGTTTTGAGTGAGAAGCTTTCGACAGTAAATTTTATTCACACCATGAAGTCATTCGGTCTGAGATATACCATATCAACCTTTATTAGGGAGTTTAAAAACTCAAAAACTGCTATTGATAACATTTTCACTAATATAGATGATTTTCTCATTAGCAGTAGAGTAGTGATTACTGCCCTCTCAGATCACTATGGACAGGAGGCCTCAATCCGACTAGATAAGTCTGAATTGCCATCTGGGGCCAAATTCAAAATTTCTACAAAAATGTCCCCCGAATCGACCCAATGCTTCAGGTTGCACCTGCTGAGGGAGGATTGGTCTCCGGTATTCAAATGCCACACTGCTGACGAAGCTTATAATAGTTTCATCAACATTTTTCAATATTACCTTAAGATTTTGTTTCCGGTTGTTAAAATCAATATGAAATCAGCTTAAACACCTCAAAGTAAAATCCTTTTAAGTAAAGAAGTATTAGACTTGAGAGAAGCGGTGAATATGAACTATTACATCACGAAAGATCTTGACTCCAATCATCCTCTTAGGTTAAAATACAAATTGCTTAAGAAGCAGTACAAAAAAGCAATTAGAAAAGCAAAATCATCACATGCTCTTAGCAGGATCAATGGTTCTTCAAATAAAATGAAAACCATTTGGAGTCTAATTAATAATAGCAGACCTTCAAAGCCACGTGACTCTGCAGTACAATCGCTTAAATCCTGCAGTGGTAACATATATGACCCTCAATTGATTGCCAACTCATTCAATTCATTCTTTTCAAGCATAGGCTTATCTACCTCCCTCAGCAGTGCTAACTGTGTGTTGAATTCTTCAAAAGTAACTCCCATTGGGAGCAGTAGTCCAAAGTCAATGTATTTATTTGAAACATCTAAGACATAAGTGGAGAGTGAAATCCTTGCACTGAAACCCAAGCATTCGGCAGGTGCAGACGGTGTATCTTCACACCTACTACGGTTTGTGTCTGACCTAGTGTCATCACCCCTCTGCTACATTATCAACCTCTCGTTTGATACTGGCAGTTTTCCTAAAGCGCTAAAACATGCTATAGTACGACCAGTCTATAAGAAAGGGGATAGAACGGATCAAAACAATTATCGACCGATTGCTCTCCTCTCTACTTTCTCGAAGGTCTTTGAAAGGGTTTTCCTCTCCAGGCTACTGTCGTTCCTCGAGTGCAATAGTCTCCTTTTGTCCCATCAATATGGGTTTACCAAAAACAAATCGACTGTTGATGCTGTAAATGCTTTCGTATCTGCGACAGCCTAGGCTCTTGACGGTGGTAAACCATCAGTCGGCATGTTCTTCGATTTACGAAAGGCATTCGACATGGTAGACCATAAAATACTGCAAGAAAAAATCAGTTCTATGGGTATTAGGGGTAAAGCCCATTCGTGGATCTGCTCCTATCTCAGTGGTAGAACTCAGCGGGTAAAAATGCCTTTTACTGACTCAGGGAACTGTGAACAGTGGGCCACCTCTTCTACGGAACTGGTTCCTGCGGGGGTTCCTTAGGGTTCGGTTTTGGGGCCTGTATTGTTTCTTATATTCGTAAATGATCTTCCCTTAGGAGTGGGTGATCAACTAACAGAGATTTGCCTATTTGCTGACGACACTTCTTTGTCCATTTCAGCTGCCGACCGGACAGACATTATCGTTAAGGCATATGAAAAGGTAAATGTACACCTTCAGTGGTTCAGTTCAAAAAAATGGTTACTAATAGTAATAAAACGCAAATAATTGATTTCCGGAAAATAAAAGCGAAGATGCTAATCCACTTACATTCTTCAAAGGAGACTCAGAAATTAATACCACCTCCACAACGGAATTTCTTGGAGTGCAAATAGACCAACATCTTCGCTTCAAAGAACACATAAACCAGGTTAGCAGGCGTCTAAGCTCTGGGGTCTTCATTCTCAGAAACATATCATCATACCTAGACGCTAGTGTAGGGTTGGCTGCTTACTATGGGGTAATTTTTCCGTTCTTAAACTACGCTGTGGAGGTATGGGGCTATGAAAACTTCAGAACTAAATTTATATTCAGACTCCAGAAAAGAGCGATTAGGACCATCTTTAAGAAACCCTTCCGCATTTCATGTAAGCCACTTTTTCAGGAGCACAATATTCTAACATTTCCATCTCTGTACATCTTAAAATCAATCTTGTTTGTCCGTAAAAATATAAAACTTTTCCAATCCAATAGCCAAATCACACACACTTACAATCTTCGCTCAAAACACAACATCAGTTTACTGCCTCATAAAACAAGCTTCTATGGGAGACAAGTTTCATGCAGTGGGGTCAGGCTCTTCAACTCACTACCGGACTCATTAAAATCTGAAAGAGGCGTGGTCAGATTCGAAAAAAATCTGAGAGAAGTAATGCTGCGGGGCGCTTTTTACTGTGTTCCGGAATTTTTGTCAATGTCATTGGTTCCTTAATTGCAGGTAACTTCTTTTGTTAGGAGTAGTAATAATATTGTTTTAAAATCTATGATTACTATTATACTTATGGTTATTTTTATTGTTTTATAGATGATTGACGCTATTATGCAACTGTTTGTGTTGTTTATTTTAAATAAAGATGATTTGATTTGATTTGATGCCACATTGTAAAAAAAATACTGTAAAGCAGTACTGGTCCACAGACCCCTTGTTAGAGACACCTGTATTTAAAAAAATCTTTTCACAATATAGATATCTTATTCTGAGGCGAATGCTGCATTTTGACGATAACATTAGACAAAATGGAGGTGATAAACTTTATAAAATTCGAACCATAATTGAAACCCTTAGAAAGAACTTTTCTTCAATTATAGAACCCTATCAAAATCTTGTCATTGATGAGAGCCTTATGCTCTGGAAAGGTAGATTATCCTTTAGGCAATACATACCTAACAAGAGAAACCGTTTCGGAATCAAATTATTTGTAATATGTGACTGCCTTAAGGCATTGTTTTAGATTTCATTGTGTATAACGGTAAAGGTACTGATTTGGATGATGACAATTCCACAAATGATGGCCTAACAGCAAAGGTGATAAAAACTCTAATGAAACGTTACCTAAACAAAGGTCACGTAATTTATATGGATAATTGGTATTCTAGTCCTCAGTTATTTTCTTGGCTTCATGATAAACAAACTGGTGCTTGTGGTACACTAAATATGGGAAGAAAAAATTTGCCATGTCTCCCCAAGAAGATTAAAAAAGGCGATGTAGCTGTGCGTCACAATGATAAGAGTATTGTTATTAGATGGTGTGACCGCCGCGCAGTAACTATGATATCAACTGTGGATACGCACGAAATGGTTAGTGTTGACACAAGATATAATAAAAATCAAACAAAAAAGAAATGCGTTGTAAACTATAACTCTAATATGGGTGCTGTAGACAAGTCCGATATGTTAGTTTCATATAATGATAGCACTAGAAAAACTTTGAAATAGTATACAAAACTGTTTTTCCATTTGCTTGATTTATCTATGGTGAATGCATTTTATATGTATAAACAAAAACTAAGACAGCAAAATCCACGTTTGAAAGTACATATTATGGAGTTCAGACTGAAAGTAATACGTCAGCTATTAGAACGACACTTTAGACCACGGAATGAAAATGGTGCCGCTGTGTCGCGCCCAGTAGGCGGTGAGTCAAATCCTTTACGCTTGATTGGTCTCCATTTCATTAGGCCCCTCCCCACTAATGACGACCGGAAAAGAAGGCTACAGAGGAAGTGTTATGTATGTCTGCATACAACACGGGCTGCTCCGAGACGAAAAGATACATCATACGAGTGTTCTACGTGTGAAGTCGCACTGTGAATATATCCATGCTTTGAACATTTTCACACTTTGAAAAAACTGTAAATATTGTAAATAGAGAAGTTTTAACAATGTCATATGCCATTTTAGTGCAGTTTTTATTAAATAGATTCAATATTTACAAAATTAACAATTTTTTTTTCTTACTCCCTGGGGTTCATTTTCAGGTATATTTGTTACTCTTTCACGGGGCACCTAGTAGGACGTCAATTGACGCCCGCACTCCTTAACAGGTTAAAGACATTGATGATTTAGGAATGTCAATGTAGATAAGCTTTTATTTTATGTCAAAGCAATCCACCTTTATACAACCCTACACTCAAATAACATCATAACGTAAAATTAATTCAGAAAAATATGGAGTGACATAGGAAAGGAAATGAACTTATTGGGTATTTACATATCATTAACTTTGTATTTGATTATACTATTTAACTCTCCAATAATTCAATTAATTGTACTCCCAATATATTTTCAGCCCATTTTACACTTGTTTACATATAAAAATTGTGGCATATTATTTTTATAAAAGTGACCATTTAAACTGTATGAACTCCATTTGTATCATCAAAATTAAAGTACACTGGACAAAATACATTCTGAACTTCCCAATTATTTTCAACTGTTTTCTAAAATAAAAGCTATAAAAAAAGTATGACAAATACTTAATGCAACCAATGGTTTATCTCATTCCGTTTTCTGTCTGTCTATCTGTATTGTATTTATTTACTATTTAAAATGTCTAAACCAGAATTTTAAAAAAATTAATAGTATTACAACAAAATACTTCTTCCTCCTCCTCATCATCTTAATTTTAACATCTTAAAAGTATGTCAAGCATGTAATTGACACAAACTGTGCCAAAACACTTAACAAAACCCCAAAACAATCGTAATATTGTACTTTTAAACGATTCCACTAAACTCAAGTATTAAGTGAGACTGCGAAATCGGACACAACTTCCATGATGGCTAGCTTTCTGTCTTGACTTGTTCGATTCAGTGTGCGCCACCAACAAACGAGACGAGACGAGCCGAGACAGAACGTCAGTCTTGTCGCGTTCTGTTCGAGTAAGTGTGCGGCTGGCCCAACCCGTTCCATCACAGAAAGTCATTAAATGAATCCCAGGTATTTTCATATGTGATATACCCAAAAATCCAGGCTGTTTTAGTCGGGTTTTCTCACATTTTACACAAAAATGTACAAAGAAATATTTTGAACATATTTTGAGTTTTTGTGCTGTGGATGATACTAAAAAATTCATTGACCAGAGCTAATGACACTCTTTAAAATACCATTTAGTTACTTTCAAAGAAATTCATATCTCTCAAAGCTATGTTTAAATTTGAAAAGTTATGGCTAAAAAAAAAAAAAAAAAAGACAACTGCAGTTCGTGTTTTTACCCTATGCATAACAACTACACCATATATGTGGTCTGATTCATCACTCTCATCACACAGTCAATTAGCGATTGTATTATCAATTATTGGCAACCTACTTTGTTTTATTTTAGTTATTTTTACTTCCCATACAATACAAATAATTACAACACTCGTTAAACAACAATTAACTTCAGTAGACGACATTAGTTGTATGTGTCGTTTCATCATAGTATAGCTGATGAAAATCGACACAGTTGTTAATGCAAACAAATGCAATAAAATAATACAAGCTGTTGTACTGTAATAAATCATTCTATCGTAACAAATAAATGTTTTTATAATAGAAAATGTTATTCAAAACATTTATACATCATTAAAATACATATTTCAAGTTAATAAATATTTATAAAAAATTATTTTCTAAATATCCGGTAAACTGGACGTTGGGACTTTAGGAACGTTTTTCAAACGTCGGAAAACCGGACGTTGGGGTAGAAATACTTTTTAAATTCATTTTCAACGCAAAAAAAACAAATCAAAATAAAAAAAGATGATTAAAATACCATTTAAATTACCGGAAATATAACAAGAATACTAAAAGTTGTCACATTGGTTTTCGATTTTTTTCAGTAAAATACGCAATTTCCGTGGAATAAAAAGAATATTGTGTGAAAATACAGCCAATTCTAGACCCATTTCAAGCAAAATTTTCCAAATTTGTTTGGTGGCAAGAAACTGCATAATAGTATTAAACATAGTAACCAGACAATATTACATACATTTTATAGAGCATTCTCGTAGCTAAATGTTAGTACATAATATTACCAAAAGATTAGATTCTAATCTTGACACAAATTATTTAGTTCAATTGTTATTATACTTGTATCAATGGTAACAAATGTTGGGTTTCTGGTACTTTTTTTTAACTAATCCAAGTCGGCTGTTTTTCAGCTACTCTTAGTAAAACTGTATATTTTCTGTACTTAGACTAAATTTAGAGTCTTGGCTATCTTGCAAATTTGAATTTATGTAACACTTTTTCCCAGGTACGGTTCCTTCCTCTTTTTTCTTTTATTGCAAATGATTTTTGAATGTTACGTTGAACATGAAAAATTTCTTTTACTGAACAATGAAGAGAAATCTTAAAATCTGTATTACTATAACCACAGTGGCCTACAGTTTTTTGTGAACAAAATTGTACCAAATAAAGGTAAATAAATAACTTACACATATTTTAAACATTTCATAAAAAAAAAAAAACTCTACAAAACAGCCAAAAATAGTCTCCCAGTTAGAGAATTTTAACGTGCTGGTTCTATGGTTAAACTCGATAATTAAAGTGTGTGATGTAATAACACATTTAGGAACATTGAGTGATTTATGATGAATAAGTGAATTGAAAGTAATATAGCATATTTGTTAGGAATTATGTCATGTTTATGAAAAGTAATGGTTAATGTAAATAGTTAGCCAAAATATTTATGATTCAACCCATTGTGGACAGAGAAAACCTGAGGCGCACTAGGACTCGGCATTGACGCATATGCTGTGTCTCCCACGCGCAATGGGTTAAAGTTAAAAATTACTCTTACAAAACAATAATGAATAATTTAACATGTAAACATTTATTTTTGGGGAAAAAAGGGTTTTTATGCTGAGATGAAGCTGCTTGATAAGTTAGAAAATTGACAGACCAAAGACCTTGAGAGGATTTACAATTTTTGCTGTGATATGGCTTCTATTGATCAACAATTCTTTACTTTATGAATGAATCCTTTTACTTGAATGAAATCCTTTTAATCCTTTATGTAGTACTTAAGTTTATGCTTAAATAGTAATCACATCATATGACTTGATTACTCTTTGAGGTGTTAATGATGTTTTTTTAATCAAGTTGATTTTTGGTTGGTCAAATTTTGAAAAAATTCCTCACATTGATTAGAAATAAAAATTTTTCTCTTCTATTCATATATTTTGGGTTTAAGTTAGCTACTCCTCTATGTAACAAAAGAAATCACCTCATATGTCGTGCACACTCCATAACCCTTTGAGGACCTTACAATTTTTGAAAACTTTTCAGTTTGAGTAAACAATTTTTTATGACTTTTGAAAAGTTGTATGTGAAAAGGACCGAAAAAGACCACGCTCAAATATGCAATTTTGCAGACATTCAGAGAAAAATTTGTAACTATAGTAATATGTAATATCAAAATAATGTTTCTACCAAAATCTTTAGAAATACTTGTTCTTTGCAAAAAAAATATTACAGTGGGTTAGTGTGATGTATATTATTTTTGAGATTATATATAAAAAAATTAAAAATTAAATTTCAAGTTCAGCATCACACACTTGAAACTTAAGTTAGTGACTATGGCCATACGTTCTAAGTTAGTGACTATGGCCATACGCTCTAAGCTAGTGACTATGGCCATACGCTCTAAGTCAGTGACTATGGCCATACGCTCTAAGCTAGTGACTATGGCCAAACATGGAGAGTACTAGATTTTAGATACCGTACGCCAACGCAGCTTGTGAAATGAATGAAATTAAAAATAATGCTCTGGAGCATAAACTAGAAACATTTTAAACGTGGGAACCCTTTTTTGTTTAGAACTAAAAAATAAACATGTGTAGCAAATTTCATCAAAATATAATAATAATAAAAAAGTTAGAGTTAATTTATAGAATTTAGCTCGACATCAACATATATATGGTCAGCTGATTTATTAAAAAAAGGGAAATGATATTTAACATGATTATTTGTTCGGTAAAGGTAATAATTGATATATATATATATTTCATGTTATTACCTTTACCTTTCAAATAAATAATAATGTTAAAAATCGTTACTCTTTGGAATGAATCAGCTGACCATATTACATTCCACTATATAATGTGTTAACCACAATATAATGTGTATATATATAGGGTGTCCTGGAACTCTCTGGAACTTTTCAGCAAAAATTGTTCCTTAGGTCAAGACAAACATATTTTATAATATAAACATGGGTCTACGGTGACTAGTTTACTGTCTGTCCATCTGAGTGTATATTTTACAAATTATTTTATAACTTAAGAACTATTGAAGATAGAAACTTCAAATTTAGTATATATATGTGTAGCTTAACATTTTAAACAAGGGAATAAAATATCATTGCTGTAACTTAATTAATTTCAAAATGGCGGCCTTTTAAATTCTTTAATGTCAAATTTAACAAAAACCGTTATAGCTATAAAAAAATTAAATTTAGGTAAAAAATGCACAATCAAGAGACAAATAAAACAACACCTTATTTACTGAAATCAAATAATAAATAACCCAGGTGTGACAATTTTTGTAAATCAATGTAATTTCCATAACACAACAATGCATACCTAAAACATAGTTTAACTGCAAATATGAAATATGTACATCATTAATCAGCTGTTTTAAATCCGCTAGTCTTTGGCGGAAAAACACGGTGGGCTGTTGGATCGGCTTGTTGTCCTCAAAGGGTTAACTTTATGACATTTATTGTTTTTATTATTATTATTATTAATTGTATTTCAGTGTAAAATGCAACAAAATGTTATCTCTTTTATATGGTAGGTGACTTGACCAAGGAGGAAGAGTTACTCAGCTGGCTGATCCACCAAAAAAGGCACAGTGAAATTGCAGATATCACAGATGAGATATTGGACAAACTTATTGACTCTGTGGAGTACCTTGCAGTTCTATTTTGTAAGCATATAAGTTTGTTAATCTTAAAGACCTTGTTATGATTATATTCTTCAATTTTGTTTAATCTTTTCAAAATTCTTAAAAGTTATAGTTTGATACCACATTTCTGTATTCAAGATTGACTAACACAAAATTTTTTTAAATTTGTTAAATACCTTCTTTTATGTAAATTCTCTTTGTTAGTAATTACATTTAAACTAAGTCATTTCCTCTTAATGTTAACCAGTTGTTTAAAAACAGTCCTAAGTCTGTAAAACCAGCCTTTATAATTGGTTCCAAAAAGCCCGGTCTTTTTGACATTTGGAAAACAAATAATTAGAAAACTTTATATATAACATGGAAATATTTAAGTTAAGTATAGAAATGTTCAGAAAGAAACTTTTTACAGAAACATTAATTGTTGACTATAATTAGTTTATGATTAGTTTATACCAAATTAGTATACTATTTGGTTGCCTTTATTTTGTTCAGTACAGTTAAACGTTACTCAACACAAATGTATTACAATATAATGCACAAAATGCACAAATATATTACAATACAAGTACAAAATGCATGAATATTATGGTGATCGATTTCGGTGAACCACGCTCACCTTCCTCAGACCAGAGGGATTCACAAAAGAATGGAAAATGGTGTTCAACAACTCAATTGTTGAACACGTGATAGGCCTATGATCACGTGATCCCATTGGCTGGAATCGTCAAAATGGCAGCTGCTGTGGTATTGGACAGTGGACTACATTGGTCCACAAAACGAGCTAAACCTTTTAGTTCTTGAAATTTATTTTCCTTGATAAAATCTTTGGTTTTAGTAATATAATCTTCTTTTTTCAGAATTACAATTGCGTTACTCTTATCCGCTTTAAATGTGACTAGATATTCGTTCTGTAATTTCTGTTTTACATCTAAACAAACTTTATAATCTAAAACCTGTTTCAAATTATTAGTTTGAACCTTCATTATTTTACATATTTTATTTACATCATCTCTAATTTCGTTTCTGTTACAATCTTTTAACTGAGATACATTACTTTCAATGTCGGTGGCTAAAATATCAGCTTGTTTGTTTTGATTTTTTATGCAATTATGTTTAGGTCCATAACACAATATATCATTTTCAGATTTGCTAAATTCAACTTTCTCATATTAATTACCCTTTTATGAAAAACGTGACTTTTATAATTGACTAAATGGCTAGTTAGATTGTCATTACTACTTACATTCCTTAATCTTTGCAATTTCTTATTAAGCTTATTATATTTAGATTCCATTATACGTGAAATTTCCTCATCAAGATTATCGTTCAGCAAATACCAAGGCCTGCTACCATATTTTTTAACAAATTGCATATGAATGTTGCAACTCTTTATTTATTTATTTTATTTATTTATTTATCCACAGTATAAACCATTTTACAAAAGTGTCAAAAAGCTCAAGACAAAATAAAGATGAAATCATCATAACAATACATTAAAGGCTGTATAATGCTAATAAATATAAATTAGGATAATTTATCACATATAAGTTACATGCCAAGAAATAGATTTCAATACATTAACTTACATACAAGAATATTGCACTATCTATAATACAACCAAGACCATAATATACATACAGATATACATATATATATATTTGAGAAAAAAGAGAAAAAAAAAGAAAAAAAAAAAAAACAAGTACAAGAAGTATCAAGCAGGAATATGACAAGCAGTGAACACAACTTAACCAGAATAATATTAGAGTATAAGTGACGCAAAAGAAAACGATATTATGTAAAGCTAAACATGACAAAAGGTACAGAATTTGACTTAACTAATTAACAAATTTCCCTTACTATACGCTTAATCCTAGCCTCACTAGTAGCAAAAAAATCTACATGCGGTGATAAGACATTGCCAAGCAGCTGGATGCGAGGGATGGTGGAAAACTGTGCATAGCTTGTTGAGAACTGTCTCCGCACGAACAAGTCCTTTGATCTTGTAGCAGATGGTAGGCGAAATGAAATCCTTTCCAGCAAGACGGGACAGTCAACCAAACCATTTACAAGTTTGAAGAGGAAGACCACATCCTGGACATTTCTCCTGGTCTGAAGACTGTGCAGATCCAGCATCTCCGCAACACTTCCAAGAGGTACCTCCAGATAACGATATCCAAGTCGGAAGCCCACCAGTCTGACAAACTTATTTTGAATCCTCTGAAGGCGGTCACGAAGCGTCAATTGATGTGGAGTCCACACAACAGCACAATACTCCAACAGTGGTCTCACATTACAGCAGTAGAGAGTTTTCAAAGTCTGCAGCTTAGAAAGATCCTTGGAGGTACGTGCAAGAAGTCCCAATGCTCTACCAGCCTGCAGGCAGATATTTTCGACATGCGCTTCAGCACTCAGGGAAGCCATGAAGGTTACACCAAGATCCTTGACATTTGCAGGCCTGGCGAAAACATAGTTGTCCAAGTTATATTCATAGCATAGTGGGTTATTATTCCTGCAGAAGGTGAAGGCAAGACACTTTTTCAAATTAAGGTTCATGCGGTTTTCAACACACCAACTTTGTATGGCACAAAGATCTTCATGGAGAACTAAACAGTCCTGCAGTGAACGTATGGCATTGTAGACTTTGAGATCGTCTGCAAAAAGGAGACAGTTGGATGAGATGAATTGCACAATGTCGTTGACAAAAACATTGAACAACAGAGGCCCAAGGATAGACCCTTGTGGTACCCCTGATGTTCCAATGAAAACTCGTGAAGTAGCAGAGGCAAATTTTACTGCCAGCTGTCGATCTCTCAGATAACTAGAGAGCCAACAATGTAGAGTTCCAGTGACACCATAGGCATACAGCTTGTCCAAGAGCCGCAGGTGACATACCCTGTCAAAGGCTTTTGAAAAGTCTAAGTATAAAGCATCAACCTGCTCACCCTTCTCAAATGCCTCTATAATATGACTTTGAAACATGATCAGGTTTGTAGAGGTAGACCTTCCAGACATAAATCCATGTTGGTGGGGAGTTATCTGCTTCAAAAGAAGAGGGCCCACTTTCTTCAGGACCAACCTCTCAAATACCTTAGCCATGCTGGGTTGTATGGCAATGGGCCTGAAGTTAGTTACATCATTGTAAGCTCCAGACTTATGTACAGGAACAATAAAACTTCTCTTCAGCACATCCGGATATACCCCCGCCTCAAGAGACTTGTTGAAGAGTGCAGTCAGGTGACCAGCCAATACAGGGCAGCAAAACTTTAAGACTGCAGGAGGAATCAGGTCAGGACCGCTGCCTTTAGTTTCATCCACACTAGAGAGGGCACTAACCACATCTTGGATGGTTACTGAGCAAGAAGACAAAGACTCGAAATCGTTGAAATTATACTCTCTTTGCCTGTAATTAGCATCTCTTGGAATGAATACTGATGAGAAATAAGTGGCAAAATATTCACACATTTCCGATGGATCAGCTGTGACTTTCCCATCATATTTCATTGTAGACGGATGGGGCCCAGTTCTTTTGGTATTGTTAATGTAACTCCAAAAGATTTTTGGGTTGCTGGGAAGCACATTCTGCACATGCTCTTGATACGATCTCAGGCACTCTCTCGACCGAACCTTACAGATTCTCCGGATACGGTCAAACTTATTATAATCGTGCACACGCAAGGTTTCTTTATATTTCTTATGCAGAATCTTTTTCTGAATAACTAGGTCCTTCATTTCACGATTAAACCAGCAGGGGAATTTGTAAAAGCCAATACGTTTTAGAGGAGTGTTAGCCAAGACAACAGCTTTCACCCTCTCGGTCAATAAAGAGAAAGCTTCATTGACATCGCCTTTATGTGCTTCCAGGTATGGAAAAGACTGAATGGCAGAGAAAATGCGCTCTAGATTGCATCTCCTAAAATCAGGGATGTAAATAGGTTTAGAAATATCAAGAGCGGGGACTGAGAATATTATATTCAAAGCTGGATGATGGGGATCTACATTCAATAAGGGATCCAAATCCCGATGTACACATGTATCAGGAAGTGAAGAAAATACGAGGTCCAGAAGAGTGTCATTTACATTATGTACATGATTTATTTGTTCACAGTTGAGAAACATTGATAATTCACGAAGACAACGTGATGAAGACAATAAGAGAGAATGGTCAGTGTCACCCCACCCGACACCAGGAAGATTAAAATCTCCAATCAAGAGTGTATGCGCATTCAAGTCAGTCAAAGCAGATGCTACTTCAACAGTTTCGCAATAAGCTTGATAAATAGTAAGTGGTTGAGAAGGAGGGATGTATACACCACTAATCAAGACTTTAAAGCCGTGTCCAAGTGATATCAGAGCGAATAAACTTTCAATTGAGTTTGAGGGTACAATGACTTCAGTAGCATGCAATTTCTTGTCAACAGCCATAATTACACCTCCTCCACTCTCTTTATGACTTGTTTCCACAGAACGATCCTTCCGAAAGATAGTGTGATTCAGAAGACCAAGCTCAGCATCAGTAATTTCAGGAATCAAATTTGTTTCTGTAAGCACTACTATATCATGCACAGTTTGTGAGAGGGAAAGTTTCAGATCATTAAGTTTGGATCTCAGTCCATTGACGTTTTAAATGTCAGTTCATCTTTCTTGCTGTACAAACTTTAATTGAGTCATTTACAAAAAGTTTTTCAGCTTGTTGTTTTGTTTTTCAACCAGCAACAGTATAACATTTAGAAAACACTTTTCTTGTGTTGTGTGACGTTTACTTGTACTGTATATGTACCAACAAGTATCATGCAAATTAAAAAACTATTTTATTTTGTTGGATAAGTAGTTTAGTAAATTACATGTGGAAACATACAATGGCATACAGAATTTTTCTTTTTTTTAGATTGGATTGTTATTACTCTGTCAATAAGTGACTTTGTGGATAGTGGGTGGCTTGGATATTTAATTATCATAAGGCTATAACTTGTAATTTACGTGAAAATGTAGATGTTTTTAAAATATTGTTCTATTACAACTACGTAACTAGTTGTACAGTAGTGCTGAAAAGTCTTAGAACGGTCTAATATCTTCTGTACTTGTAAATATACAATCATAAAACTTTATACAGTGACATAGAGCATTACATTGAACTTTTTGATGCTATCAGTACCGTAGCTCTTCATCAACTCAGGGGGATGGCCCATAAGGAATCGGTGTAAAATCTTAAATGTAAGCATAGATCAATGTGCATACAATATTCAAGGTATTAATTAGTAGAAGATCATGCCCCAAATTAGACATCAAAAGGTTACTCCTAAACTAAATGGCGGCGCTCGAAAGTTTCAATGCTGATCTTATGTGCAAGTTCAAGAATGGCTTAATTTTATTGTAACCATATCAGATGAAGATACAAAACTTCACATATGATTACTTTACGCAAACACCTACTTTTGATGTATTCAGTGTCCTGCTATTCCTCTATGGGAACGATCCACTAGGAGTCAGTAGACAAATTTTAATATAAGCATAGGTTGATATACACAACGTTCTAAAGGTATGGTCAAGTATAAAAGAATGCTGCAAACTGCACTTCAAAAGCTTTATCTGTTACAAAATGCTTGTGTTTCAAAACTTTTAAACCATCACCATTTTGTAACGAATAAAGCTTTTTAAGTGCAGTTTGTGCAAACTTCTTTTTTGAGACCGGATATGCATGTCAATCTATGCTTACATTAAAATTTCTCTACCGACTCCTCATTGACCGTTCCCATAGAAGAGTAGAAGGACACTGAATACCTCTTAAAGTAGATGTTTATGTACAGTAATCATGTATGAAGTTTTGTATCTTCATGTGATATTGTTACAATAAAATTAAGCCATTCTTGAACTTGTACATAAGATCAGTATTGAAACTTTCGAGCACTGCCATGTTGTTTATGATAAACCTTTTGAGGTCTAATTTGCGACATGATCTTCTACTAATTAAGAACTTTATAATGCTATACACATCGACGTATGCTTGCTTAGATTGTCCTACTCCTTATGGTCCATCCCCCTGAGTTGGTAAAGAGCTACTGATTGCATCAAAAAGTCAATTTTATGCCTTATGTCACTGTACAAAGTTTTATGTTTGTATGTTTATGAGTACAGAAGATATTAGACCGTTCTAAGAATTTTCAGTACCCCTGTATATCAAAGTTGGTTATTTTACTGGTCAATTTTTCAGATGATAAAGATGATAAGCAGGATATTAGAGTGTTAAATGAGCTAGAAAACATTGATGATGACTTGGACAAAGAAGGAATAACTTTAGTCCGACTGGACAACAAGGAGGAAGCAAAGGAGTATGGTATTGATCACCTCCCCACCCTCGTCTACTTTGAGAACAAAATACCCGCTATCTATGAGGGTGAGTTGCTTTTAACTGCTTAGAAATTCTGGATTTTACACGTGACACAAAATTAAAAGTTTTGTTATGTGTTGGTGAAGAAGCTTTATTAAATTATCTATCCCTAGTATAGAAGTAAGAGTTACATCACTGTAAAAAACTAAAAAAAACTTGAAATCAAGGTATTTCTGGGAATGATATAACAAAGTTATGAATTTTATAAGCTTAAGCTTAACAATATAAAAATGTAGGTCTCTGAAATCTAAGAATCAGATAAATAATGTATTTGTACTTTTTTTTATATATTTAATGTTTCTACAAGTTGACCAGCTTAAACCAATTTAGAAGGAGGTATCCATGTTATTATATTCTTGGCTTTGTTTCCATCTACTTTCGTTTGCCTAAATTGCCTAGATTGTAAAGTAAATTAAAAGAAAAACAAAATGAAAAATACATGATAATGCTAAGTGAAACCACTTAACTGTCCAGTTATCTTATCCTCTACTCTGTTCAAACTGGCATCGGCAGAATGTTCTAGAGTAAAACTGCAATGGGTAGTCCTATTAGTTCTCCAGTATCAATTTTCACGCCACAATCCTCTTTTATTTATTTTTTGAAACTTTTATTTTTCTCTTTACTATTGGAATTTTAGTGAACTGTATTTGTGAGCTCCAGATTGAAATAAATTTAGTAAAACCCTAAAAAAAATCAAAATGATGGACACAGTCTTAGAACTGGTTGTACACGGTAGTTTTACCTACAGCTCTACTGTGAATAAATCATTTGTATTAATGATTGTAATCAAATAATTAATATTAGTTATTCTTCTCAGTCTTAAAATCTCAAATTGTAAATAAGTGAATTGATAAGGAAGTTTTTCATTTTCTTTGTTTGTTTTTTTTTTTTTGTTTTTTTGTTTGTTTTATAGGGTATCTATATAAGATACAATGCAAGTATCTTATATAGATAAAATCTTATTTAAAAACTCTTGCTTTTCAAATATAATTCAAAACACTTTAAATAAACCTGTAAGCTTGTTTAACATGACATTTAATTGATAAATGATAATGTGAAATGTTTTATTTGTTTCCATTATGTGAATTTTCTTCCATCTAATGTAATACTGCCTGTTGATTTGTATGATTACATTTTTTCTTTGAGTTTTATATAATTAGTATTGTTAGTTTGTCACTTAGATTTGATAGAAATATATGTGTACATACTGATAAGAAAGTTAGAATTGCATGACCTAACATAACAGATTTGTTGTGATCAGGTGATTTGCTGAATGAAAATGAAGTTTTGGAGTGGCTGGTGGAGCAAATGCAGACGGCCACCATAGAGGAGGTCACTGATGAGATTCTTAAAGACCTCATCGAAGAACATGAATATGTAGTCGTTTACTTCAGTGAGTATTGGTCAAATATAGAATCAACTAAAATAACGATTTGAGTTGTCAGTTAACTGTCAGTGTTGTGCTCTGTGGCAGAGGTTGTAAATAGAAGAGTTCTCGGTTCAAAGTTTGAATTCCCAAGTGAGTTAACGATCGGTAGGTCAGTGAGTATTGGTCAAATATAAAATAAAAAAATTAATTAACAATATGACTTGCCAGTTAACTGTCAGTGCGGTGGCTCTGAGGCTGAGGTTTTAAACAGCAGAAGGCTCGTTCCAAGGTTCGAATCCCCTAATGAGTTCACGGTCGGTAGCTGACTCTTTGAATAGATGCACAGGCATTCAAACCCATAAGGAAATATGAGTGAGATTTCATTTAGTAAACAAATTTATTTATTTTGTCTTATTTTACTGTTATTATTTTATTTTATAGTGCTATTAGTTTATATTATAGTCTTATTGCCGAGTGGTAAGTGACTTATTTAGCTTTAAGAAACCATTTAAAGCCAGTGTGTTCTCCCCTGTGGCCGATGTTATAGTTGACATTAAAGTACATAGGGTGGATTCCGTGTTCCAGCTTGAGCCAATTTCTGATGAAGAACTGCATTGTTGGCTTGAAAGGTGGTTCTGTACCTGGTATCGATAATATTCCTGCCTTGATATTCAAAAAAAATTGTCATTCGATAAAAGATCCCTTATTGCAAATTATAAATGGTAGTACAACGAAAGGCATATTTCCAACTTCTTTAAAAACTGGAAAAGCTGTTCCTATTTTCCAAAATGGATAAAAAGCCTCATTATGACAGCTTTAATGACAGGCCTATAACCCTCTTAACCCTAGAACTGATATGAGTCGTAAATTACGACTCATTTACGTATCCCTTTACTGATAAAGTCGCGTTTTACGACGCATTAATTCACGGCCGCGTAGCTCCGTAACCACTTAATCTATGTTGTTGTGATTTACACTAATCGATTCTCTGTTTTGTTTTCTACATCGATAGTAATATCCGAATGATCAGTGATTTGTTTACTGGCTGAAAATAAATCTAAATGCCGCATGCGCACGCATCATTGCCAGCTGATGGCGATGCGCGGGAAACGATTTGGCGCGCGGGCGTGCTCCAGTGTCGCATTGTTACTGTTCGTGAGTGGATTATTAATTGTTATTGTTTTTATTATAACCTAAAATGGATGATCCTGTCGGATCAGAAGACATTCGGAATATTCTAGACGATGAATACATTAGTTCAGATGCCGAAAGTGATATATCTGCAGAAGAATTTGCGGACAATGTTTCGTTGGCAGATTTTTCGTCAGGTAGTGAGGATGATTATGAACCAAGTGATGATGATGAATCCTACATGCTACCACAAATTGGTACATTTCTATAGGCCTACCCAGACTGGGAGAAAAAGGAAGGCATCTGAAGATGATTCGGACTAAGCGTCATTCATCACAGCAGCCTTGTATATAATTTAGTTTTTTGTAAATAACTTTCTTATTTTTTATATTATGATGAAAATGTACATATAACGTTTTTTATTCTATGAAATGGTGAACATTTTTTATATTTAACATTTGTGTCTTGCTCCTGTGGAACAAAAACTGTAAACAGGTAAAGTAAAAATATTATTTTGATTTTATTAATTTTTTTATTACTAATGAAAAAAAATATATTTTGATGTAAGAAAATAATAAATATTATTGCTTTTGGTTATTCTGTAGTTCAAATGGAATAAAATGATATACAACAACATATATTTTAGGCTCACTGTATATTTATTATGATTTATTTTTAAATATATCAACAAACCAGTTAAAAGGGCCTCATCATTCTGGAAAATAAGTATCATCAGTTCTAGGGTTAAATGTGATGGCTAAGCTTCCCATAATAAATAACAACATTTTATACAACAACCAATTCGGTTTTAGAAATGATAAACATTTAAATGATGATTTGTTAAATTTAACTAAAGAAATACACAACATAATTGATAGAAACAATAAACCATTATTAGTATTTATAGACCTTGCTAAGGCTTTTGATACAGTTGACCGTGACTTATTAATTAAGAAACTAAGTGCATTGGCTTTAAATTGGTTTTTAAAACTATTGGTTGGTAGCGTAGTTGGTTCAATCCCAGCTTCATGTGCTAAAGGTTCTCAGTTTGATCCCAATCAGAGTCATAATACATTTTGAGAAGGATCAGCTGATAACCACCGGCTGTTCATTTGTCATTGGGCTACTAATTAATGACACTTTCTAAGGAATAGTTGGCCTTAGTTTGTAACAATGACTACATTCGCTCATCTACATTCAAAACACTCATTCAAAATCCATATTCGCCCATATCTTGACGATCGGCTTCTTATGAATAAATAAATAAAGATTATTGAAGTGACCAGTTTCAAGTAGTCTCTATAATGGCCTAGCACAGCTTACTTAGAAAAATTGATTTTGGCATAGTTCAAGGTAGTACGCTGAGCCCACTTCTTTTCCTAATTTATGTAAATAATCTTGGAAAGATAAACTTAGTCAATGGCAGTTTTTTTTCTTTACACCGATGACACGGCTCTATTATTTGAAGGGACCAGTTGGAAACAGGATTGACAAGTTGTTGGCTAGGATTGGCAGTTGGAAGCAATACTGTAAAAGTGCTCAATTCATGTTAAGTACAATAGAAACAGCATGCTAATTAAATCAATACACTGTAATACCATAAATAATAAAAATAACTAAGTAAATGATTCCGAATAGTTGATGGAAATAAGTTAATTCTTCAAAATTAAGACTCATTGGAGTCTTAGTTTATAAAAAATGAATTCATAGTTATAATCTTGAACTTTAAATATGAAACATATTCAGACTAATATTCTGTTACTATGGACACATTCATTATTTTTAAACTCAAAAGAACTATATTAGTTGTTCTTTTCTTTTTCTATATTTTTTTATGTATTGTTTTCAGTGTTTTTATGTATTATTTTTTTTTTAATATCTTGAACAAGATATTTTTGTATTTCACCTGAAGATGGTATTATTATACTGAAAAATGTTGTGAAAATATAAAAAAATGACATCAATTTTGAACTTTTTCTGGGTTAGTCTGACTACTTCTAATATCAATGAATCATTTCTGTGAGACTTAGAGAATGGAACAATTTTATAAGTATGTATGAGAAATTATTAAATATTACATCAGTTGTATTTTACAATAGTAGAACATAGTGCACAACTTAGATAAGAACAGTTAACCCAAGATAGCTATTAAATTTATAAAGAACAAATATTAATAATATTATAAAGATGGGAAATTCTACTTCTATGTTTCAAAAGAAAGTTGTTGGAGAAGTCACTAGAATTAGTTTTTTCCCTTCAATTCAACTAAATGTAACTTCGACTTTTTTTCTTTTCACTGAACATAGTGTTTTCTTCCAAATTTTAAATGATTTATACGTAATGATGAAAAAGCAAGTTAAAATAAAAACTAAACTTAGTTACTGTTGCTTAAGTGGCCCCATACACGATCGTTTCCGGCGTGATGAGACCGTCAGGGGCTTGACACTTGGAGCGATCGTGTATGGTGACGACCAAGCCGGTCTTGCAGCTCGAGTCGAGCATAGGTTGAGAAATTTCTGGACGCTTGACTTTCCATCATGTTGGAAATATTTGGTGCAGTGCTTGCTGCATCCCCGAATTTCGGAGACAGGAGGTGAATTTCCTGTCACAACTAGTCCCACAGTACGGATCATTTGAGTCAGTTCTGTTTTGTCGCAGTGTCATTGTTTATCATTTATTAGTTAAAATACTTTGATTTGTAGAGTATTTGATTTTTATTTTCTTAAGTTTTTTTCTATTTCGACTAATTAGAATACATATTTATTTAATTTATTATTGAATTTTTTTATATTCAACAAATTAACTGTGGTAGTTGCAGTTCTCATGTTGATTTTTTTTCAAATAATGGAGATATTTTGTTTAACAGTGAATAAAATTTCTTGTTGGACGTTCTTAAATCAATTTTAAATTCATCTGGGTTGTTATGTTTTAATTCAGTCAAAAGACTCATGTGTGAATTATTCATTCCACTTCATAAGCCAGTTTTTTGCTCACATTTTCTTTTTTTCCTCTCCTCTTCGAAAACACCCAATTTGTCAAGTAAAAGCACTGCAGTTGCAACATCCCTTTTACACGCCACAACACAATCAAACACTCTAACAACAACGATAATCGAATAAACACTGCGTGATACAAGTGAATAGGAAGAACGTGATGTGAAGACTGACTCACCGACTCAATGACATCTAGGTAGATGCTTGATCGTGTATGGTAAACATACAGGCCAAGATTTTCTGGCCGTTTTCTCGATGAGAGTGATCGTGTATGGGCCCCTTTTAGAATTCTTTCATCATCGTCATGTTTATCGTAGTTGTCCATGAAATTGAACGACACTTTAAGTTTCATTTGAATGTTTACTGTCTAAGGTGGAAGATGCGAGGAAGGTCAAGAGTGTGACAATATTTTGGAGGAGCTGGAGAACATTGACGATGAGCTAGATGAAACAGGTATCATCTTTGTAACCACAGAGGACACGAGCTTGGCCAAGAAACATGGGATAAAGACATTTCCTACTCTTGTCTTTTTCCGCAACAAGGAGCCCCTTACGTACAAAGGTACAAAATAATCTATTATATTTATTTGATGTAAATAATCACTAAACAATTTTTTTATCACATATACAGGAGTTTCGGTAACTGTAGTGGTCTAGTCAAGATTTTAATTTTGTGAAGTATGACACTATTTACTTGTATATATTATGCAAAATAAAATATTTTTTGATCGATCGATTGTTTGAAGAGTGATTCGCAACAGAGCAATATCCTTGATTATGTTCGTAAAGTCAGTGGCAGTACTGTCTGAATTGACAACTTGTCAAATAAATTAACATGAGGGTATGGGTATGTTAAGATAGACCACAATTTGCAGATAAAAAAAATATTTTGTTGGTCTTCTGGGTTAGTTTCTTTTATACTATGTACTCCATTTACACGCATATCCAAAGTTTAGATCCCATTGCATAGAAACTGGCTGCTTAGATGTCAGAGCAACAGGTTATGTTCTGAAATGAAATTAAAACATAATATTATGCCTCTTAATAATATACATTAAAAATGTAATCTAATCTCAAAAATAAAAATTGTGTTGAGGTAGTAATCTCTCCAGGAAGAAATTTATTTTTCATGAAATTTGAACTAAAGAAAGGAAGGAAAAAATAATTTAATTCCCATAAACAATAAAATTTACATTAAAACTTCAGTGTTTAAAAACTGATTTCTTTTGAAAGTCTCGTAACCCCTTTTGCCTATTTTCAATATTAAATACTCATGTATAATCTTAAAACAAAAAACATTGCCTCGCATGAAAAACATGTATATATATTTTTCTAATTTACTGCAACTCAGCAGACGCACTGGCATGTACCTATGTCTGCTGATTCCTTGGACCATAATTCAATTTATCAGCTTTAAGATTCAAGTTTAGTTTTTTAGATTACTCAATTGTCAAACTTAACAATCATGCTGGTTCTTTCTTTGTGAATTGTAGCTGATATAATTTATTTGGAATAAAATTAATTCATTATATTAAAAACTAATTATTATAACTGTGATTGGGAAATTTAGAGCCTGATAGGTAAAGCATTACCTGTTTTGAGGTTTCCTCAACATTTATATTATCAGAACAGATTACCAATACAATTTTTAAGTGCTGAAATCAATACACTTATGATAATAAAGTTATAATATAAAATAACAATTGAGCACCCTTAAAAAATGTTTATATACATAGCAGCTCTAGGAATTACAGCTTTCCTACTTATGATAATATATTGCTTAAAGTAACTTATTTGATCCCCATAGATCTTATAATTTTTATTTTCAACACAGCATTTTCTTTTTATTTTTCTATTAAAATCTTAGTTTGATTGTATAATATTCTCTTTATCATATTGTAAATAAAGCTACTTATTATTTTTCTTTTTAAAGCTATTAATACTACTTATTTGTTTTACGGAGTCTGGTAAAATATTAAAAATGTTTGATGCTAAGTACTAATAAGTTCTCTAGTAATAAGTCAAGAAAGGTCTTGGAATTTGAAAATGTCTGTTTCTTCTTAGCCTAGAATGGTAAGTTCCATCGTTATTAGGTACATTTCCACTTTGCTTATAGGACATAACTAATACTTTAAAGACAAACAAATATCTCACTGGAAGTATCTTAATATGTAAAAATAGAGGAAAAGAGGGTTTGCAGTATTTTTTTTCTTAAAATGATTATCAGCAAATGTTTTTATTGTATAGCAATTGGATGTACACTCAAAAAGCAAGAACCCCCCCCATCAGACAATACCATATTCCATCCTATTATTAACGAAGGAAAAGTATACTGTTCGCAATATATCTACTGGACACAAGTCTCTTATATGATACATAAGTATAATTACAGAATTTATTTTCAATTTTAATTTATTAATATGCTTTTTCCACTTTAGTTTTCATCTAAAATAACACCAAGATACTTAAATCACTTTTACTCACTCTCACACACTTATCCTCATAAACACTACTATGACACAGACACTATAAGCACACCTACTTAACACTTCTAAAGGAACAGACACATTCCTTAGTAAAAAATTGATATATACAGCTTTACATTACTAAATTTATGTTAACATTATATTTACTACTGCAATTGTTTATTGTATTGGGCATAAGTCGTTGGGTTCATAATAAAAGGAATATAACATAACATATTGTTCTTTTAATTATTTTACATAAAACAAATACATAAATAAATAAAATAAAACTGTAATTAAATCATAAAATAAATAAGAAAACAGTAGTGCCTTCAGTTTCTGTGATACATTAAAAATACATATTTGTACAGTATCACTTATAGGTTAGGTTAAAGGGCACTAGGCCAGGAATTAATATATTGGAAAGATAGGACATCAGCAAACTTACCTTAGAAGACTAGTTCACTAACACCAGAGTAGTAGTAACATACACAAAAGAATCATATAATCGCAAATGTTCAGTACCACTGGCACTTTCTTCAGGTGAGTAGAGAGAGAGAGAGAGGGAGGGGGAGAGGTAGAGAGAGCTTCTACTGTTGCTGGGTAGATGGCAGTGGTAGGGATGTTTAGTGGTGGGAGTTGTACATCCATAGAGCAACAATCAGGTATTGATGCAGTTTTTTCAGTTGGTATATATGACGTTTGCTGATGGGGGAGGGATTGAAGGGAAGTGGTCTATCTTATGTTCAGATTAGAACATAAGACATGCCTAATCTGACCCCGTAACCCTCCTAATTTGACCTGTGACCATCCTAGTCTGAACATAAGATTCATATATACAAACTGAAAAAAAAAACTGCATCAGTACCTGAGTGTTACTTATGGATGTACAACCCCCACCACTAAACATCCCTACCATTGCCACCTACCCAGCAATAGTGTAGTATAAGTCAGTCTCTCTCTCTACTCACCTGAAGAAAGTGCCAGTGATGCAGAAAATTTGTGAAATGTGATTCTGTTGTATTTGTGTACTATTACTCTTTATTTTATTCATTAATAAGATGCCGATCGTCAAGATATAGGTGAATATAAGGAGCGAATGAGTGTGATGAATGAGTGTAATCATTGTTGCTAACTAACTCTGGTGTTAATGAACTTGACTTCTAAGCTAAGTTTGCTGATGTACAATATTATTGTAACTTAATTGATGTGGTGCATATTACTTTAGGAAATAGCAATGTAAACTAATGTCAGACTAGCTTATCACTGCTCATTGTTTACTCTAGTGATTAGGTCATGGTTAGTCGTAATTAATGTAAGCATATGTTATCCAATTTTTTGCTATCCAGATTTCTTGGCAGCAATTCAATAATACAAATAGATTAATCCTGTTTTACTGTATATGTATAGCATTAAAAAGTAAAACAAGTAGAAAATTATATTTAAATATTTACAGTAAAATAATTTTGGCACTATTGATGATTTAAGCACTAGTAATCACCAAACTTTTAAAAAATTTTCTCATAATTCTACATACATGTATTGGCGATAAGAATACATAATTTATATTGACATTTCTGTCTTATGTCTGATATCATGCTGTCCTACCACTTAGTAGCTCTCTATTATAGTCTTGTCTAGTTTATCTACATACATCCCAATACCCTTTTATGGTATTCTAAATTAATCTACCTTAAAGGATATAAATTCCCATTTCATGTTTTGTATCATTATTTCAGGAGACCTGGATGATGAGGACGAAGTACTGACATGGCTCACAGATGAGGATACCCTTGAGATCCCTGGCCGAATTGAGGAGGTTAACACCAAGATGTTAGAAAAAATACTTTCTGAGAACCAAAATGTTGTTGTATTTTTCTGTAAGTATAAAACTTGCTTGATTTGGTCGAAAGGTTACATCACTTCATTCAAAAATTTAAATAAAATCTTCTTTATACTACTACTGCTTGCATCTAAAAATGTCACTATCCTTACCCAAACTCTAGCTCTAGCTTTGGACTGCTAGTTATCCTGAGGAGCAAAGGACCTTGGGTGATCTTTGGAGAGCAATTGATGTCATAGCAAAATTAAATAATTTTTACCAGATTCTAAAGTTTATCAAAAAGTAAAAGTCAATACTGATGAAATAGATCCATACATATAGATTCTGGTAAATTTACTAAATTCATTCAAAATTAGTTTTCACAATCATGAATTTCATAAAATCAATATTTTTGTAATTTTCAGCTTTTCAGTTGTGTGAGCTAGAGCTTGGTTAAACAGCACAGTAAAGTGACTGGTCCCAAGAAAGTGACTGGTTGTGTTCCACTACCCCAGAATCCTATATAGTTCTATAAAAACATAAAGGACTCATAAATAATGTTAAGCTCTTATAAATACATATTTTACCTGAATATCTAGATTTGATCTGTTTATTCGAGCATAGTCATATTTCCACTGTATGTGATAGTTTTTACCAATTACTCCACTCTCCATTGAAAATATTGTGGTATTTGTAAAGATCTCTTGTAATACACGCCATATCAATGCAAGCCTACAATATTGAAACCCTCTGAAAATTTACAGAAACCCTCTTTCTTTCGCTCATTGCTCCTTGCCCTCACCTTTGCCAAATAGCCAGGATCGCTATATGCTACACCATATATGGTTGTCAATTTCTGAACTTCCCAAGACATTTTTATATATAAGTTAGTTATTATTGGTCAACAGTTCTATAAAATTACCTCAAAATTTATCTATTTGGCCTGCTGACCTCATTTAACCAAAACTTCTGTTTGGCAATCAGATGATGTAGTGATGAGTTCATGACTGTCCATTAAAGCATGTACATAGTTCAAAGGACACGCTACCAGTAGCCAACAGTGAGGCCTGCATTGATACGACAGCACTCTATATGACAAGTTAATTTATGTTTGGCACAGATCTTGTTTTGTCTAGAACATTACTGTCAGTTTGCAGCAGAAAATTTATGTTAAACAGTGGGCGATTCCTTCTCTTATTTGCTGTTTATAAAGCATGTACAATCAATTGCATAATTTATATTTTTAAACTCACTAAATTTCTTGGACTGCTTATTTATCACACTGTTTGTCGTTGGTGATTCAAAAATCAGTTTATTACACATATAGCCAACCGAAGGAGGGGTGAGCGGGGCGGTCGCCCCGGGCGCCGCAGCCAAGGGGGTGCTTAATTTTTGTGAATAGGTTGCGAAAATATTTTATGAAGTGGTTAAAGAAAAGCCCCTAAAAAATAATATAAACACTAATTCTTACAGCCGACAAGGAATTAAATAGCAATCAACCTTTCATAGAGGATATCTAGACAGCGGCCAGCATTATGGTAAACTAATAGTAGATACTTGCAGACTGCTGCTGCTGTCGAACCACCATTGATCGGTAGCCAGCGTATCAAAGGCGAACCGCCCTCGATACTAAAGACTCCTGTCTACACCAATATCGTTAATTATTATGATGATGTGTATATATACATCTCTTACCCCTAGATTATCCGTACATCATCCGTATCAGTATGGATTTTTATGGATTAAAAATGGCAAAATGTCACTTTAGGTAACTAAGTTTTTGGTAAAAACATTGTTCAATTAAACAATTTTTAAAACCTCTTTGTGAATTTTTAAAATTCATCAATCTCAGCTAGCTTAGGTGGTACGAGGGTCGTCCAGAAAGGAAAAAACTATTGTGCATCACGGGCGGCGCCAATCCCCCACTACTGCGACTGCGTACACGCAAGTTACCTCTGGCTGTCCGGTCAGTGTGAGCTGAGTTTCGTTCCTGTGCAGTCACGCGTTTTTGCTCTGTAAACTTTCAAAATGGCGGCACCCATTGAAAATCCCGCCAAATGCGAAGTGCACAGTGTCATTCGGTTTTTGAATGCTCAAAATGTTTGGCCTATTGAAATTTATAGACAAATAAACACTGTTTATGGTGAGAATGTAATGAACGAATCTTCAGTGAGGGAATGGTGCATTATGTTCAACCAAGAAAGAACCAATATGCACGATGAAAAACGGATTGGGAGGCCATTACTTGTGACTGAGGAATTGAAGAAAAAAGTTGATGACAAAATTCAGGAAAACCGGCGATTCACTTTAACCACTTTAAAATATGCTATTCCAGACGTTTCTCAATCCCTCTTACATAAAATTGTGACTGAGCATCTTAGGTATAAAAAAATGTGCGCTCGGTGGGTTTCTCACAGAAGTCCCACAAGAATGGGAGCAGCCCTTGAACTTCTTACCCAATATGATAGTGATGGTGAACAATTTCTCGATCGTATTGTGACCGGAGATGAAACTTGGATTTCGTAAAAAACTCTGGAAACAAAGCGACAATCCATGGGGTGGCATCATTCAAACTCACCCTCAAAACCAGTAAAAGAAAAATCGAATCTGAACACATGAAAATTAATGGCAACTGTTTTTTGGGACCGCAAAGGTTTAATCCATGTTGAGTTTTTCCCAAGGGGAGAAAATATAGATTCAGAAGCCTATTGCGAAACCCTTCAAAGAATTAGACGTGCATTACAGAACAAAATATGTGGCATGTCGTCAAAAAAAGTGTTTTTGATCCATGACAATGCTCGGCCCCATGCATTGGTACGAACCCAGCAAGAACTTCAAGGTCTAAAGTGGGACATTTTTGAACACCCCCTCTATTGTCCAGACCTCGCGCCTTCAGATTACCATCTGTTCCCAAAACTGAAAACATTCTTGTGTGGGAAGCGGTTTGGAAACGAAGAACTGAAAGAAGAAGTGACATCCTGGCTCAGATCTTTGGCGACTGAAGAGTATAAAACCAGCATTGAAAAACTGATTCCTCTGTACAAAAAATGCTTTGACAACCAAGACATTTATTTGAGGTAAGCCTACTACATTGAGAAGTAGGCTAGGTTACTGTGAGTATATAAATAAAGTTCTGTGTTGTTATCTTTTGTTTTTAATTTTTTATACCAAAACGTTGTTTACTTTCTGGACGACCCTCGTAATTAAGAGAGTAACATACTCCGGTTTGTTTTAAAACAGTTTCAAATTATGATAAATTGAAAGACTGACATTTTTGTTTCTGGTGTTATGGAATGCTGAAGTACCTTTACAAGTTGTTGTTCTTTGACATAGGAAATATTCAAACATGTAGATAGCAGGTGCGGTTAATAAGCTTAGTCCTTTAAAATTAACTTTACATGATTCTGTTGGTTTAGTTTTAAAATACATCTTACAACTCTTTATTTTAAGAACAAATATGTTAGTCTATTGTAAATTTATTGTAAATTGATAAGATACCCAGAGTACGATTGAGTATCTTATCAAGCCAAAATAACCCAGCGTTGACATAACAAAGCAATTTTATTTAGGGAAGAAATGCTTCTCAAAACATAGTATTGGCAGAGAGTTGTTTTGCCAATTATTTATCAACATGCTCAGTCCACCTGGGTAACCTCACTCCAGAGTAATCAAATGAAGAAATTGAGGTTTTTGTGAATTTATGCGGAGATTGACGTTTGAGAAGTATTGAGAACTGGCTTTACGGTTAAGGAAGGATTCCAATTCTAAGCTTTTATGAATCTTTGGTCAATATGGAATTATCAACTGGGAATATAGTGCGGAGCTTGCCAGAAAGGTAGTCAGATACGTAATTGATATATAAAATGAATAGAATGGGTTCAAGAATGGATCCCTGTGGAACTTTAAATGTGACTGTTTTTGAGTATTACACACGAGGTCTTGTTCATGAGTATGTCCATATCAGCATGCTCACAAGCAAGTCCTCTCGTGTAATATAGGGGATTTTTGACATAGACATGATGATGTGGACATGCTTGTGAACATCCAATCGGTTTGATATTTGGGACTTGCCCACAAGCATGTAATAGGTCTCCACGCCAACTAGTATTGCCAACAGTCTGGTTTTCGTAGGGACAGCCCGATTTTTAAGCGAAATTTTCGGTCTCTGGTTGGATCGGTGAATCGGATGCAAATTGTTCAGTTTTGTGTGGGGGAGTTATGACTTTGATAAAATTTACTATGCATACGTTCTCAAATTGTATTACATAAATCAATTAGTTTTTAAAATCATTTCATTAATCTGCTCAATGCTTAAGGATGTTTGATCAAATATTATTTTTGAAACTTTTGAATAAAATTGTTGGTACCCATTTAAGTAATAAATGAGCTACGCGAAAAATTCTAAAAAAATTCTTTATGGAGATATGGCTGCCCAAAGTGACTAGTTTGGCCTTTTTGGTACATAACTTATGAACAAACCATGTTCATAAGTTATGTACCATTTAATTATTATTTTGAGAATACAGTAGACAAAAGGTATTAACCAACCTAGTACATAGTAAATCTAAAAAAATACATTTTTTAAGTGTTACTAATTATTTTTCTTTAAATGATCAATCATCTTTGGCTCCTAAAATTAATATCACCCTTTTAACAGAGTGTGTATTCTGCTAAAGTACATATAGAGTAATATTGTCGAACATTGTTCGGTTCTGACAAAATAAGAAGTTGGCAACATTAACGCCAACTTAGCGCACTGTGCATGCGTGCCTCGTTTTTCCCTACCAGCACCATCATGCTGTTTATCGTGTTTATATTATTTTTATTCCAGACAAGATTAAACGGACTGGCATTATTGAGTGTTCACCGTGAGGTCAACATTCGTCCGAGGAAGTTAATAGACGGCATGGCAAAAAAACTAAGGAAGTTTGTTTTTGTTTTGTAATAATGTCACCCTTACTTTATGTTGACTATATTGAGCCCTAAGGCTTTCTGAAATAAAATGTTGTTATATCTCATGCTCATTGTTGTGCCTTAAATTATTTATTTCTTCCAATTCTTGTTTGACTCGTATCCTATATTTATCAAGAAAAGTGATATAAATGAACTCCTGGATGAACAGCGTTTAGTTTAAGAAAGCAGTAGGCCTATTACAAACATTGGGTAAAATTGTGTAGTTTCATTACTAGGAGTGGTTATCCAAATCTTTCATTCCAATAATGGAGACACTATTGATTGTCATAGCCTACTTTAATCATAAGCAGACCATCATAATAGGTGTAGAGACACCCATATCAAAGGAGAACCAACCGATGACCGCTACAAAACTTATCGCAGCTGGTGATCATCCTATGACTCAGAATCAAGTGGATGAATCAAGCTACCAATGTCATAACACTCAAATTTTTTCTCCTGCTACACCTGGGTCCAACTCTATATTTAAAGGCTTTACAACACCTGAAATTAATTCTCAGAATAAAAAAAAATTTCCAGGTCTAAATTTAAACTCCACTCACACAATAACTCCTACAATAACATAACACAAAAGTCACAGAATCCTAATAAAAAGTTAAACTCTATAAAAATTTTTCATCAAAATATGGAACATCTGCCTTCTCGTATAGAACAATTACAAATTGTATTGGATGAAATAGACTCCCAAATTATTGTTTTAACAGAACATAACATGAAACAAAATGAAATAGAGAGGCTCAATATTAGTAACTTTGATCTAACTGCAAATTTTTCACGTCAAAATTTTAATAAAGGCGGTGTTTTAATTTTAAGCAATAAAGAGATGTCTTGGGAAAAGATGGAAATGCCCTCATTGAACTCGTTGTTGGAGGAGAAACAATTTGAGTTCTGTATGACTAAATTCGTTATTGGACAATTTAAATTTATTCTAGTAGGCATATACAGATCACCCAGCTCTAATGTAGATATCTTTTTGGACAGGTTAGAATATTTAATAGAAAAAATAAACAGAAACAACTCTCAAATCATAGTTGCAGGGGATTTAAATATTAATGTGTTGGTAAATAATAAAGATCATACTAATTTGAAACATCTTCTAAAACGCAATAATATGTATTACTCAGTTAATTTTCCAACTCGAGTTTTTAATAGTTCAATTTCTGCACTGGATAATTTTTTAACTAACATGAGAAAGAATCATGTAAGAGTTGAAGGTTTGATTACTATGCTATCTGACCATGATGGACAGATCTTTGAAATTTTAAATGTGAATAAAAACCAAAACAACCAACATTTATCAGAGATACGCCATGATTTCTCAAAAATAAACAATGAATCATTCCAAATGAGTTTAGAACAAGAGACATGGAAAGAGGTATACTTTGCTCCAGTGGAAAAAAAGTACAATGTTTTTAATACTATTTTTACTCAATATTTTAATATGTCATTTCCAAAGAAAGTTTTTAAAATTAAGTTAAGAGAAAAGAGCTGGATAAATGATGAGCTTAAAGAGGAAAAGATGAATATTATAGGTTTGTGTAAACTTTCAAGAATTTTTAAAAATAGTAAATTATTAGAAGAAATTAAATACAGACAAAAAGCTTATAAGAGGAAAATAATAGATGCAAAAAAACACTTTGTTAATAATAAAATTCAAAATTCCAAAAATGTTCCGCGAACTACGTGGAATATAATTAACACAGAAATTGGCTGTAAAAGAATTAATGTAGATAAAAACATTATAATAAAAGATGGAAGTATTGCACTTACAAATCCCAAACTCATATCAAACATATTTAATGATTATTTTATAAGTATAGCAAATTCTTGTACAAATACGTTTCCTATTGACCATAACAAACTAAATAATAGAGAAGATAGCTCAGTTTTAACTATTAAAAATATTTTCCACTTACAGCCAACAAACACAAAAGAAATTGAGCAAATTATAAATTCTTTCGAAAATAAAAATCCCAGTGGTTATGATGGGGTACCTATGACAGTAATAAAACATTCATATAAACAGCTAAGTCATATTTTGGTTCACCTAATAAACTCTTCTTTTTCATCTGGAATTTTCCCCAATCCATTAAAAATTGCCAAAGTTTTACCAATTTATAAAAAAGGTGATTCCACACAAGTAAGTAACTATCGGCCCATCTCACTTCTTCCAGTAATTTCAAAAATTTTTGAAAAAGTAGTAAATACCAGACTTGTCTCATTCCTTGAATCTAATAAAGTTCTAGAAAATGAACAGCATGGATTTCGGAATGGAAAATCAACAATAACTGCAGCAGCCGATTTTGTCAATTCAATAATAAATTCAATAGATGAAGGTAAAACTGTCATTGGTATTTTCATGGATCTGTCAAAGGCATTTGACAGTGTCTGTCATTCCACTCTCCTATCTATCTTGCAAAGCTTGGGCATTGGAGGCACTTCATTGGCTTGGTTCAGATCATATTTGCAGAATAGACAACAATATGTTGAAATTGTTTTCAAAAATTCTAAAACCATTACAAGAAGTAGGTCCACATTAAAACCAGTGAAGTATGGGGTACCACAAGGATCAATTCTTGGTCCCTTACTATTTATATGTTATCTAAACGGTCTGAACAACAAATTAAGTTTTTCCCCCTTAACATCTGTATGTCTATATGCAGATGATTTAACCCTAAAAATATCTGGTAATTCACAAGAAGATGTTGATATAAAGTCACTTGTCGAATTGGCAAATATTCAGCAACATCTTAATGACCGTAATTTGATTCTTAATCCAGAGAAAACTAAATATGTATACTTTAAAACCAGGCAGACTAGAAGTGACTTTAATCCTCAAATTACCATAAATGATATAGAAATAGAAAAAAAAGAGGAAATGAAATTCTTAGGATTACTCATTGATAGTTCATTGAGTTGGAATGGCCATATTAATTATATTCTAGGTAAAATAAACTCTGGATTATATGCATTAAGAAAAATGTCAGTAATATGTAACATTTCAGTTTTAAAACAGATATATTTTTCTCATATACACTCTCATATAACCTATGGAATTTGTGTTTATGGTGCAACAAAGAAAGAAAATTTAGATAGGATTTTAAAAACTTAAAGTCAGATGCATCTGTAAAAAAATTTTTTAAAGAACTTAACATATTAACAGTATATGGTCAATATATTTATGAAACAATAATGTATGTTAAAAAGAATCAACAACTCAATTTAAGACATTCAAATCTGACACATAACTATAACACAAGAAAAAAAAATGAAAATATATTTTTTCAACATAGATTACAGTTTTTTAAAAAGAATATATATTTTAACGGTCTCAGATTTTTGAACAATATTCCTCATAATATAAGAACTTTTGAATCTCACAACAAATTTTCTCAAGTGCTAAAACGGTTTTTAATTGATTTGACACTGTATGCAATTGATGAGTTCGAAGATTGCAACTAAAACAATGTATTCTAATGTAGGTCCTTGTATTTAGTTTCTTGTAAATGACACTATTCAATGTACTCTGTGTGTACTTTTTATGAATAAAGATATTTTGATTTTGATTTTGATTGATTTTAGTGTTTCACTAAAAAATGTTGTCGAAAGCTTATACAAAAAAAACTAAAATTGTTTTTCAAATTTAAAAATCTCTCGATTTTTGTCTTTTGGATTGTACTCATACTAAGGCTTTCAAGATTGATCTTGAAGGTTCTTGTCTTATTTATATTTTTATGCGCATGACAAAGTTAACTATTTTATGGCCTTTTTGTATTTGATTTCAATAGTTGAGTTCTCTATTTAACTTTCCTGAGAACAAATGTCAGACCTAAAGTGATCTCATTAGCGTACTGTTAAGTGGCTTTACTGTTTGATAATTAAAATCTAAAATCTTTCCTAGCCTGTCCAATCAACAAAATCTCACATTAAAATATTCGTCTGTACATTGATTAAAGATATAGGCTGATAAACACCTAACATTATGGTTTTAAAATGTTTTAATATACGTTTTAAGTGAACTTTCTGGCATTTTAAATTTAACATTCCATACCTCCCAAACTTTCCGTTATGCGAGCCCCCCAATGGATCTATCCCTCCCCAAAGCCAAGTCCTAGTTACGCCACTGATTATATATATGACACAATTCTGCCAATTTTCTTAACATATACTTGAATATTTACAAATAATATATCAAGGAATAATGAAAATTATTTTATTAGTAACAGAATTTAAAGTAAAATAACACAAATATATAGAATATGTGACACAGAAGTTTAGAAAGTATCACAATAGTTGGGATTTTAGATGTTCCCTCTAAAAAAAGGCTGAGGTCTAAATAGCATTTTTAGTTGGTACATAACTATATTAAAACTGTTGATACTCTTAACTCAAAATCACTGTTTTGCTAAATTCTTTTATGTTATTTTCAGACAAGGAAGGAGATAAGAAAAGCCAGAAAATTATCCAAGAACTTGAGAATATTGACGATGAATGTGAAGAAAAAGAGATTGACTTTATAAAAACTTCAGATGAGGGAGTTGAGAAGGAGTATGATTTACCAACACTTCCGTCACTGGCATTTTATAGGAACAAATTTAGGAAAATTTACAATGGTGGGTTTGAACAGATTTATTTTAAGTGTTTGTTGAGTTTACTATATTTAAATTTAATCATTTCATAACAGCTAAGATCCTATTGCCTTTAAGATATTTTTTATTATTTAGGCTGATTAAAGAACAGTCTATTTTTTGTCCTTCTAATCCTTCTAACAGCCTATTTCATTGCCTTAAAGATAACCTATTTCTGTTCAACAATCCCTCGCACAGTCATATGCCAATCTACAAGCAAAAGTTCATCAACTTTCATTATTGTCTCGCCCAAAACTGATGGATGGCTGTAGTCGGCGTTGTTGTGCATGTTTGTTCAGCCTTTTACACCAATCACCCTACACCACTTATATATAGTTTTTATGTCTATACACTTCTCTCCATAATCATTGGTCACCTGGTGATGGTTTAAAAAGTGGCCGACCTTTAAACCACAGAAATCTAAACACAGACTACAATTCACACTTGGCAGGAGTGTCGATATTCCCTTCTATCAACGCCATGACTGAGTGTCGCAGAGAGGTAGGGTTATTATACGTGGGATTACTATTATTGTATGTGTTTTAATGAATTAAATAGTAAAGGGAAAATCAAATCTAGCATATTTTTTTGTTTGAAGCGTTTGCCTACAGAATCAGAAACATGTTTTTCTTTATAACATGTAACGGTTTTATTTCCTTTTACTCATTTAGTCTTTCATAAAACTGAAAAGATTCCTTACTTTTCTGTCATGCTGTTTTTCTCTGTAAATTTTGTAATATGACGTGTATAATAATAATATGGCAACAGGAGATCTGATGCAAGAAGAGGCCATCTTAGACTGGGTGCTAGAGTTGTCAGAGTCTACACCAGATGTGATTGAGTCTGTAGATCGCAAGACTCTTCAGATGCTGATCGATGATGTTGAACATTTGGCTGTCTTCTTCTGTAAGTGATAATTCAGTACCTATCTACATTTGAATTATTAGTAAATACTCTTTTTTATATAAATATTTAGAAACCTTACAAATTTGTTTTCTAGTATTTTTTTACTGTCTTTGTTATTCTATTATTATTTTTTTGAATTGCATATTTAAAAGAGTTTACTAAACATTTGTGTGATTCATTGGTAAATAACTCTTAAACTGTCTTAAACTGTCAGGAGCACCATTTAACAATAGCTGGATAGCCAGAATAACAAAATCACTTGTATTGCATCATGAAATGTGAAAAATTTAATCTCTTTGCTTTGTCAAATTATTACATTTTCATGTTAGTTGTTAATCTTAAAAAATTACTGGTAAGTAAATAACATGGATAAATTGAGTATGTTATGTAAATAATCATTCAAGCAATAACCATGTAACAAAACAATTAATTCTAAGTATACTTTGAGAAATAATTTAGTATATTTTAAGTCATGATGTTAAAATAAATAAATAAATGCTTTATTCATACAATTGAACATTACATAGTTTTATGTGTAAGTTATAAATTAATCTATGAACACATTGATTGTATTTAATCTATCAACAAATAAAGCATTGATTCTATACACATACAAACACATATATATATATCTTGTCCAATATTAAGTCTTGTGTCTAAAATTATCTATTGTTTGGGGCGAGCAGTTGTGGAACCCTAGTGTAGTCCCATGTAAATTTAATGCAGTTTAAATCAGCTGTGGTAGCAGACCTCACTAACTAACAAAACTACTGGCACAAATATTCCTATAAAATGAGATATCTGTTGTAGGTGTAAATGAAGGGGCAAAGCATTCCATTAAAATAATAAAAATGTGGTAGTTGGTTTGGCAGGAGTCAAATAAACATTTTAATGCTCTGTTTTGAGTTTCAGTTATATTGCTCTTGAAAAATAAAACATTGTGAAAACTTATTAAATTTAAAATTATTGTCATGTAATCATAACTGTACATGAGGTGAGGGTTGTGATAGAACTCTGTTCCCTGAACCTTGAACTCTGCAAAGGAACTGTTAGGTTACACAGTCTCTATAGATTATAACCTAAAATATTCCACATGGAAATAAATACTAATAAAACATAAGACACATGCACACACACATGCACACAAACAGACAAGCATAGGTACACAAGAAAATTAACAATTTTAAATAGATACCAAAGAAAGTTATGAACACTGCAAAAGTTAGACCAGGCCAATAGCAGAGAACATTGACTTTGTTTTATGTAGAGGTAGATGATGAAAGGAAGTGTTGATACTTTTCTGAAATTTATGAAAGGTTTTGCATTTGTTGTAAGTAAAATATCTCATTTCATAGGTTTACTTTGAATTTTATATTTTGTTTTGGTTCAGTAGTTTGTATTTCTTATTTTGGAATTAACTTATTACTAGTGGCAATCATGACAGTATCATCATCATGACAGCAATCATGACAGTCTTTGAGTGGAGGAGCTTCTCAATCATAATATATTTCATTCTTATATGAAGTTCATTTTTGCCTATAGTTATTACCTGTTAAAATTTTTCCATAATTTACAGTAGAGCCTCGTTATCAGATATTCTACCCCTACAGTGTTGTCTATAACCCCTTTCCTGACAAGTAGATGGAAGGACAACAGAAATGCAGCCATGTTGCGTTATGTATAAACAGAGATATATTTTTGCGGTCAAAAAATCCACCATGCATCCACTAATGGTTTAACACGTTCACTGCAGGATCAATATCGATAAAACCAGCCCCACATGCTGAAAAACTATACTATGTCACTAACACAAATACCTAATATAATTAACACAACTTTACAGATATTGGATATTGGAACCATGCTGAACGTAACATTAGAGGCACCCAATCTACATAAAAACAACATAACTTTATGTCCTGGATAGATCCGTAGCTCACATTGACCATATTTTGCTGGATAGTGGGGTTGGCACAGTACTGGGCCACGCGCAACTGGCGCATGTCATACTGGGCTACTCGCAGTGAACGTGTTAAGTATAGATCTATTTGTTCATGTAGAGCCAACGGTCAACATTAATTTAACCATGTGAGCGGTAAAATCTAAAAACAAGCATCTTATTTCCTTAGCTGCTTTAATTATTGTAAATAAAAATATTATATATTTGGGTTTGCAGATGATGACAAATGTGAGACATGTGAACAAATACTGGAGGAGCTGGAAACCATAGACGATGACACAGATAAGCACGGCATCCAGTTTGTCAAAAGCAAGGACTCCAAACTGGCTGCTGAAATAGGCATCTTCAGCTTTCCGGCATTAGTGTACTATGAGACTGGCGTCCCCATCATGTACGACGGTCAGTCAGTCTGTACTTGTGTGTTGTGTGTACTGTAACTCATCAATTTACTACCACACATTAAATTCTTTTATCCTTGATTTGATTTTCAAAATAGCTATATGATTTGAATATTTAGATGAATTTATTGTAAAATTACATTAAATTCATGTTCAGCCACGAGAATCTGGTGGTAATTTTGAAAAGCAGATCTCGGGTTGATGTGAGAACTTAAAAGCTTTTTTTAGATAATTATAGAAAAGTTTCTAGAATAATAAGAATGCAAGAGTTTTGGTATACTCTGTATTAATAGGTTCCATACTTGATTCTATTAATACTGACAAGACGTCCGCTCAATGGTCACCATCAATGTAGGCACTGCTAGAGAAGTCTGGGGTGTCCATGTTGGGTGTTAGCTAGGGTCCGGATGTTGTGAAAGAAAGAGAACTGAGTATCAGGCTTGTCAATTAGTTGATAGAATCAGACCAATTCTACGTGGTTCGGATTCCACATAAAGCTGTACGTCCCTTAGTTGCCTTGGCAATTAATAAATGGCTCTTTCTAAGGAACTGTCAGCTTTAGTTAATAAAAATAGTCACACATGTTCATCTACACTATTTGCCCCTCATTAATATCTCTACGATATACATCTTAATGAATAATAATAATGTTGTATTAAATTCTTATTCAATTAGGCACATGTCTCATACCAATAGTTTGGGACCAACTGACCATTAAGTTATTTACTTTTTCAATAAATTAAAAAAACCCTGATAAAAAAACAATGTTAGATAACAATAATGTGTTAATTTACTACAGAAATATATAACATATAATATGAATCAATCAGCAAATTAAATTGAATCTAACTTGACAATGCCATCTTTTTATCAATGATTTCATCTGCTATTTATACTTCTTTTCTGTATATTTGTATACAGTGTCGCCAAAAACTTTTGGGACAGGTACCAAAAAAGACACTTTTTCACAAAAACATCAGATTTATTAATACAAAATTAGAATTAAGATCTGAACCTGTGTGGTTTAGGTTACATAATACCTTTTAATAATCTATAGGACCCCCTTTAGCCCTAACACACTCCAACATTCGTTTAGGCATAGAGTCAATCAATTTAATACACTCCTCTTTGGTGATATTGTGCCATATGTGGGACAGGAACAACTTGAAATCATTCTTGTTTGAAGGTTTCTTCTTGGCAAGTCTAATAGCCATCATATTTCAAATGTTCTCAATCGGATTGAGATCCGGACTCCTAGATCGCCATGGCAAAATTTCAATGTCCTGTTGACTAAACCAGTTCATGGTAAAGCGTGATTTGTGACAAGGTGCGTTATCTTGCTGAAATAAAAAGTTGTCACCCAGCTTAGCTCGTACAGATGGCAGCATAACCTCCTCGATAGTATTGCAATATTTTTCACTGTTCATAGAACCCTCAACAAAGTGCAATTCACCAGGACCCTCTGAAGTTATACAGCCCCAGATCATAAGAGCCTCGCCGCCCTGTTGAACTGCCGGGGCAACACAGGCAGGCAAACATTATTCAGTTTTTGTACGCCTCACACGAATTTTGCGCCTAGGAAAAAGTTCAAATCTACACTCATCAGAGAATACTACTCTCCTCCAAGCTTCTTTGAGCCAATGCCTAAGGTTTTTACACCAAATACGGCGTCTGTTCTTAGCCAAGTCATTCAGTAGGGGTTTGCGAACGGCAAAATAAGAATTCATCCCTGCCTCTCTTAGCTGAGAAGAGACTGTTATTGACACACAAACATTAATATTGGGATCTTCTTGTTTCAATTTAGCCAATAGATCAGGTGCACTGTCATTACGGTTCTTCTTACTTAAGTTTACTAACTTACGGTCAATCCGGGGCGTGGTCTTTCCAGGCCTACCAGAGCGTGGAGCTTCAATCACGGTGCCGCTTTCCTTAAAACGCTTGACTGTGTTCTCTACACATGTTTTTGATACACTTAAAGCAGGTCCAATTGATCTATATGACTTACCAGTCTTAAACATTCCAACAATTTGCCATTTAATTTCCACTGACACAGAATGTTTTCCCATTGTTTCACAACAACACAACTTATTATGAAACACAAACACAGGTTATGTTATGAATGATGACAGCAGAAAGAAACAAGAAAAGAAGAAATGTGCGTGCAGCTCTTTCCGCATCAGCGACATCTGTTGAACACAACTGTGCAATCCGCATCCGTCTAGCGGCAGTACTAGGCGAGAAATGTCGCCTCAAACTTGAGCTTTTATAGCCAAATTTTTGGAACAATCTAAAGAAACCTCAGCGAACTTATTTTTTGGGTACGAATTTTTTCGCCATCTCACAAGTATTATTCTAATGTTCCATAGTTAATGATAAACTTATAAAAAAATAATCAGCTTAATATCTGTCATAGTTTAGGAGAAAAAAATATTTTTGTGTTGGAAAACATGGTTTTTTCAAGTTTTTTTTTTAAACAGAAAAAAAATATTGTGGGAAAACTATAAGAGCCACAGTGTTGGAAATTGTACTCAAAAGTTTGGTATTGTCCATAGTATAATGCAAAAGTATGTGAAAAGATCACAAACAGTTAGTTTAAGGATAATGTTAGATCTTCATGAATTTAGGGGTGTCCCTAAACTTTTTGGCGACACTGTAACTATTTTATCGAATACTGATCCTAAAAGTGCATATGTTTTAATGTATAGGAATGGCATGCATATATATAGCCATGTGTCTTTTAAAACAGATTATTAATATTATTATAATAATTATTATTATAGCCATACCTTAAACCATTCTCCTACCTCCACTTAAAGAGTGAAGTTGAACCAGAAATTCCAGCAAAAAGTAGCCAATTTGTAAGAGGTTACTTAAACAAGTGTAAAATCTACAAATATATACTAATCAACATAATTTTTCACCATTTTGTTCTTAATAAAGTGGGCTTTAAATACAATATAAATTACACATCTTTAGGTAGGCCTAACTTATTATTTTTGCATTTACAAAAAAGAAATTTTTTAAAAAAGATTTGGAAAACTGTTAAAATATTACAAAACTTATTTTTTTCACCATGGAAACCCCATAATTATTTAGGGAAACAATATTTTTACGTGGAAAATTGATTATAAAATCTGTATCATGTAAAAATAAATGTTGTATAACAAAAAATGAAATGTCTGCATAATTGTTAAATTTTGCACAAAAGGTAATATGAAGCGTTGCATGTGACAGTAGTACTGAAAACAATGATAATGTCTCAGTACCGTTGTAATATAAACTTACTTATGATCACTTTCATCTCCAAACAATATAAAGAAATAAAGAGTAAATAAATTGTTAATGTAAATAAAGAGTAAAATAAATTGTAAGTGTTAGTACCACGCTTGGCATTCATTTTGAACGCTAAACAATCATAATACTTTATTTCTATGGCAACTAAATGATAATATTTACTTTCACAATACTTTACTAATAATGCACACTGTTTGTTTACAAACAAGCTACACAACAACAATCAGTTCTGTGTAACTGTTCGCGCCATTCAGAGACAGACGGTCGGCTGACACGATGTAGCAGCTGACTGACAGCGTGCGCATATGCCACCTTTATGATACTTTTATACGTAATATCCGCGGAAGCTATTGCAAAAACTATTGAAAGTTATTGATAATGCTTTGTTTAAATAAATATGTACATACGACAAGTTACTTTAAATATAATAAACATTGTCTGACTACGAGTATACTCATAGTTGTCGGCGAATGGGTTAAAACAGATTATTAAATGTAATTAATGTATCTTTATTAATTAATGTAGATTATTAATGTACAGATTTAATGATCTCTTTTTAAGTTAGCAGGACATTTAGTAAATAAACATTAGACTAAACATGTCCAGGATTTCATTTCAAAATGCTATCACCTTCCAAACATAACAAATTAGAAAATGTAACAGAGCGGCTGGAAGAATCCATTTCTCATTTCAGGAACCGCAAGAGTTCATTTATGTACACACTACCGGCATTTTCAGTCTTTTCTTACTGTAGTGGAGTGAAAACTAAAAGGATCACATTTGTCATTCATTTAAAGGATCACATCCTTTTAAAATCACTAAAATTATAATGTGTAACAAATTTTCATATAAGTAATATACAGTACCTTAACATATGATTTTATAATTTTAAACGAGTATTACATTTTCTAAAACATGCACATTTTTTAAGCAAAACATGTCTTATAAGATTTCGACAATATGTAGACAGCTGTGTTCGTCTCATCATAATTCAGCATGCCTTCGCGATTTGCGTTGCATGTAATTGGCCTATCTTGCTTCCCATCTGATATGAGCTATTGAATCTGTTTTTTTTTTTTTTTTTGTTAGAAAACCAAGTTTTTTGTAACTTTGATGTTTTATCCGGTTTTAAACTTATCTGGCTTGACCTGCCGCCATATTAGGCTGTATAACAGAAGTTGTACTGTAATCAGAACAAAGCGATTGTATGATAAATTAGCTCAATATATGTAGTTGAAATTATTGATTTTATTGAAATGTTAACGAATGTCATTCGTCTTAGCTCTAACAAAAACACATTTACATATTCAAAATATTAATTCTGAAAAGATTTATCACATGATCATCGATATTCATTGTATTCATTCACATTAGTTATTTAGTTGTATGTTCATAATAGGTCTTGTAAACCAGATAGATAACAAATAAAATCTATTTAGATAAATTAATTTTATACACATCACTTAAAAAATTATATTTGAGTTTTTGTTAGTTCTAAACATATAGAAAAATATAATATGACAACTACGAAAAACTCATATTATTCTCAAAAGCTAATAATTTTCTACACCTAAAAATATACCTGTTTTATTTACTAAATGTCCTGCTAACTTAAAAACAGATTATTAAAATTAATTAACGTATCTTTATTAATTAATGTACATTATTAATGTATAGATTTAATAGTCTGTTTTTAAGTTAGCAGGACATTTAGTAAATAAACACAATGTTTAACATAAGACTAAATCAGATTACTTCCCAGCATCTTAACTACTTGCAGTCTTTTCTCTATTATTTTGATGTAATTTTAAACAATATAATAATTCCAATTTTGAGTAACTTTCCTTTATTTTCAATATATCAGTGTTTGTGGCACTTGAATAAAATGTTAAGAAACAATTGTAATACATTTTAAGTACAAGATAATAATACATCATAGTGAACTATTTCAATTATTCAAATTCACCATCAGTGGCGTATTTAGGGGGGGGGCTATAGGGGCTGTAGCCCAGGGCGGCAGAATTTAGGGGGCGGCAAAGGAGTTGGAAGTTACCAGGCATGTAATGGTATTTTGAGAATATTTGAAAATTAAGGGCGTCAATGTCAAGTACAAAGTACTGTTCTTTACAAAATATTATCAAGTTACGGCTGTCATCTAACTGTGTTACGAATGTATGTATAGAGCGAGAGCGGCAGAAGTTGTGTACTTTTGTTGATAGGCGGGTCCGGGGAAGAGGGGTAGAGGAAGACGTATGTCTAATGTTCACCGTCAACTCTACTTGATTTATTATTGTAAATTGTTCTTATTTCTTTCAACAATTCTACTAAACTAGTCATATTACAACATTTGTAAACTAAAATACACCACTAACATTTCAATTAATAACACGATTAAAATAAATTGGTTTTAACTTATAGTGTTCAGCTTATGTTGATACCTACTACCTACTAAGTTTTTAGTACAACAGTAGATTAGCTATGATACAAACAAAGGGTGGGGGGGGGGGCAGATAACCGCTATATTCCCTAGGCAGCAAAATGTGAAATACGCCACTGGGTGGGGGGGGGGGACGGCAAATTGTGTCTAGCCCAGGGGCGGCAAATCTTCAAATACGCCTCTGTTCACCATCATCAATCAGATCAAATGGTTGTCTTTGGATTCTGAGTATGATAAAGTTGCCTTACTCAGGTTTATCAACATAATATTTATTTGTGTATAATTATTCTTATATTGTACTATTTTACTTGTGTTGTAAAATGTTTCATACTAATTATCAACATGCTAATTAAAATATTCTAGATACTTATAGAAAATAAGATAAATTAAAATTATATTTTGATACTGTGACTAAAAAATTCCTTCCAATTTAATCTGAATAGCACATTTATTTACTAGAAATCATTTTCATAACAGCTTAAATGTCACTTATCTTACTGTTCTATTGTGTACTAACATTTAGCGAATTTACCATTAACAGATTGTTGTAAAAAAGAAAATATTTTAGTTTTGGCTATTCCAAGTAATTTAAAATTATTGTGTCCTTCAGTTTAAAATGAACATATTACTATATATAGTACTAACAATTGTTTATTATCAAATAATATTTGTGTTAGTAATTATGTAGATTGACAAATAGTTGCCATTTAACTATTTTTAATTTGATAATTGGCAACAATGCATAAAAATACATAATCATCATAATTCTACGAGTTGAAAAAATTTGCTTAAGGTGAAACCACTTCTATGAAGATATCTCAGAAAAGTGAAAAACTTCTGTCCTATCTGCTTTAAAATACACGTTGAAGTTTATTGATTTGCATATTATATTGTCTTTTTTATTTTTTTAATAGTAAAAGAAAGCGGCATAAAACACAAAGCAGCATGGTAATTGAGTATAAAGTTTTATCAGGACAGAAATGTATCTAAAATATTTATAGGCAGTTACAACGGCCACCAGTCTTCGTCCTAGTGTATAGTTGTGTCATTAAAGCAATTAAGCATGTACGAGTCGATACACTGACTTGCGAGGTCTATATTATGTCAGGATTTATTCCTAAAATGTCAAGTTAAATGGTGGGCCAAAATATATTTGCTTTATGAGCATTTTCTTAATCAGTAAGTGTGGTTCCTTTTATTGCAAATGACATTACTAGTTTATGTATAAACATTGTTATCGGACAACGGTACAAATTCATGTAGCCTACGATATGAAACCACGACCCCTGCATATTTATTTTTTTATTTATTTATTTATTTATTAATAAGACGCTGATCGTCAAGATATGGGCGAATATGGATTTCGAATGAGTGTGATGAGTGTTGATGAGCGAATGTAGTCATTGTTACAAACTAAGGCCGACTATTCCTTAGAAAGTGTCATTAATTAATAGCCCAATGACAAATGAACAGCCGGTGGTTATCAGCTGATCCTTCTCAAAATGTATTATGACTCTGATTGGGATCGAACTGACAACCTTTAGCAAATGAAGCTGGGATTGAACCAACTACGCTACCGACATATTGAGGCTAGGGGTGCTAAACAATAGGATAGCAAGAGGCCTCGTGTCAATCATTAATAGTTGTAATTAACTAACCCTCCACAGAAAAAATTTATATTTTTCAGTCTCTCAAGTGATAACATAATATACATAGACATTTTTGCAGAGTCACTTTAAAACAGTTGTAATTCAGTTTAAGAATGAAGTAGTGATTTTAGTTTTTTTCTATGTAAATTAACAGGCTTCACAGTTTATTTTGATGTCTCACTTTAATTAATCCTGTTAGTGGGAACAAAATTAATTGGAAACAAACTTTTGTGTTGTCATAGTCTGGACTGTATTACTGTTGCCATTAGTTGTGTTGTTGCATGGCAACATTAAAAAAGTTGTTGTGCTTTTTTATCAGTTGTTATTGCTAATACCTTATAATAATAATATGTCAAGAATTTGTATGTGTTGTTCAGAAACATTAGGAAAACCCAACTGTGTTACGTAGTGACGTTGATGACGTATTTGATCTCTCATATGGCCAGATAAAAAATAATGTACACAGTTAAGTTTATTGTTACAATTTTTGTATTCTTGTGAAAATTGAATCACTTATATTTAGGCTTATGATATTATGACAATATAGTATAAACACATAGTAGCGAAGCTTACTTTTGAGAAAAATGCCAACTGCATGATGCTATCGATCCTAGTAGTTGTAATGTAGAGCTATGGCATCTCTCCTCTAGATAGCATGGCAGTTTACTTATGTTTCAATACAGTCAATTGAGTGTAAATATTCAAATTGCTTATTTGCTTCACCACGGCTAGGATCGCTAGCATCGCTTGGTTGCAAGTAAAACAGCTGGGCTTTGCTACTGTGAGTTAACGGATCCCGATTTAACGTACTTCAGATTTAACGGACAGCTTACAGCTGCATTACAGTATCTAAAATTCCACATATCACGGAATTAAGGTTATTAAGGAATTTTGATAGAAAATTTGTAATTTATAAAATGTGAAGGTTAATCACCTTTATACAATATTTTATTTGTATATTTTATTATTTTTGAGTTAACTATTAGCTGGCAGCATGACAGTTAGTTTTGATTAAGGTGTGGCAATCTCATTACAGCTTGAGGTGAGTTCACCCTGATTTAACGGACAATCGGCTGTAATGGACTAGATCCTGTCCCATATAGTCCGTTAAATCGTGGGTTTACTGTACTCTGATATTATTTTCAATTTGTATGTTTTATACTTATTTCTTTGTTTACTGTAACTTTTGTGATGGAAGTCCAGTTTTTAAAACATTTTTTAAGGGTAAAAAATTGTATTCAAGGAAATAAGGAAGTTTAATTACTTAGGATAGTATTTGTTTGTTAATATATCTTTATTTTTCGTTCATTTCCAAATTCTGGGTTATAACCGAATATAAAGTGTTGTAACTTACTATTTTTAATGAAATGATTACAGATTGTTCCAAAAACCCTTATCAATTATAGGTTTTATATTCTTCACTTGGAGAGTTAATGATTTACAATATAAAGTACAGTACAGTCTCTGTAATCCGGCCCTACACCAGTCCGAAACGTCCAGTAATCCAGCACTCGGTAGGGCCGTGGAGTGGGGAGTTTTCATGTTGCTGCAAGCATGTGACCTACAGACAAACACAGTAAACACACATTGTGTGATTGTTGTCTGCTTACACGGCTGGTCAACTGTATCTTGTTTATTTGCGTGGCGTCTTTGTACGTGATTGTGAGTTCCTTGTTGTCTTTTCAATGGCAGGGAAATGTAAACACAATACACTAACCTTAAATAAAAAGTACGAAATATTGAAACGACTGGAAAAGGGTGAAAAGTTATTGCATTTGGCCACTGAGTATAATGTCGGACATGCAACTATTCACGACATAAAAAAGAAAAAGGCCCAGATTGAATTTTTTTCAAGAATAATGATTCCAAAGTTTGTGGAAGAAAGACTTTGAAATGACAGATGATGAAATCGTTGAAGACGTACTGGACAGGGACAGCGGCGACGAGGACAATGTGGTGGGGGAACCAGATCTTCCGGCACAGCCTACAGTAAACAGCGATAAGGCTCTGACAGCATTTGCCACTGCAATCACTTGGGCTGAGGAGAACGGTGTGTCAACATCCGATATGCTAGTTTTAAAGAGACTGCAGAAAAATGTTTTAAAGTTTTCTCTGTCTATCAAAAAACAAAAACCAATAACAAGTTTTTTCCAATGTCATAATTAAATTATGACAAAGCACATTAAAAATTCCAGTTATTTTTACATACAGTACCATGATTTTTATTATATAAAATACAGTTCATACGTACGTAGTTGTCATTTGTATTTTTTTTTTACGTAAGTGCAATGTACTTTCCTATTTAGTATCATATATTCTTGTTAACCTTTATTGTCATCATATGTGTTTTACAGGCTATTAGAACTTGTTTTATGTAATAATAACGTTCATAATTATACATACGTTTGCAAATTTTACTTCCTTTGCTCAACCTCCATTAATCCGGCAATTTCGGTAATCCGGCAATGCCAATCCCGATATAGGGCCGGATTACTGAGACTCTACTGTATATGATTACAATATAAATGTATCAACTCATTTTAGGATAGTTAATTTTCGTTGTGGTATGCCTAGTCTTAAGTTGTCCTTAACTGCACAATCAGAACATATTTCCTGGGTGTCCAGACATATTACATCTGTCATTTTTCTATTTCCTTCCAAGAAACATTATATTTTCAAATAAACATATACACAAAATGGATCATGGTGATTTGATTGAATCTAGATTGCAATAAGTTAATAGAATAAATATAATGGCTTTAAAAAAAACATTTCGGTATTTTATCAGAGCATTATAACTGAAAAGTTAAGAAAGCAGCTGGGTATATAAGAACATTTTTTCATCAATCAGTAAATTTGTATAAAGTCTCACTGCAAAAATAAAATTAAAAAGTTATTGCTGAATAAATCTGTCAGTTTATTTTTTAAAACAGATTTTGAGAAATATCTACAATGAAAATTATAAACTAATGAAACAACACTAGTTGAGTTCCTGATTTTAAATTTTTAAAGAAATCCATGCCTGTTCATTTGTTTTAATAAAATCGGATATGCATTAGGAATCACAAAATTATTCATAAGGTGAAAACGTTCATTAGCCTCACATACAGACACACATACAGCACTGAGTATATGTAGTTCACATGACTCCAAACGGCAGACAGATTCCAGATGATCCCCACTTGACCTTAAATGTGGACAGATCCAGGAATTACATTTTATATAACTCCTACATAACTGTAAATGGCAAACTGATTCCGAAATGATGCTCCACGAGGAAGAGGAAGCATTTCACTGTTCCCAGCTGCCAACCATCTGATCAACTCGTAAATCTCACTTAATTATTTGGTTTTGTCAATTTGGTTATCTCCTTTAACGGAATTACATTTTTTTCCAATCTTTAGTAAAGTTTTTATTAGTCATGAAGAAGTAATAAATAGAAAAACAGTTCATAAGTTTGCCAAATTTGAAGAAGAAGCCAAGAAATTAACTCAGTTGCAATTTGAAATAAATAGCTTATAGCTAACTGATGAAATTAAGGTGATTCCACTTCTGGCTACTAATTTACAAATTCTAAATTACACTATGAAATATTTACAAACTTATATTATTACTTAGACACTATTTCAACTCTTAAATTTATCGCTAACATTTACATTACTTATTACTCTGTTCACCTAGTGTCCGACACTGCTCGGTATACTGTCGCTAGACTGCCACTGTCACTGTTACTAGACTGTCACTGTCATATCCACTAGGCCTGACTCTGTCACTCACTGACTCTTCACTGGCTGTCACTGACTTTCACTAACTCTTCACACTGACTCTTGACTGACTGTCAGGTCGGCTGAAGGGTGTCTTTTTATGACCAGAGGAGGAAGCCCAGTAGATTCTGAAACTGGTGATGGTGAACCTGTAGAAGGATCTAAAAGGGCCTGGATTCACCTACAGGCAAATGATCTGCCATTCTAGTCCTTCCTGGAAGATCTGGATTCGCCCCGCGGGCGGTTACCCGCACAGGGATGGGGCGTTATGACTCAGGCGGTGCCGATGGTGGCTGCCATGATCTATAACAATACTTTTAAAAATCAATGTATCAATTCATTAGCAGTCTAGTGAAGTGCTATACAATACGGAGGCACCATCTTGCTTGGGACGGAAGGCACCTTAATAAACGTGGAAATGATAAGCTTGAAATGCTTTTCTTGGGTCTATTCAAAGCAGTCTTGGATTTCATGCCAATGACTGAGCCAGTTAAAGCGTATCTTGAGTTGCCATCCCATAATAGTTTACCTGTTATATACAGCCATATAACAGATTACTTTTTAACTTACAATGAGTTGACTGAAATAAATAAATATTAATGTAAAGTTTACCTAAGCATAGATAAATCAAGTGTACTATATCACAGAATTATTATACAGAATTTATAGAAGAAACATCATTTTGATTTAAGTATAACAATCCATTAATGTTTGGCCAATATATTAAATTTAATAAAACAGTATCAACAAATGCAATAAAATGTAATTTATTGAATACATTGAGAGTTTTTAATATTAATTCTAATTTGAAATATTTTCCAATAAAAAGGTTGAAAATATATTTTAATAGAGAGTTGTTTTTAATAATTAACATTTAATTATACTTCTTTTTAAATGCAAATAATCTTGAGTACTGTATTTTATAACACAGTGCCAACGGACTAACTGAATCTAAATCCAGGAACGTGAATTATTGTTTAAAATGCAACAAGTATTAATTTATAAAAGTAAACAAGATAATACTGTGTTTGATTGGGAAATGTTTTGTTAAAAGGATGGACTGTAGAGGCCAGGTACCCTATCAGACCATGATGATTTTAAACTTTTCATTATCTCAAAAATATAGATTTTTTGAGATAATGAACAGATTGAACAGATATATATATGTTACTAAATACATATTAGCAATTATAAAGTAAAAAGTGTTTTAAAAGTTTTATAAAAAATAAAAATTTCATCATACAGTTTTTAATTTATAAGATATATTTTACCTATAAATACCTGGTGGCGCAGTGCTGTAACCCAGCTACTTGGGGACAAAGTGTTTGGGAGATTGTAGGCGATAGGTTGGATGCTCAGTCCTCTTAATACCACCATGGCGTCCGCTCAATGGTTGCTATCGGCATGGACACTACTATAGAAGTCTGGGGTGTCCATGTTGGGTGGTAATCACTGTACAGATTTTGTGTAGGGGAGATAACTAAGTTTCAGGCTTGTCAATTAGCGGAAAATCAGACTGATACTACGTGGTTCGGATTCAATGTAAAGCTGTAGGTGCCTTAGTTGCCCTGGCTGTTGGGCTATTAATAAATTGCCCTTTCTGAGGAACAGTTGAACTCAGTTAGTAACCAGACTACACTCATCTACACTCATCCTACACTCATATCATCATTCATATTTGCCTTAAAATACAACGTTTTGTCGGCATCTCATATGTAAGAATAAGAATATACATTTATAAAGTTAATAACAAAACATTCTTAAAGTAGACATTATAAACAACAAAGTAAGACGATAAAATTACAGTTTAAGTGTTTTTTATGTGTTTAAATAGGAAAGAAAAAATGGTTTCTTTGGACCCAGTGCACAGGATGCAGCTTAGACAGAGGTGTGCACGCAGAGGGTTAATAATTTCTAAATGTTTTGTACCTGATCAGAGGCTTGAAATTCCAGATATAGGATGTATCATTTGTTAGTTGTTGGTAATTGATGATAAAGATAATAATCACTTAATCTGTAACCCAATATCTGTAGGAAAATGCACTTGTCATTTATGTTCTGTTAAATTGATGTTTACACAAGCAACTGTGCTTCTAGAATTAACTATGGTACAGATGGCTGTTTGATTGAAATATTGATTGCATTTTGATATAAACCTATGGAAATATGAAATGATTCTTAAATCACTTCACAACATTTCATATTCTGGTAGCTAATCTTTATTTGCTATTAGGGTCAAATACAAGTAATGTCTAGTTGACATCTGAGTAACACTAGAGATGCATGAGTTGTTTTATAAACTTGTTGAAGCCTGGTTGTCACCAAATATAAACCCCCTTTTTGTTATACTAGGCCTATAATAAATGAAATTGTACAAATAGATCTAGGCCACATCTAGATTTACAATAAATAAACCTAAATGTTCAACAAAATTACTATTATTATTCTTATGTAACATTATTTTTATAGGAAATCTTAAAAACGAGAAGAAGGTCCTTCAGTGGTTAGTTGAACAAAAAAGTAAGAAACTTTATAAATGATTAGTTGTTTTGTTATGTTTGTTGCTTTAGATGTAAGTTCCAAATAAATCAACTACCTATCAGTAGTAATTCATAATCATTTCTTGTTGGTACTTTAACATGGAACAGTGTACACATTACTATTAGTCATCACTTAGACCATAGTAATGTCTAGTCAACCATAGTCTACGCCATTATTTATAGTCCATTAGTCCTACTATGAAAACTTGTATTAAGCCTAAATAAATTATGCAGTTTTAAGACCTGTCCAAACCAAAATAGTGCGTTATAACTCTAAAAAACCCTCAAGTTTAGGAAATTAGCCCAAGGTATGTATGTAGATAGCCCGAATCAACTTTGTAACATTATATATATTATGGACATTGCCCTTTTAAATTGAATATAATTTATTATTATTTTTTTTTTCATTTCAATTACATTCAGAATTATTTAGACTCTGGGTATAAATAAACATTTCTTTGTGGAACACATTTTTTCCTCTGCAAGCATAGATACTTTAACTAAAACCAGACATAATTGTTCTTTTTTTATGTCTATCTTTTTAAATGTTTGCAACATTTATATAATATATCACAGAATCATAACTTTTAGATATAGTAAAATAGTTGTTCTTTTCAAGCTATTAAAACTAGTTTTAATGTATAATATCGTCCATCACTAATATTACCACTTTTAAAAAAAATTGCAATTACAGTTTGGGCAGGCCTTAATATAATCAGAAATATTAATATGAACGTTGTTAGGATTTTCTAGGTGTCATAAAACAAAACACTCTACACATTCTATTTTTTAACTTTTGTATGATTTGATTTAGATCTGTACTTTTGTCAGTGAATACTGGCATTAGTATAAAGGGATACAGTAAAAAATTACACATTTTAAGTTTTATTCTATCTTCAAGTTATATTTCTGAACAAAACAAAGCAGGCTAAGATTCAAACAGTATAAAAACTGAAATTATTAGTTTTAAATTAAATAAAATCTTTAAAAAATATATGGCCCACTTATATGACCAATGGTGGTCCACTTACCTAACCTTTTCATATGGGACTAATGGTGGCCCACATACCCAACCTACGCTATGTCATTAATAGTGGGCCACTTACCCAACCTTTGTAATGTGACCAATGGTGACCCACTCACCCAGCCTTTGTCATATGGGACTAGTGGTCACCCACTTACCCAGTCTTTGTCATATGAGACTAATGGTGACGCACTCACTCAGCCTTTGTTATTTAGGAATCATGGTGACCCACTTAACCAACCTTTGTAATGTGTGACAACCGGTGGCCCAGTCACCCAACCTTTGTCATGTGGGACTTATAGTGGCCCACTTACCCATGCTTTGTAATATGTGACCAATGGTGGCCCACTTACCCAACCTTTGTAATATGTGACCAATGGTATTCCACTCATCTAATCTTTGTAATAAGTGTCCAAAGGTAGCCCAGTCATCTAACCTTTGAAATATGTTACCAACGGTGGCACACTCGTCCAACCTTTGTAATATGGACCAACAGTGGCACACTCGTCAAACCTTTGTAATTTGGACCAATGGCGACCCACTTACCCAACCTTTGTAATGTGTGACCACCGGTAGCCCAGTCATCTAACCTTGGTAATATGTTTCCAATGGTGACCCACTCACCCAGTCTTTGTCATATGGGACTAATGGTGACACACTTATCCAGCTTTTGTTGTATGAGACTAATGGTGATGCACTCGCCCAGCCTTTTTCATATGGGACTAATGGTGGTTCACTTATCCAGCCATAGTCACATGGGACTAATGGTGACACACTTATCCTTTTGTTGTATGGGACTAATGGTAATGCACTTGCCCAGCCTTTGTCATATGGGACTAATGGTGATGCACTTACGCAGCCTTTGTCATATGGGACAAATTGAGATGAATGCACCCAGCCTTTGTCATATGGGACTAATGATGACCCACTCACCCAGCCTATTTCATATGGGACTAATGGTGACCCACTCACCTAGCCTTTTTCATATGGGACTAATGGAGATGCATTCATCCAGCCTTTTTCATATGGGACTAATGGTGACCCACTCACCTAGCCTTTGTCATATGGGACTAATGGAGATGCATTCATCCAGCCTTTTTCATATGGGACTAATGGTGACCCACTCACCTAGCCTTTTTCATATGGGACTAATGGAGATTCATTCACCCAGTCTTTTTCATATGTGACTAATGGTGACCCACTCACCTAGCATTTTTCATATGGGACTAATGGAGATTCATTCACCCAGCCTTTTTCATATGGGACTAATGGAGATTCATTCACCCAGCCTTTTTCATATGGGACTAATGGAGATGCATTCATCCAGCCTTTGTCATATGGGACTTATGGTGACCCACTCACCCAGCCTATTTCATATGGGACTAATGGAGATGCATTCATCCAGCCTTTGTCATATGGGACTTATGGTGACCCACTCACCCAGCCTTTTTCATATGGGACTAATGGTGACCCACTTACCCAACCTTCGTCTGTATGATTAATTGTGACACACTCACCCAACCTTTGTCATATGGGACTAATGGTGGCCCACTTACCTAACCTTTGTCATATGGGATTTGATTGACCCACTCACCCAACCTTTGTTATATGGGACTTTTATTAACCCGCTCACCCAACCTTTGTCATATGGGACTAATGGTGACCTGCTTACCTAACCTTTGTCATATGGGACTAATGGTGGCCCACTTACCCAGGTTTTTCTTATGGGACTCATGGTGGCCCACTTACCCAACCTTCGTCTGTATGATTAATTGTGACACACTCACCCAACCTTTGTCATATGGGACTAATGGTGGCCCACTTACCTAACCTTTGTCATATGGGATTTGATTGACCCACTCACCCAACCTTTGTTATATGGGACTTTTATTAACCCGCTCACCCAACCTTTGTCATATGGGACTAATGGTGACCTGCTTACCTAACCTTTGTCATATGGGACTTTTATTGACCCACTCACCCAACCTTTCATTTATGACTTATAGTGGATATTTAGATTCAATTATTTTATATTTAATGTCATTAGGTAGAAATTCCATGTATTATAAGCACTATAAACATCAGTTGAATTAAAAAGTAATGTTTTATCTTAAGATTTTATTTATTTATGCATTTTTTAAATCAAAATTATAATACTAAAGTTGTAAAATAATCTCTAATTGCACGTAGTGTTTTATTACCATCCTGTTCATTTTGCTTGATTGGAAATGGTAGTTAAAGATGGACTCCTTTACTTGTTCAGTCTTCTAAATAAAATAAAATGAATGTGAATCTATCACTGCAAGGACAAATATTCTTACACTACATAGTGTCTCATGACTCTTTGCTTAGAATGGATTCTTAATAAGTCTATTTTTATATGTTCACTAAAAAAAAAAAAAAAAAATAATAATAATAATAAAAAAACAGAGGCATGTTAAAAACATAAATTAGGTATTGAATAAAAATGCCCCGAGATTTTTACTAATCCAAGCAACTAGCATTATAATGATATTTCAGAATCTAACTTAGAATAACTATTGCAACAATGTAACACCTAATAATGTGACGGATATGATTCCTCTCTTAATCCTTTTTTGTCAAAATATAAAAACAGATAAAGAAATGTGTTTTTTTTATAAATATGAACATAAACAGCATGCTTTTGACATTTTTCTCTTGAAAAATTGCTTAAGATTTCAAGTCAATTACAAATGTAATATAGTCTATATGAATTTTATTCAATACATTCACATTCAATACATATTTCTTGTAACTAAAGATATATAATATATACATTTTCCTCATTATTTCCCAGAGCTTCAAAATATGGTTATAATAATGTTAATAATAACGTACTACATGATACTAATTATAATTTTAAGCATGAAATGATTACCTAGAGAAAATCATTAAATACTAAAATATAGTCGCATCTTTGTATTATTTTATAACAATTTAAATAATTATTTAGTATTTAAAATATATTTAATTTATCATATTTATCGATCTCATTTGTCATAATTTTAAACTTGATAATAGACTTGAAATCTCAAGCAAGAAATAAATAACGTTTTGCTTCATTTTATCACATTAAATCTTAACAATTTGTTCTGACATTAGTTTTATAGACTTTTATATATGAGCAAAACAATTACTAAAATCAAATTTAATGTATAAATCAAGACATGTCATTAAATAAATGAGATGATATTTTCTTAAATTTAAACAGATGATGATGGTGACGACGAGGATGATGATAATGATGATGATGATGATGACAATGATAATGATGATGCTGGTACTGCATATCAAAAAGCACTATCAGGTAGAAATTTACATAAATGGCCCCACTTGCCCATATGTAAATAATTTTTTTTAAGTAGGAAAGCTTAAGCCCTAATATCCTTTCATTGTAGTCTGTGAAAAAAGCTTTTATAAACTTTAAGTGTTTTTCAAATCCATTTAAAATTGGTTTTGTAAAACATAATTTAAAGAAAAAATAGTCATCAATATGCCAAAGTAATGTTTTGTATTGTCATCATCTATGCTGAAAATAATTTGGAATATTTCAGATTACTATTCACCGTTAAGTTTAAAATTAACTACTTGCCTGATTTTTGTAATTAAATTTACTTGCTTTCATTAAAGTTAATAGTAAATGAATAGATTTTTAAAAGATTTATTTTGCCACCAACCATCAAAAATGTATCTGTTCCTTTGGAAAGTTTTGATTTTTGAGGTAATACTTACAAATCCTTAGTTACTTAAAATAACTCGAGATATTGTTTTCTGAAAAGTTTATTTTTCAGTTATATTTTTATACATATTTTATTAAAATAATACTGCTTAAAGGCACCAAACTAAAAATACTATCCAAACAATACATATTTGAATACATTAATCTGAGCTAGAATACTGCATGAAAGATTCACTTTATCTCTCATGACAGCGGATTCTTTTTCGATTGTAGGAAAGAAGCCGAAGATGAAAAAGAACAGAAAACTGAAAACACGGAAAACTGAATAAAAATGCTTGGCTCACAGACTACAGTGGTCAGCACTCTGCGGACGAAAAACCATACACACTCTGTCATCTCTTCCACATTTTTCTTTCTTATGTGATTTATTTTAGGCTTTTTGGTTAGTTTAGAAGACGATTTTCTATACCCATGAACTATCAGTCTTAAAAGGTGACATTAGTTAATTAAAACATTAAAATGGTAAATTATTATCACAAGTAAACAATTATATTCTATCTAAAATAAATATAAGTGTGTTTTAAAATTACTTTGTGTCATCACATAAGAAAAGTATTTGTATTTATAAATCTAAATTTGTTTAATCACTGTAATAAAATAGAATATGTTTTATCACGTTAAATGTTTAATGAGTTTACTTTAAAAATTACAATATTGTAAAAATTTACAGTACATTCATTATATTGTACATCAAATTATAATTCCTTGTATTTATTGCATAGCTATAACTATGGTTGCACGTTTTAATTACTAAAATGTCTCTTCTATTAACCCACTAACATTTGTCACTAATATAACAGTTATATCGTCTGCAGCAAGATTTTAATATTAATATTCTAGAAACATTCATTATTGCCTCATGGAGAGTAACTAAGAGTTCTTGGCTTTTATCAAACTCACCAAATGTTGATCATTACCCAGCTCTTTGGGAACGAGTCCTGAGCTTGCAGACTATTCAATTTTTCAATTTATTTGTCTGCATTCGGTTGTCAAGTAACAAAACGATTATGTTTAAAACATAAAACAGTTAAATTCGGAAATACTGTTTGAATTAATTTTGCTGCAGGCGATGGGTGTTTCATCATTGGACTCGGTGGCAAAAACGAAGTCCCAAATCCTTCCTATGAGCCTTACAAGTGCTGTCCAACGACGGTCAAGAAGGGGACCAAAGTTGCTAAAATGACACCAGCCAAGGATGAAGACAAGACGAGGAAATGGAAGAGAGGAGGTGACAATCCACCCAGTAAGGATAAGCCTACCAAAGAGGGAAAATCTACCAAAGACAAGTCATCAGCAGTGTCAACAGAAAAAACATCAAAAGGAAAGAAGGGGCTGTTTGGTGGGGGTAAATACATCTGGTGGTGGTAATCTCCGTAAAGGGTGGTTTACTGCCTCTTGGTTGCCTAATTTTTCCAAATGAGTTTTGGTATGCTTATTCCAAGTTCTTGAGCCAACTTACTAAATAATACCATACTAAACATATTGTTTTATTTATTATTTTTAGAGTTCTATACTATAAATAATATTATTTTTTTTTTAATTTGTTAAACAATAATTAGCTAAAATATTTATTGGCTTATAAATTTGTTTTGAAATGAAGATTATAACTGTTTTCAAATTTATCTAATATCTTATCTTAAAAAAGTTGATATTTTTTATAATCATGTATTTATTTTTTATAAAATAAAGAGAAATATACATGATAAGAATTTTCCTTTATGCATACACATTTTCCTGAAAGTGCTAATAAAGACTAAAACTGTTTTAATGTCAAAACACTTATTGGTTGTGAATGTTTGTCTTTGTATCACTGAGATCTCTTGTACGTACAGATTTAGCTTGCCCTTGTGTGTCTGAGTACAAATTGTATGATTGTAAGTGTGTATTATATCTAATGATACTAACGTTGATTGTTTACTGTTCATCGTTAGTTTTTTTTATAGATCCATTATCTCTATAACTTCAAAATCACTTATAATAAATATAATGTTTTTATTTAAGCTATAATTTAATAGTTTTATAATCAAAACATTTCAAAAGGGTAAACAAAATTACAACTAGTACCTAAAGCTTCAAATGAGAGTGTTGATCTTCTCTGGAAATGGATTGACTAGAAGCCTATGTTCAAGTCATGATACCGTCCATCTAGATATTCATTTTTCATTTTTAGAGTTGTTTATTCACTATAAACATTGTCATCAGATGACAATGTATTAATTACAGATTAATTCAAACAGTATCAAACTAGGAAAACTAGTTTTTATTTTGTTTTTAAGTGTTTATGAGTAACAATGTTAAATAATTTGTTGTTTATCTCATCTAAGACTGTTGCAAGAGTAGGCACTACTTTTGTTTTATTTTTCAATGAATTTTTAGAATCAAAATCTACATACTAGTAAGTGACAAATAATTAATCTATTATTAAATCTAGATTTCTGGTTTCAAAGCATTTATAAGATTTTCATGAACATCAAATCTATATCAATGTTAAATTTGGATAAATGCCTTGACTTCAGATCCGCGTATAACTAAAATTTCAATTTTTTTTAGCTAAATGTAGATTTATAACAAAAGGCATGTGTTTAATGTACTGTTCTTTGTAATAAATGTTTGTGTTTATATAAAATTGAAATGCATCAAGAATTAGTGAGCAGTTCCTGTAGTGCAGAACACTGCCAATTGCACCCACCAAATATTTCTGACAGCTTTGTTTCAATATACAATTGAACCCGTGATAATTGTATTTTTTAAAGCATGTTAGAAATAAGTGATCTGTGTTAAATGTATATTTGTTAAAATAAAATATTTGCATTGTAGTTGCGGTATCTGCAGTTATATTTCTATGAAATTATAAAAATAGCTCATAGTTTTTGGTCCATAGATTTTAATTTCCAAAATCGAATGCAACTAAGACAAAAATGGTAATTTGTTCAGTGTAGATGGAGCAATGTTTACTATAGAAATATTAGAAAAGAACTCTGTATCAAATGTAGAATGTATATTTCCTAATTTTATTATCTATTCAACTTTACTTTTTAAGCTGTTGAGTACTTTTGTAAAAATGTATCAGTATTTGTTAAGGTAAGAATAATGTATACCTCATTGTTTGATCTGTTCAGTTTTAGAATTAACCAGAGTTAAACGTAAATATACTGCACTTGTGATCTCCCAAAACTATAATTTTTGTTTTAAATAATTCAGTTGTAAATATGTATTCCGAAATCACTCAGTATAAAAAATATATCATATATATAAGGTTAGCCAGTGGCCTTGACCTCATATATATATGAAAATATATAAGATAACGGAGTCAAGTAACATTGAGCCAGGCTGTCCTTTGTATGGGTGACCGTCTGAGCGATCCGGTCATTGCACGCAGCTTGCCTGCCCGGTCACTGGTGGTAGTTCGGAAGTCACCCTTAAGCCGTTGGTCCCCAGGTTAACTGTTAGAGAGGGCTTCTTAGCCCTAACTTCGACTGGTAAAATAAGACGATCTTTAACTTTATATATGTCTATATATATATATATATATATATATTGCTATTCTCTCCCAGCAGACTGAACGCTATAGTAGTTGCTCAATATAAATATGACATAGCTGCTAGAATATATTTATTTTTGTAAATATATCAAAGATATTATCATAACTTATGTTTTGTTGTATAAATGTAATAAAACTTAATTGTTTGAATATTAAAGCAATAATCAAAATTATAATAATTAACTAATAAAGCCATATAAATAAATGAGTGATAAAGTGATTAAAGAGTACTGAAATCTTTTTCCTTATAATGACAACCAGGTTTCAATGTTATAAACGTAAAAAGCTGTTCAAGAAAATTGTTAAATAAAAACTCTGTACATTGTGGTCTACATTAAACTGAATAAAGCTGCTATTTTTGGAATACCGTTATTTGTCTCCACTACATAAAATTTGAGTTAAAACCCTGTCATATTCTTTCTCAACATATTAATTATTAAATTAATTAGTTGAGTGTTTTTTATTAGTTTTAAAATACAGCTGTAAAAAAGTCTTCAAAATGACTTTTCATTCCTTAGTATATCTTCAAAGATTCCTCATCAATGCCTATGGCTGATATGGCTCAATAAATGTTTCGCGATCACCTAGTCACAGCATAAAACAGATATTTTTTACCAACTTCAGACACTTCATCAACAGTATCTAGTATTGCTGGGTCTTATATTCAGTCTTAATGCTCAGAGATCGATGAGAAGTCTCTTTAAAACAACTTTTTCCAGCTTGTGGTAGACATTAGTTAGTTATTTAAATAATGGAAGTATATTGATTTATTGCAGTATACAGAAGTTATTGATTTATTTACTTATAATATGAATTAAAAGAGATATTTTGAAATATTATTTTATTTGATAACTAATATCTTTTCTGCTAATATCTTTGTGACAACTCAATAACTGACAAATGCAGGATATACGGCAAAATTGGTTGCCATCTAAATCGCAGCACAAGATATACAGCATTTTGCAGCAATTTCAGAAATGCGTAATTAAAACTGTTATTCAGTGTTGTTTTGTTATGCTATGTTAAAATCATGTTACATCAACTTGTAAGATGACTAGTACTTCCAAGATAATTTTGTGTTGATATTGTATAATTCAAGGTAGAATAAATATATATTCAATTCTATTCTTTGGACCATTTAAAAATATTCTTACTGTGTGGGATGTATTTATTAATATTTATTATGACTGTGAAATAAGCTGACTTCAGTTGAGGCAAAAGCTGCGGACTAGTTTTAACTGCATAATATAGCCATAATAGTATTATGATTGCAAGCTTATGTTACCAACTGATACATTTCTGAATCTATCATTGCAGCTTTTTGATATCTTCCTCTTTCACCCCAAAGATTTTTTTACATTCTATTTTTTACACCAATGTGTTTATAGCATTATTTTTTCTTGAGAATGTCCGGCACACCTCAGTCTTCCACTACTGCTCTTATGCCTGGATCCTACTATAATATGACTCAGTTCCCTATAATATTTTTAATTCCACAATCCATTTACATAATCTGGTCCATAAATACTCCTTAAAACCATATTTTTAAAAGCTTCTAGATGGTTTCTGAATTTTGCTAAATGTCCAGTTTTCTGGTCAATATGGCAGCACTGTTCTTATGATTGTTTTCTAGATGGGGTTTTTGTTTTAAGGAAGCTTAATAGTTTCTGATATGCATAAACAATTTTCTGAGCTGATATTAATATACTTAGAATTTCATTAAATTCAATGTTATTCTTCCTAAGAACTACTCCTAAATATTTAGACTGCTCCACATTTTGGAATTTGTTTTCTCCCACTTCGATTAAGTTTCTTATATATCTTCAAAACCATATTATTTTCTGGTACTTAATTTTTTCTTCGCTAATTTTTAGACTAACCTGTTTGGTTCAGTTATTAGAAACTAGTTACATGTTTGTTAATTATAGCTTGTTTTATGCAACAACTATGACCAAATCATCAGCAAACTCTAAAATATTTATTTTTGTTCAGGGATATTCCTGTTGCATTGCTCTTATCGTTTATAAAAATATATTCCAATGCTATGTTAAAAAGTAGAGGGAGAGGCTATACTCCAGTGTTTATTCAAAATCTTTAGATATTTTTTGGTTTGTTCTAATTTTGAATTTTGGTTCCGAGATACTCTATCTAGTTTTATTAAATTTTTTGGGGGTCCCATTTTTCTCCATTAGGCTGCATAAGTATTTCCTATTCTGACAGTTACATCTGTTTGCAAAGTTAGCCCTTCGCAAGCAGCAAAGGTATACACCCAGCCTCTACTTTAGCTCAAACGCGACTAACAATATATCTGAAATTAAATATTTCTATCGATAGTGTAAAGGAGAGTTCCAAAAACTTCCGCTCAAAGACATCAACTTAGACATGTCTTTGGCTAACTCCCTAAGCTTATCAAAAACATAAATCATCTATAAATGAAAAGGGGCGGGGCAGCCAATCAGAGCATACATGGGCGCGGCTCCATCTCCTGCCTTTGCACAGTCGTAAAACGGAAATATCTTGTCTGTCGTTCCATCCAAGCACATTGTTTTCAAAACTTATGGTTATTTTTCTTTGTGTTTCCTAGTCTCTCCTAGAAGCCCCCAATGAACGAAGCGTGTCCTATTAACTATACAGCCGCTTGTGACTCACTAATCAGGTATACAAATTCTAAGGTACTTCTAGAAGTGCTAGAAACTTGAAATTTGGACTGCAAGTAGACCTAATGGTGCAAAACCTATGAAGTCTAAAATTTGCAAATTTTTAATAAATAAGGGTTGTTTTCAGGGATTGAAAGTCAACATTTTCTTGTAAGAATAACATGGACGGCTCGGCCGAATGGAACATAGTTTCTTTCCAATAGCCATTTAACCAATAAAACTAATTTTAAGGTACACTTACAGTATATAGTTTTTTAGGGGAAGAAACGTAGATTATAGCGATGCCATTATAATATATCGGTGTGAGGAGAATTAATTTATATAAGCGTTTATTTGAAAACTTAATTTTAATTCATTAAAAAATCGTGACATGACAATTTTGAGTGGCGAGGACATTTTTTATTTTATGGTCAGGAACGTTCAACCAGTGTAAAAAAGTTTTCTAATGAAACAAATTAATTAATAAGTTAACTAGAAATCTTGTATAAATGGTAGTTATTGTACAATAGAGCTTAAAAGTCAAAATTATTTAATTCTATGCGTTGAGTTTGGAAATTATTTTAAGTTTTAATTATAACCCCAGGACAAATTTGCATTGTTAAGGCATATATTTTAAAGCATAACATTCTCAACAACTTTTTAATTTAAAGTCATTGCCTATTTATTATAGTTTTGTTATAAAAGTTGTTTTACTGTATAAAATAAATAAAAATTTCAGGGGTTGTTTAACTATTTTCTATTTGTAAATTTTTAGACTGGTGCAAATTTTTTTCTGAGGTGTTAGTTTTACCATTGGACCCATTGGATTCCCTACAGTTTTCAAGCTTAAAGTTGGTGTCTATCTGTAATACCGTTTCAAGAAAGTGTTATTAAACTGCACATACTCAAGCGTTTGACAGAAGGTGGCGGTAGCAAAGACAGACAATCTTGCCAGAGGACTGTTGTCACACAGATAGGGTGTTTGGCTACTCGAAACTGTATAGTATGCGAGTTAATACTTTACACGGTATGAAGTTTTGTAAAAGAACGACTTATCTGTATTTGGACATTAGCATTCTAATGGAAACCATAGAATGGCCTACATCAATTAAAAGTAAGAATGTAGTCACATATTATCTTTGTAAGACACTTATTAACTTAGATTGCCCTGTGATCATCTTGTGTAGCCCACGTGATCAACTTACTTAGCCATGATCAGCTTAGGTAGCACCCATGATCATCTTGAATAGACTCCGTGATCTACCTAAATAGCCCCCTTTATCACCTTGGGTACCCCACGATATCATCTTGTGATCAACTTAAGTAGCTGTGATCAGCTTAGGTAGCATGTGTGATCAACTTAGGTAACCTCATGATCATCTTAGGTAGCTAACCTGGATAGGCTTATGTAGCCCCCATGATATATTCCGAGTAGCCCCCAATGAGCAACCCATAAGTTTTTGTTTTACTGAAGCTCTAATATTTAGTTTACCCAACATCTAATGAATTAATAAAATTAACAATTAAATTTTGTTCAAAAAGTGTCATAATCATCTTGAGGAGCCAAACTGGATCAGCTTAGGTAGCCCCCACAACCATCTTGAGTAGACCCGGTAATCAACTTAAATAGCCCCCGTGATCATCTTGGGTAGCCCCTATGATCATCTTGTGTAGCTCTGTGATCAATTTGGGTAGACCGCGGGATCAACTTGGGTAGCCTCCGTGATTTAAAATATTTGAAATAAAGAGAACAGGGTAGTTTTGTTAATAGTTTGAAACATAATTAAACTAAATAAAACAGAACAAATATATGTATATATATACAACATAAATATCCCCCTTGATCAATTTGGATAGCTCATGTGATAATCTTCAGTAGCCCTGTGATCAACTTGGTTAGCCTGTGTGATCATCTTGTGTAGCCCCCGTGATCATCTTAGGCCGACGTGAAAACGTTGATCTGTTTGCAAAGTTGAAGTTTTTGTTTTACTGAAGCTCTAATATTTAGTTTACCCAACATATAATGAATTAATAAAATTAACAATTAAATTTTGTTCAAAAAGTGTCATATACATTTTTGTGGTATGTACTATAGTTTCCTCATAAAAAAAAGCTATAGCTTAAAACCCCACACATTATTTACCTTTCCTTTTATATTTGCTATAAAATTAGAATTTGCACTTTTCATAACCCAGAAAAAATTAAAATGCCTGAGAAAAATCACTAACCTGTTTGCACAGTTGAAATTTTTGTTTTACTGAAACTGTAATGTTCAGTTTATATAGCATCTTATGAAATATAAAATTATCAATTAAATTCAATACAAATAAATGTCATATACAATTTTGTGTTATATGCTAGATTTTCCTCACAAATAGTCGGTAAAGTTGAGATTTCAAAAACATACGATTTTTTTGGGACAGTTCCTTCCATTTAAGCAAGACTAAAATAAGGTAGAACTTAAAACTATCTGTGGTTATCTTTCGTAGTCCGCGTGATCAATTGTTGTAGTCTACTGTGATTAACTTAGATAGCCAGCCATGATCAGCTTGGACAGCTCCAGTGATCAACTTAGGTAGCCCACTATGATCTTGGGTAACCCCTCCCTCTCCATGATAAAATTGGGTAGCCCCTTGTGATCAATATAGTTAGCTCCCTTTCCCTTAATCGGATTGGGTAGCCCATGTGATTTGGGTAGCAGCCATGATAAGCTGGGTTACACCCTACCCATTATTAACTTTGTAACATCCATTATCAACTTTGGTACCACCCTTGATTATCATGGGCAGCACCCATGGTAACCTTGGTTAACTACCCGTGATCAACTAGTGTAGCTCCTGTCTTCAACTTGGGTAGGTCTCCGCGATTAACCTGGATCGCAAATGTGATCAGTTTGCGTAGCAATCAGCTTGGGTAGCCAATCGTAATCATCTTGTGTAGCTATTGGTGCTCAAACCTATAGCGGGTTCTTAATCAACTCGGCTAGATCCCCGTGATCAATTTGAGTAGCCTCCGTAGTTAACTTAGATGGCCAACCGTGATCAACTCAGACAGGCAGCCATGATACACTTGGGTAGCTCCCTGTGATCAAGTTGGGAAGGCCCCTGGAATAAACCTGGGTAGCCACCCGTGATTAACTTAGTTAGCCCCAGCGATCACCTTAGGTAACCCTTGTGATCAACTTTGGTAGCTCCCGTGATCAATTTGTGAAGCCTCGTGTGATCAACTTGGGCAATCTTCTTAAGTAGCCTCATATTCAACTTGGATAGCCCCCTGTGATCAACTTGCAAAGCCCATGGGATTGATTTGGGTAGCCATCCTTGACAACTTAGATGTCCCCCGTGATCAACGTAGATAACTCGTGATTAACTTAGCAGCCTCCTGTGATCACATTGGGAAGCCCCCGTGATCAACTTAGGTAACCCGCTGATCATCTTAAAGAGGCCTCCCGTGATCATCTTAAGAACCCTCCATGATCATCTTGGGCAACTCCCCGTGATCAACTTGGGTAACCACCCTTGATATTCTTGGATAGCCCCACGTGATCAACTTAGGTAGCTCACCATAATCATAAACTGGGGTAGCCACCCTTAATCAACTTAGGTAGCCCCCTATATATATATATATATATATATATATATATATATATATATATATATATATATATATGTATGTATGTATGTATGTGTGTAGCCTCCCGTGATCATCTTTGGTAGCCTAGTGATCATCTTGTGTATTCCCCTGTGAAAATCTTGGGTAACTACCCGTGATAATCTTGGGTAGTCTTCGTGATCAATCCTTGTACTTCTCTGTGATCAACTTGGGTAATATACTGCCTATAATGAAGTTGGTTACTCCTCTATGATCAACTTGGCTTATCATCCGTGATATTCTTGGGGAGGCCCCATGGTCAACTTGGGTAGCCCCTCGTGATCAATTTAGCTAGCCTTCGTGATTAAATTAAGTAGCCGCCCATGATTAACTTGGATATTCCCTTGATTAACTTGTCTAGCCTCCAAGATCAACTCTTGTAGTGCTCCGTGATTAACTTGAGTAGCATCTGTGATCAGTTTGCGTAGCAGTCAGATTAAGTAGCCAACTATGATCATTTTCTACTGATGGTTAAAAACCTTTCTGATCGATTTGGGTAACCACCTGTTAACATATTGGGTAGCACTTGTGATCTACTTGGGTAACCACTCATCATCAACTTATGTAGCCCCCTGTTATCAACTTGATTAGCCTCCCTAATTAACTTAGATAGCCAACTGTGATCAACTTAGGTATCCACCCATGATCAACTTGAGTAATCAATCCTGATCTCCTTAGGTAACCCCATGGTCAACTTGGGTATCCCCCTTATCAACTTTTGTACCTCCCCGTGAATAACTTCTGTGATCAACTTTCATAGCAGTCAGATTTGGTACCCAACCGTGATCATTTTTAGTAGCTACTGATGCTCTAACCTTTCTTGATGGATCTGTTAACCACCTGTGATCATCTTGGGTAGCCCTCATGATCAACTTGGCTATTTCCATGTAATGAACTTGAGTAGCCCCCGTTATCAACTTGATTAGCCCCCGTAATTAAATTAAATTACCATCAATTCGCACACATTCCATTCAATTATAATATTAGGGGCCATGCCCAGATTACGTAACACTAATTTAGACCTTTTCATACGCCCCCCCCCCCCCAACTTAGGTAGCCACAGCTTCCCTTCAGATTTCTTGATCAGCTTGAGAAGTTACTGTTTTAATTTGGTATCCCGAGATCATCAGGGATAGTCACTGACTTATTTTGGTAGTCTTCAATCATTTTGCCTAGCTACCCGTGATCATTTATGAAACCCCTCGCAGGTTTAGGGGCCACCAATGATCAACTAGGGTGATCATTTGACTACTCTGGTAGCCCACAATCATTTTAAAATAATAATTTCGCTAAGCTGTCAATAGGGGTTCACGAGTTATCTGTATAAAATTAGAAATTTAAATCTGGACTAGTCACACACATGTTTTGCCATAAGAATTAACACCTTGAATGTGGACATGAGAGGGCGGATAGTCTATGTATATGCTCTGGAAAAACTCTCATAAGGAAAGTCATTGTGATTCAGCTGTTCATCAGAGAATTGTGAATCTTTACCACATTTTCATAGCATCACATAATATTATTGGCAAAACAGAGCTTTACTTAACACAAGTGTGAGTTCTCTTATATAAATCGTTCAATTTGGCATTGTAATAACTGTGCATCAGTATTTTTTTGCTTTGTTTTTTCTTTGAAAATCTTTGACTATATAATAAAAATGGATTCTGGTGCTGCTATGATTACTGATTAGGGGAGAACGTCGACTAGGGACTAGAGAGAAAACACACAGCAAGTTGTTGATAATCACTAAGACATTTTATCTGTTATGAAAGTGATGAGATTGAACTGGTTGTAAAGAGAAGACAACAAGTAATCTAGTGCAGTTGTGTGGTGCCTACTTCAGGCATGATGTGATATGTAAGGGTAGCCATCTTTTAGTCTAAATTTTAGTTGGCGAGTACCACATTAAGATAGTATAGAAGAAAAAGGACACATGCCTGAGTTGACAGATCACCAAGTAGAGAGCTCAGCTGTTTGAAATCTACAATGTGAAATAATGGAGAGGACAGGTAGTCAAGTGATCAGAAGCCACCCGCTGACTACAGTCCCTCCTGAAAACATTGCAAAGGAACAACTTAGATACACCTTTCATGTTGACAGTTGACATGTGACAGTTTTACTTTTGATAGTGCTTAACCCTCCTAGTGTTTATTGTCGGCTAGCCGACCTATTATTATCGTGTCGAAATGTTAAAGGTCGGTTTACCGACAATTGAACAGGCCTTTGCTATAAACGCCGTTACTATGCGACCGTTAATTCAACAATTATTATTTTAGTATCTATTGAAAGCTCAGATGTTGTATGACGTCACTGACCAATCAGATTTCAGTGATACATAAAACTATGTATCACAACTCTTGTAATAGAATGACTAGGAAGTTCTGGAAAAAAATGTTTTTCAACCTAGTCGACATTGCAGTATTCAATTCCTATATTATTTATAAAGATAATACAGATAGGCCTATGGCTAGAAGGGACTTTATAATTGACATTGTAGAGTCTCTTGTGGAAACTGAGGAAGTCCAGCCAGCTCATGACACCAATTTACACAAATTGGAAAAATTACCTGGAAAAACCGAAAGAAAATGCATAATATGTTCACGGCCTAATAAACGTGACAGAACAACTTTTTACTGTCCAGGTTGCAATGTAGGTGTCCACAAGCATTGTTTTCACAAACTGGATCACTATTGGAGGCCCACTAGGGCTGGAAGAAAGAGAAAAGCTTCTGAAAGTGACTCAGACTAAACTTAGAGGATTTCCGAGAGTTGTATATAGCTGTATATATTTATTCTATAAATTTAAAATTAAAAATAAATTCTACAAACTATATATTTTTTAAATCTAGACAATATGTGAAACAAAATGGCTATTTTGGATTTCTTTTTTGATGTGTGTAAGTGTGCTCTGCAAGGTTGCAAACTTTGAAAAAAAAGAAAAAAAAACATTTTTTTCAACTTTGAAGAAAAAAAAAATTGAAATAAACAGGTATGTGAATATTCTTTTACGTATTATTATTGGATAGTTTATTACAAATAAAATAGTGTAAATTTTATATTTGTAGTGTATCAAATAATCATTTTATGTACATTTAAGAAAATGTATGCGAAATGGGTCAAAATGGCTGAACATTGAAGGTTAAAACAGTGAACACAAGGAGGGTTAATTAATTTTGATAGTTCTAATAATTTTGTGGACTATCTGTGACAACTTTATCTCTGAAAAAATCATGGAGTATATTTTTTCTAAGTATGGGATGGATACAATTTTATTTTCAACAGACAATTAAATAATTCAAACATTTTAATCACTCACCAACTTGCCTGTAAAAATCACGTTTTTGAAGCAACTTTTCTAATGCTTAAATCCAATAATAAGAGGCAAAGCAACGACACATAGTTTAGTACAAATCATATTTCTACACATAACTGCATATTTATATATTTTAATCTCATTAATAAAGCCTACGTTAAATAATGGAAATTTTATTTTACTAATCACTGGCTTGGCTGGAGCAGTATCCTGTTTAGAATTTCCTGCCCCCACCACTCAGCTTACCATTGACAGCTGTTTGCAGACTACATGTAATCATCTGTTCGTTGCCTCACATTCAGTTAATCACTAACATAATAATACTCATAAAGCTTTATTGGACAGTGCATGCAATATTACTGATGTAATTTAATTACAACACTGCATAATACTGGTCTACTCCAGTGTGCTGAAGACATATTATTATTATATGAATTATTGTAATGAATTATAGCAATATATATAACAGTTATAATATTTAACTGAAAGTTTTGATTTTCCAAACTGTTCCAGTAAAATTAATATTTGTAAATGCCATTCCTAAAGTAAATATTACTATTACATGCAAAAAAAGATTTTAATAATTGGAAGCAATACCCTACATTGTACTACACAATGAATTTCAAGAATAGGAAGTTTAGTGTGTATCCTCATTGGCCCGCTAAAGTTGATTCAATTGAGGCTTCAAATGTCAAACTTCCTAAGTATAAAGTATCATTTTATGACAGGAGAAACTGCTAAATTAAAATAAGGGAATTTATGTTTCTAATTTTCTATTTCGTCTTCAAAAAAAAAAAGCCGTAAGAGTTATATTTTTCTTAAATAAACGCCAATGCTATAAAGAATTCTTTCAAAATTATAAGGTTCTGACCTTTCCTTCTCTTTTTATTCTTGAAACCCTCACTTTTGTAAAATTAAATTTCCCTGTCTTTTCCACTTTCTTTAACCACTCTTACACTCTTCGTGTCAATCACAGTTTAAGATTACCAAAGCATTCTACTGCCTTCTTTGAGAAACATACCCTTTATAATGGTTAGCTCTTTATAACTGCTTTCCACTCTCACTTAAACTGGAGACTAACCATATAAAATTTAAGAAACAACTGAAAAGCCTTCTGCTCGACCTTTGTCGTTACAGCGTCCATGAGTTTCTAGCTGGCCATAAATAATTCTGATTTACTGTGATCGTTGCAAACTTTGAAATAAAAATAAATTGTTTTTGCCCTATCTTTTCACATGTTGTAGTCTTAGTTGATTATTGTTTATTGCATTTACTATGACTTGGCTAATGCGTGTATATATGTTTACTGGCTTAATAAACGATTTGATTTGATGTTTATATAATGAAAACAAATCTATGGTAATTTAAGAGTAAGAAACAAACATTTTAATAACGCCATCAAACAGATAGAAGTTTTATTCAAAATAAATGTTTAACTGATAAAACAATTTATATAAATGATGGCAGTAAAACTGAACAACCAATAGTTATCAGTAGTCCTGAGAAGTAGTGTAATATGTAAACAACCAGTAGTAATTGCCTTCTGGATTTTTCAACACCTAAGACATCATTACTTCAGGGTGATGTAACTACAGGGACTGAGGGACAGCAACTTGAATCTTCAATGGATTATCTGGCTGGCATTTTTCTCTCGATCTTAAATCGGGAATGGCTTTCAGATGATTTAATTAGGATATATTTTGAAAAGTTATCTTTAAAACTATTTCAGGATCGGGGTATTCTCTTAATGAACCCTATCATAGCCCAAGCCCTTAAATGCTTGTCAGATATCAATCATATTATTGAATGCTTAGGGTTGCACGATAAAACACATATTATAATACCAGTGAATGACACCCACGCAGTTGGTGGCTCTGGGTCCCATTGGAGCCTTTTGGTATTTGTAACAAAAATAAATGCATTTTTTCACTTTGACTCATCGGGTTCTCACAATCATGATTCTGCTATGAAGATTGCAAATTCCTTAAGCAATTACTTGAACAAAATCAACAAGGCAAGTATAAATTCAGTGTCAGTTCCTAGGCAGTTGAATCAGTATGACTGCGGCGTTTGTATAATTATATTCACAGAGTTAATATTGCAACATAGACCATGGAATGATCTCAGTGCCAGTTTTCCAGTTATTAAGAAATGTGATCTTCTCACCAAAAGGACTTAGATTTCACTGGTAGTTTTTAACAATAAAAACTATAACTTTGCTTCAAAAGACACTTTGATTGAAATGATGATAAAACCAATTAATATTCTCAATATGAGTTCTAAAAGTACAACTCAATATGATTTTGTGAAGCCAAACACACATCTGAACCAGACTAGTATACAGCAAATGAAGTGTGGCTCTCTAAATGAAAATAAAGCTCTAAAGTGGAATGCTGTTTTAGGTAAAACAGGTAATCACAAAACTAGTACTTCCGGCAGGTCTACCTTTGATCTTGCACTAAGTAATAAGTATCAACCTTTATGTGAAAATAAGATTGACAAAATGCTAACAGCAGGTAATACAACAGCGATAACCTAAAAAAATATAATGTCTCCAAACCTCAGGAAAAATATTAATAAATCTGAGGTGAATACACATACAATTTGCCATGGTAATTCTGATCTTAAGAAAATAACTGAAAAACATAACAAATCAAAGAGAGCAATATATAAGATACCCACTAATCCACTCATACAAAATCAAGACTCCCGTTCTATGCTACATCTTGTTTTTGACTGCTAAGGTAGAGGCATGTCCAAGTATCAGGCTTCGTGGCATCTGGAACCCCTTTAGAGTACTTGGTTAGTAAGGTTACTGATTACTCTGATATGAATGCTCTATCAGAGAATGACTTTTTCATATTTGTAGGTGGTGGAAATAACATCCCTAATAATAACCACAACAAGAATATACTTGGACTTACATAGTGCATAGGTTTACTACAAACTAAAGTAAAATTGCTTAGTCACACTATCCCTTATAGATACGATGTATATAAACTAAGAAATTGGGAAGATTAGTCAAGAAATAAGAAAGTTAGCCTATTCCAACCCAAACGTTCATCTTTTGGATTTGCATATTCTTGAAAGGCGCTATCAAACAAAACACAGGCTTCATATTAACAGACAAGGGAAAAGATATGTTGCAACGCAAATTAAAGAAATTATACTTGGAGAATACCACAGAAAAAAATCCCGCCAGACCTACAGTGTTACTCAGGTAACAATGTCGAACCAGATGGTCTTAAATTCTTCAACTCTGCCCTCATCCACAGACACTCTTCATCATACAACGCATATACAAGGTTGATGAAAAAGTACCAGCACTTCCTGACAATTTGGACACTGGATGTTATCCACCAATGTCTGTAAGGAATCAGAAACCACAACAGGCAGCTCACAGTGTTAGTGAAGTGAATGTGTCATGTCAATCCAGTATGAAGGTGATCAGTGAGTGTGATCTGTTATAGACAGACGAAGAAAATAACACACTTTTCTTGGTGAATAAAGCTATACCTTTTAATCCTGTTAATTCTAATACAAACTGTCTCAAACAGGGTAACAATTTTTTAGGTTTTGCAACAACAACAAATCAAATCATTTAATTGGCATGGAACAAACCAAAATAAAAATATTTCATCAAAACATTCAGCATTTGCCGTCACATTTAGATATTCTCAGCATTACACTGGAAGACTTAAATCCTGACATTGTTGCACTGTGAGAGCATAAAATGTTTGATGATGAAATTCAAAGATTGAATTTCAGTGATTATTTGGTTGGTTCACATTTTGCACGTAAGCACACATTGGGGAGAGGAGTGCTTATTTTAAGTAAATTAGTATATTGGAGAGATAGGACATCAGCAAACTTACCTTAGAAGACAAGTTCACTAACACCAGAGTAGTAGTAACATACACAAAATAAACACATAATCTCACTAATTTTCAATGCCACTGAGATTATGTGTTTATTTTGTGTATGTTACTACTACTCTGGTGTTAGTGAACTTGTCTTCTAAGGTAAGTTTGCTGATGTCCTATCTCTCCAATATACTAATTCCTGGCCTAGTGCCTTTTAACCTAACCTTATTTTAAGTTAAAAAATTTAGTTTGTAAAAAAGTTAATATAACTTCTGTTGAAGCAATAGTTAGTGAAACGAATTTGAATGTTATATTTTTAAAGTAGATAGTTACTCTTTTTTACTGGTTTGTTTATACAGGGTGTCCCGTAAGTAACCAGCCAAACTTCTGGAGGTCATTCCTTGGGTTAAAACAAACAAAATATTTCATGTGTACAAATCGTCTATCTCGCTCCATTATCCGGCTATGTGTCTGTATGTGTTTTTTACTAAAAACTTAATATCTCAAAGGTTATTTAAGATAAAACCATGAAAATTGGTATGAATGTCGATTTGTACAGTATCCATGTACCATTTAAATTTCATTTTTTTACAACAATCTTTTTTCAAAATGGCGGCCATTTTAAATTTTTAAAGCTAAATATCTTAATAACCTTAAATTTTACTAAAAACTTGTAAGTTACAAAAAAGTTTAAGAATTTATTTCTATAAATAATTATATAAAAAGTTTTAAGATTGAACAACTATTAACTGAGAAATTACAATTTTTTCAAATAAAAATATGCTTGATATTAATAAAATTGAAAACTTTAGTGTTCAAATTTGATAAAAATTGTAATTTCTCAGTTAATAGTTGTTCAATCTTAAAACTTTTTATATAATTATTTATAGAAATAAATGTTTAAACTTTTTTGTAACTTAAAAGTTTTTAGTAAAATTTAAGGTTATTAAGATATTTGGCTTTAAAATTTTAAAATGGCCGCCATTTTGAAACAGATTGTTGTAAAAAAATGAAATTTAAATAGTACATGGATATTGTAAAGATCAACATTCATACCAATTTTCATGGTTTTATCTTAAATAACTTTTGAAATATTAAGTTTTTAGTAAAAAACACATACAGACAGATAGCCGGATAATGGAGCGAGATAGACGATTTGTGCACATGAAATTTTTTGTTTGTTTTAACACAAGGAATGACCTCCAGAAGTTTGGCTGGTTACTTACGGGACACCCTGTATAGATCTCCAAAGTGTAGCAATGAAGATTATTTTTTAGTAAAGTTTGAAGCTTTTATTGAAATTATTTTGGAGAATTATAATAACATTGTAATAGTGGGCGACATTAATTTAAATGTTTTAAACAAAAACACAACATATTACAAATTTGTAAGTATATTAAACTTACATAACATGACCTACTTAGTAGACTTCCCAACTAGGATTACAAACTTGTCAGCGACTGCAATAGACAATTGTATAACAAATATTAATAAGACAAAAATTAAAGTAGTTGAGGTATTAACTGAGCTGTCAGACCAGATTATATAATTCTTCTAATGTTGTAAAAACAACATGGGATTTAATAAACGAAGAAGTATGAAGCGGTACATTTAAAGAACAATAACATAACCATTCTAGATAGGGCGAGGTAATTAGTAATCCTTTCTTAGTTGTGAATAAGTTTAATAGTTTTTTTGTGAGTGCTGTTGATGGACTTATTGTACCAAATATAACTTTAGAAGATTCTCCCATTCCGAATGAATTCACTGATAAAACAAAAAACATTTTTTCATTTTGGCAAATCACAGAACAAGAATTGGATAAAATAATTCCATCATTTAAAAGTAAGGTGTCTTCTGGAGTGGGTTTAATTCCATCTTTAAGAGTTTCTTGAATTTTGTGTTCGTATGTAGTTTTATCTAATATGACTGTGGCATTCATTTCCTTTATCTGCAGGTAAAATTTTTATGTCCTGTACACTTTTGAGGGCCTTTAGAGCGTTAAGTTCAGTTTTACAGAGGTTAGGTTTGGAGGGTTGGATTTTCTTTAGGGCGATACTGGCCTCACACCCCGCCCACACATACAGTGGTACTGACCCACCCGCCCACTCGTACACATACAGTGTAGCCTTGATCAAGGACATAAAAGAACTTATCATAAAACCACCGGTTCATTTATTGAACTCATATCTAATTTCAGATCATTTTCCCAGCAAGCTTAAAATAGCAAAAGTAATAACTATATTCAAAAGTGGAGATGATAAAAATGTGGGATGTTATAGGCCTGTATCTGCACTACCAACATTTTCAAGAATCTATCAAAGAGTAGTATATAATCAGTTGCTAAGCCATTTAGAATGAAACCAACTTTTGGACAAAGAACAGCATGGCTTCCGTCAAGGACAATCAGTTATTATTGCTGGTGTAGATTACATTCAAAGCATAATAAATTCTATTGATAAAGGAGAAAAAGTGATAGGAGTGTCTATGGATGTCATCGGGGTCTTTGATAGTGTTTCCTATAGCAGACTAATGCACTGAGACAGCAAGGTATGAAAGGGAAAGAACTGGCCTGATTTCAATCATACCTTCAAGAAATGAAGCAATATGTGGAAATAAAATATACTGAATGTGGCAAATATCAATATAAAAGACACATTAGATATATTCTAGAGTCAATTCGATATGGTGTTCCACAAGGATCCATATTGGGACTCTTCCTTTTTCTCTGTTCCCTAAGGGGCATCCCTAATGTAGTACAGAAAAATGCAAATTCCATATCTCTGTATACTGATGACACAAATATAACAATATTAGGAAAAACAATGAAGAAATTGAAGTGTAATCTTTTATTAGTCTTTCCATGGCCAAACAGTTTTTTGAAAATTTGAACCTCCTTTTGAATTTAAAAAAGACAAACTTGCTTTTTCAACTAAACAAATGAGAAAAAAGTAATCACCCAACAGATAAAATTTACAATGAAATTCTGGAACAGGTGAACAGTATAAAATTCTTAGGTCTATTTATTGATAAGAATTTAAGTTGGGAATGCCATATTGAATATGTTTTAAAAAAGATATCATCTGGTATTTATGCTCTTAAAATAATGAAATGTATGTGTACTTAGAAAACCTTAAAAATTATATATTTTGCTTTTATTCATTCATATAATATATCCTATAGTAGGTAGTCAGCGGGGGGAGTACGGGGGTCAGAACTCCCACTCCCTAAATGTCAGGAAAAAACGTAACGTCTCGTTAGAAACAAAACAATCCTATTAAGCGAAATAAATGTGCAATGTATTTGGTTTTTTGATTGTATTTAGAGAGATATTCTCACTAGTATTCTGTAGTGAATGTAGGAAGACTCTATTTGGGAAAGAACCCGGTAATCCAATAAATAGGATTTTGTAGCTGAAGACGACAAAGGTATGTTAACCTTATTATTTTTCATATATATCAGTTCAGGAGACTTTAACAAGAATAAACAACCTATATAAGTTTAAATTAAATGGCAAATCATAATTAGATGAAAATTAAAATGGCACCAACCTGTATGGTGGGATTTTTTTCCCTCTGTCTTCAGTGTTTTTAACTCTTATTTTCTGAACATATATTTGTTTGGAGGGAAACCTGTGAGTCAGGTTGTGATATAACCAACCTAATTCTCTAAATGGAAAAACTAATTTTTTCATTTTAAATCCTTTTTTTTAAATAGAAAAGAAATTTTAATAAATATTAAACTTCTCACACAGTTAATAAGGCATATCTTACAATTTATGTAAATAGTAACAGTTTATATTATTAAAGTTTGGCACAATAATTTTTTTAACTTTAGTTTTACATATTTCAATGTAAAATGTAAAAACAAATGTAGGATTGGTTCACTTTTCCTCTTAACCATTCAATTATTCCATTATAGGCCATAAAAAGTGTTCATGTTATATACTGTCGTAAAAATATAACACAATATTACTAATGAATACACATCTATAGATATACAGGGTGTCCCTGAACTCTCTGAGGATATTTTTAGGTATTGATTGTGAGTAAAAAAAAGGCATAATATCATATTTAAAAATTCCAAATCCCCTCCGGTACCCATACAGGTGCCATTTTGTATTTTTTACAAATTATTTTATATTTTTTAAGACTATTTAACCTATAGAGTTCAAATTTCATATACACCTTATTAAAACCATTTTATAACTGAAATAAAAAAATCAAAAACCTTTTTTAGTTATTTTCAAAACGGCGGCTCTTTGAAATGTTTGATCCTTAATAACTTTTTGAAGGTAAGGAATACAAAAAATTACAAGAATATCTTTCTTTTGTAAAATAAAATTTTCAATAAAGAAAAATAAAGTTGAATGAAATCAGTTGACAAACAATCGAGATTTGACTATTTTTGTATTTAATCATTTACACGTGAATGTGTTCAGCCATGGTGTCATGCCGCGCGAGTCAACCACAACAATACATCAGCGATATATTCTGATTACTTTCATCCAAAACATTACAATAAAGTGATTTGTGATGTTATTGTAATAAAAATGCCCCTAGCAGGCAACAGAAAAATTTTGCAGATGATTTTCGTTGTTATTAAATTAAAAATTAATTTCAACCTTCAGTAGCGCCATAAAAACTAAAATTGTTGTAATTTATAGGTTGGTAGAATTGTTGAGGGTGTTAGAATTATTAATGAAGAAAATTAATTTGCTGCTGTGCGCCAGTCACTTTCCAATAGTTTTTTCTTTGCAATCAAATGAGAAGACTATTTTGAGCATACGTTGTTTGAGCATACAGTGTTGCTTGATGATGCCAGCTTTGCTGGCGAAAGGCCTCGAAAAAGTATTATTTATTGGTGATTTTGTAAAAATTTATTAACAACGAGGAATACCAATATCAACTCCATCTGAAATTTTGATCATAGTTCGTAATGTGAAAATAAATTTAATTAAAGTTTCAATTTATAATCTAATGCTTTTTTTAATTTTACTTGTTTTAGTCTACTAACTGCTTTGCATCACAAATAAATGTTACAACAATTCTAGTTTTTAGGGCACTACTTAATGTTAAAATTAATTTTTAATTTAATAACAACGAAAATCATCTGCAACTTTCTTCCCGTTGCCTGCTAGGGGCATTTTTATTACAATAACGTCACAAATCACTTTATTGTAATGTTTTGGATAAAAGTAATCAGAATAGATCGCTGATGTATTGTTGTGGTTGATTCGCACGGCACAACACCATGGCTGTACACACTCATGATTAAATACAAAAATACTTAAATCTCGATTGTTTGTGATCCGATTTCATTCAACTTTACCTTTTTGGATTGAAAATTTAACTTACAAAAAAAGGTATTCTTGTGATTTTTTTTAATTCCTTACATTCCAAAAGTTATTAAGGACCAAAAAATTCAAATAGCCGCCATTTTTAAAATAATTAAATAAGGTTTTGAATTTTTTAATTTAAGTAAGAAAATGGTTTTATTAAGGTGTATGCCAAATTTGAACTCTATAGGTCAGTGGTTCCCAACTCACTCCGGGCCGCGGACCACTTTACTTGACATTAATAATAGCACGGACCACCATTGATATATATATATCAATGGTGGTCCGTGCTACTATTAATGTCAAGTATAGTATATATATATATATATATATATATATATATATATATATATATATATATATATATATATATATATATATATATATATATATATATATATATATATACTATACTTGACATATATATTACTGTATTATACTGTATTATACTATATATATATACATATATATATATATATATATATATATATATATATATATATATATATAGTTTCAAAGGCAATAAAAAAAAAAAAACATTAATCATAAGCAAATTGTTTATTTTTAGAACATTTTAGCAACAGTTACATTTTCATTAGAATACTAGTTGAAATAGAAATTAAATGTTCTCATTGCACATAAAATATTTTTTAGGAATTATTTTAGTGAGACTTCTGAGCTCGAATCTGTTTTACTATTTCAGGAATTCTCGGTGAATGGTTCTTGCTCAGTGCTAGTCGCAGGTCGCTGCCTAAGCTCAGCCGGTTTCTTTGTTTATTTTTTATTAACAGCAAAGTTGAAAAACCTTGCTCACACAGGTAGGTGGTTGAAAATAGCACAAGGTACCTAAGTGCTATTTTTCGGACATATGGGTATGAAATGGCCTTTCGACACCACAGCTCTTCCAAATCTGTGCCACTTTCAAATGTGTCCTTCAAATCATTGTCATTTTGCAGTTCAATCAACTCCTCTTGGATATTGTCGGGAACATCTGTGACTTTACAGCTGAAAGGATTTCGAGTCATTTTTTTAATTATCTGTGTGTCTTTGTCGTACTCAGGAAAGTATCGTGAAAATTCTGCTTTAAGCGTTCCTAAATGTGTGAGGATGTTTGGTAAAATTTTATCCACATGAGAAGTCCAACGGTCTCGAGAAATTGCAATTAGGGTTTGGCCCTTATACCTAAGTCATCCGCTTTCGGGAGATGGCCAGTGGGATTAGGATGCTTCTTTAGTTTTTAGTTCTTTAGTGGATTAGGAGGGAGAGGCCAGGGTTAGTGAACTGAACTAACCCTCCATACCCTCTCGCCGAGCTGGCCGGATACAATTAATGACTTGCCTACTAGCTACTGTTCTGCTCTAATTAACTTTTTTTAATTTAAAGTCATTAATATATTTAACAATTTCTTTTAAAACAATTTGGTTTTAGGGCCCTGAAACTCCAAATGTTTTAGTTTTTGAGCTGGCATTCATATGTAATATGTGCATTAGCTATTTATACAAACATGTCAATTTTTGTAAATGCTACTTAAGTACTTTCTGAGCTAGGGCAATGAAACGATTTTTGTTGTTGTTGTCTATTTTCCTATATGAAATACATTGGAACCATTTGGGGACCAAAAAAGGCCGTCATCTTGTTTATGAGTGAAATATTCTTGGAGGTTTCAGACAGAGAGCTTCAATGCAATTTACACATGATGGGTGTTGGACGCCGAGGAGTGCCTCAATATTTAGTGTCAGTAAATTAGTCACTACATTGAGATTTACATAAATGTGATAAATACAATTTAACACTATTATTTATTTTTAAATAATTTATTTTATTTCAAATTTTAAACGGACTATTAGTGTTGGGCTATTCATTTTCATTTGCTATGTTTTTTATTTATTTATATTTATAAGCTATAGTGGTTTAGTTAACTGCATGGCCCCCACATGATTACAGGCCCTGGTCCCAATATCAGTGACTACGCCCCCCCCCCCTCATTTCAGCGGTCACATTTTAAAGCATGGTTACATGAGTATTTTTTACTGTATAATATAGCGTATAATGATAAGTGTTTTACAAGTTTAATCATATGTATAATTATTTTATTTAAATCACACATCAATTTTATTTAAATGCTAATGACATATGTTTATCGTTTATATAACTCACTAGTAGACTAAAACAAATATTGAGCTGCTGTTCATCTGCCATTAAACACGGGTTACATTACAATAACTCTATTGAATAATGGTTTTTCTAGCTTTGTTCAGACTAAAAGAGTCAATCATCTTGGCCAACTCATTCTCAATCGACAGAAGTGCAAATGATTTAGGTTACTTGGGCCTGTTGTAATTCTCTGCCAGGATTTTAAGAAGTTGGCCAATCTACTAAAAGGCCTTTCAGCCGTAGACACAGTTACTGGAATTGTACTAAAAGTCTTCTTGCAGTACACAGATTTACAAAAATAGTGAAAATTTTTTCGTAAATGACATTGAGGATCTTCATTAGGCCTTTCTCCGATTGGAATATTGTACTATGGAGTGTGGACGGTCTTCATATGAACAATTTCCTCAGCTAAGCTGTGTGAATCTATTCAATAAGTCTGAAGGATACTTCGATACAAGATCTCTTGTTTTTACTTAAAGTACAAATTTTTTTCGAGTCCACAAATAAAATAACTGGTGAAAACAGTTCACATATTTGTTCACAACTTACATATCTGTTTTTTAAATCAGCCATAATTAAATCCAAAACAGATAAACAACAGAAGATTTTAATGCATTGTCTGAAGATCTGAATGTATATGCAATGAAGATGTCTCTAGCTGAAGGTGCTGAGGTTGTGCATGCGTCTTTTCATCTGGGTTGCTTTTAACAACAAACTGAAGCGGAATGCCACAAATACCTACTACCTCGTTTCCCATGAATCACGTAGGACCTACACCTCATTCAGTAAATCTATTCATTTATTCATTTTTAATTAGTTGTGTATTGACTTTGGTGGAGATATATTTCTTCTCCGTATATTTCTTCAATGTTTTCATCCGCATACCTGAGATAAATTGTTATTTTGTCGATATACTGGTTGGAATTAGTAAATAATTTATTGTTTTCCATATGATCTAGAAATATTTCTGCTAAAATATTTCAGAGAGAGGGGAGCCCACTGCTAAAGAAGTATTGCAACTACATAATAGTAGATATTTTAAAACATTATTTTGTATACTTTTATCCTCACCCAAATGTTATTATTAATTGTGCTGAGATTATATTACCGTAGTTATTCAGACAACTAAACTTACCCTCATACCTTAGATGAAGGAGCTTTATTTATAACAACAGTTTGAATAGTTAATTGTGGCCATACTTTCTCTTTTAGTTTTATGAAAAGTTTATAAAACTATTTAGACCTTGTAAGCTTTGTTGTTATGAATTCCAGGAGAATACAGTCATAAACTACATCATGTTATCAACAGTGGTGAGTGCTTAGATAACATGTTGTAAGTCCCTTCAGTCTTAGATAACATGTTGTAAGTCCCTTCAGTCTTAAATAACATGTTGTAAGTCCCTTCAGTCTTAGATAACATGTTGTAAGTCCCTTCAGTCTTAGATAACATGTTGTAAGTCCCTTCAGTCTTAGATAACATGTTGTAAGTCCCTTCAGTCTTAGATAACATGTTGTAAGTCCCTTCAGTCTGTAAAATGTAAATAAACCAATTGAGTATTATTGTTCCTCTCATTTGATTGAACTCTTTGTTTAAATCCCATATCCATTTAATTGATCCATTGCTCAAGTGTAAATCAAATTTATGATTCCTATATAATATTCTGTTGTAAAGTATCAAAATTATTAATTAATAAATTCAAACTTTATTCCACATTTCTTACCAATTCATTACTAGTTTTAAACATTGTGTTTTGAAAAATGCATGATTAATAAATGGTATTGAGGACTCCAGTTATACGAGTATGTGATTTGAAACGCATGCATCAAAATATTAAGCTTATATGATGAAGAATCATCTATCAGCACTCTTCTGTGATGGACTGAAGATAAGGCCAGTGGCCTTGAAATATCTTTATGAGTGTTTTATTATTTTGTGTTTTACCAGTTTGTGTGTGTGTCTGTTACTTTCGAAAAACTTGTTAAAAAGGTAAGTCGGCTTTCTTGTCCCAAACAAAACCTAAATACGTGTAATTATCATGTAATATTTATAATCAACAATCATTTTAAGTCAGAGCGAATTATGAGAGATGAAGAATTTAGTATGGTATTAGAAGTGGACGGAAATATTTTGACGAACAAACAGAAAATCTATTAATTATTCCCTTAAATACAGTTATAGTTTTTTTGGGAGCTAATTAATTAAAATGTGTCTCAAAATAATCTTCTTTTTGTTAATACAGCTTATACTTAAGGTAGGCCTAAATTGTACAATATTGCAATTCTGGATTACCAGCATTTTCTGCTACTTAGATCATTGTAAGTAAATAGAACTACCTTGTTACAAGATTTGATAATTAATGTGTAACAGAAACATGAAAAGTATTACAAGCTATTGCCAGAAAATTCCAAAGCGAGCAATCAGTTGCGTATGGGCCATAATTCTAGAATACCATACCATGTTCTAGTAAGCATGAGCAATTAAAACCCCTGGTTATGACTGGCACAACATTACATTGTTCCAGCATGCCTGTAATTTCAGTGGGCTTGTGTTACAAATAGATTTACAATACACATTTACACTGTGAGAGTACTTAAACAGAGGGAAGTGGGAGTACAGTAGTCTCTGGTTAAACCACTCACATTAAAGTCCATTTGTTCTATTTGGACAAGATCAACAAAGAAATAACTGTTCTAATCATTGAAAAGGTCTGCAATAAATTATATATATAGTATATTATTTTGTTTAGTTATCTTCCTTGCTTTTTGTTTAGTTTTCTTCCTCTCTTGACCTACATGATAATAATGCTCTAGAGTTCATTACATTTTTCATTTTAGAATATATCAATATCTTGATCTAGAATACAAATAGGATGACTGCATGTAGGAAATAGAAGAGCGTAATGAAAGTTGTTTGTACAGTAATTATACAAACAATGCATTAATATGGATTGAAGACCACTGGCACTGAAAACAGGAATGGATAAACTGTTTCGTTATTCTTAGACATTATATTTGTTCATTTATTGCTTAGAAATGAGCCATAGGTTTCTGAAATGTAGGTTTTGTGATCTGATGTTTTAATTCTTGTTTTATTTTTATGTTTAGGAATCAATTGATATAATTAAACTGCTGTTATAACCATTCATGACTGCTGTGACCTTTATTGTGTTAATCTCTTCATTATAGTCATTTGAATCCATTGGAATAGAACAATCTATGGATAACACTGCTATAAGCAGCAATTGTTTGAGAATATGGTTGGTGTGAACCTGAGTCGATGGGGTTTGATCTGTACATGTAGGTTTTCTGTATATTTTGAACTCGAAATTGCTATTTTGCATTGTTAATTCTCAGAAATTTATAGAGTTGTTTCTTTCCTTCTCCAAAGTTTGTGTTAGGTTTTAGTGCAAACTACATAAATAACCATTCAATAAAACCAACTGTCTGCTACTACCATTAAAATAAAACAATGGTAACATCCACTTCCCCACCTTCCCTCCGCTTAGAACATATTAACTCAGAAAGGAGCACAGAATTAATATGAGTTTAGTATTGTCACAATGCCTTGAAGAAAATACCAAAGAGCAGTACAGTAATTGTATCATGTGTCACATAAAAGTAAAAGGAAACTGGGATCTCAGAGTAATCAGTACAGAAAATTCTGTGTGTGGGATAAAGTTGATAGAGAGTTTAAGGTGCCCCTGAATCCAGAGCCATCACTCCAAGACGCACAAAGTGAGGAGACAATCAAGCTGATCTCCATTTTAGCTGGTGCATTAGTTACATTTAAAAGCAGATAACAATTAATTAATCTTTGAATTTTTGAACAATAAAAAAATATGGAAAAAGGACTAATTAAATTAACGTAAAGTGCAATATTTGATCACATATTTAAGTTAAAAAAGTTAATGTTGGCTTTACTACATACATATACAGTACCATACCTGAGTAACAATAATTTAAATAAATTTAAGCTTAACTCACATCAGTAAATTTATGTTAGTCTACCTAGTCTCTTGTTTTATAGTTTATACAATTTGTTGCAGTATACGAAGCATTCTTTATTACAAATGTAACTCTATGTATGCTGTAAAATTTTGCTAATTAATAGGTTAGTTACGTAAAATAAACAGTTTATTTCAGTTACCTGGATTTTTATTTACCTTGAAGCTGATTAAGATCTTCAGTAAATTTAGCTTTGATATTTTAATGTACTCGATGTATAGAATTTTTATAAATTCCCGTGGTGTTTGATTTAACGAAGTGTAACTATGATATTGTAAAAATGTAATCATAATGAAATAAGACAGCAGCACATTTATGTGAAAGATAAGTCCAGTCACTGTATTTTTAAGAAGACACGAGTTCGACTTCAGCCACTAGATGAAGAGATTCCTGATGTCCTATCTCCCTTATTAAATTATATCTCCAGGTCCAATGACCTATATCCATTTCTAAAATAAATAATAAATTAATGCAATAAATGATTCCCATAGGCAAAGTGGGTTCCATTCTGTATTATTTAATTTACTTATGAAGTATCCATGGTAGAAATCCATGATAAAAACTCTTTCTATTTCAATCCCTGTTGTCAAATTTCAGTAAACAACATTCTTAGCTTATAAACAATATTTTTCAATTTTGTCTATAATCATGTTCTTAGAATAGTGCTTTATGTACATGGTCTTTATATACATGTTCTAATATTTTACGGGTTTTGTTTGGGACAGAAAATCAGGCTTACCTATTTAAGTATTTAAAATGTAAGTCTGCTTTCCTGTCCTAAATAATTCAGGTACTTGCCCTATTGTGAAAAACTAATGTTTTACAGATTGCTTACCAGCTCAAAACAAGCAAATACTTTTATCCTCTTTCATACTGTTTTCTATCTGTATGTGATTTATACAATACTCCAAGGTAAATATTTAATAATGGGGTGTTCACAATTCTTTAACCGGTCAATAATAACTACATGAATCCATAGGAATTTTCCCCCAAAGTACAGATTTTTTACATAAAATTTAAAGAAAAAAGATTTTTTAGCATATGATATTACATTTTTACCAAATCTAAATATCTCAAGAACAGTTTAACATACAGTAATGAAAATTTGTTTATGGAATTTTCTTTTAAAAAGGCAAATTTTGTGTAAAAGGGTATGTAGAGCATATGTTTCAAATGGTGGAGGTCTAAAAGTTTTGTTAAGTTAGATGTAAAAAACACATTTTTGTAAAATTCACACTCAGGCTGAAAACATATAGGATACAGGTTATGTTGCATTGTTTGCTTGCTTTCACCTGAATAATAATAATCCTGTAAGATATAGAACAGCTGAAGATGGACTCCCAGAATTGATGTATATGAATATTTAATAATGTCAACAGTCCACCCCTCTCCTCCCTATATCATGGTTGGAATGAGAATGTGTAGAAGGGCTCACTGGATTCTTAATATTAATAAAATAGTATACACTCTATCCAAGTCTTAATTTATTTATCTATCCAGGCTCTTGGGAGGGCAATATATTTTCACGAAAGTGGATTAGGCCCTACCCTAAATGGGGGGTGATGTTGTTCGCATCCACAGCAAATTGAGCACAAATATGGTAGCTGGACTGTTACAAATTTGTGATTTTCCAACTATGTTAGCTACCACACAAAATAAAAAAGGCCCTTTTGAGGAAAAATCTAATTTAAATTAATAGGTTCTGTTTTAAATGTTGTGCATCAGTAGGGTTCTTCATGAAAACAACGCTGATATCATTGCACTCCAAGAGACCTACATTGAAGATACAGTAATAATAGTGCGAGAGGCAATATTCCTGGATACAGACTTGTTGATACTATAAGGCATAGAGTATATGGTATTGCAACTTACGTGAAGCATGATATTGACAATGTGTCAGTTACCCACAAGAGCTCTGATGATAACATTTTTGTCTTTGGCAATCCAAGTGACAGAAACTAGAATAGATAATGATTATAAGCCTCCTAACATCCAGTGGCTTGACGATAGGATTTTGCCAAGTTTTGAAAATCCTGTCCTCTATGTGGGGGACTTTAACAGTTACCATAGCCAATGGGGTTACAACATCAACGATGAGAATAGCAGAACGCTTACTGACTGGGCTGAAATGAACAACCTTTTCCTGATCTTTGATACTAAAGATTCAGCTACCTTTTATTCAACTCGTTGGCGTTGAGGTTACCTCCCGATTTAAGCTTCTGCTCATGTGAACGATCATCAAGCCCAAAACCAATTAGGAAAGTTCTTGATGCTTTTCCCACTCTCAACATAGGCCAGTACTGGTTTCATTGGGGATTCAAATTCCCATAATTCGATCTTTTCCACGGCCTAGACGACATTTTAATAAAGCACATTGGGAGGCCTTTACCACCAGGCTTGATGATAGCAATAGGTTCATTCCTCCTACAATAAGAAATTATGATCGTTTCACAAACCTCGTCTTGTCCATTCCTAAAGCTTGCATACTGAGAGGATACAGAAGGAGTGTATACCAGGATGGAATAAGGAATTAGATGATCTTTACAAAGAGTTTAATGCTAACAAAAACTCCAATAATGCTAATCTGCTGCTGCACTCTCTAGACATTGCCAGGAGAGAAAAATAGGTGAAAACTATTGAAGGTATAAAATTTACCCACAGCAGTAGAAAAGCTTGGTCACTTTTAAGGAAACTCTCTACTGGTAAATCTCCAAATCAAAGAGAAGTGCTTTACCCAAAGGCCTCTAATATAGCTAAATGGATAGTCAGCTTATCAAAGTCAGCCCGCCAACCTTAGGACAAACACGTGCTTTACAAGCTGAGTGAAATAAAACAAAGTCAAATGGCACCACTGGAAGTCTTCAGAAATTTCACGGAGGAAGACATATACAGGGCAATTTCCACTATACCAGCAGGGAAAGCAGCCAGTCTTGATGGTATCTTTCAGGAATTTCTGCTACATGCTGGTATCAAAGTTAAACAATGGCTTCAAGCAGTCTACAATAAGATATTAGCTACAGGCAATTTGTCAAAAACATTCAAGCGATCAAAAGTAGTAGCTATTCTGAATCCTGGAAAAGTCCCTGAACGAGTGGAAAGTTATCGCCCAATATCTCTTGTTAGTGTTTTTTATTAGCTGCTGGAAAGGTTGCTATATAATAGAATATGAACCATTCTCGATTCTAATGTTCCAATTGAGCAGGCTGGTTTTCGTCCTGGCCAAAGTTGTAGCCACCAAGTCCTAGCTCTGACATCTTTTATTGAGAATGGGTTTGAAAAGAAGTTGAAAACATCTGCAGCTTTTGTTGATCTCACAGCAGCTTATGACACAGCGTGGAGCAAAGGTTTGTTGTTAAAGTTCTACAGCTTCCTTCCTTGTCCCTTTCTTTCGCGACTTTTGGAGTCAATGCTTATTGCCACTGACTCCAAATAAAGTATATCTCGACCGTGAAGAAAGCTCTTTTAGACAGTTGAAGGATGGTCTGCCACAGGGGTCTGTTCTTACTCCTGTATAAAAAACGGTATACACGTCAAATTTTATTTGACGTTATACCGTTGACATCCCAATAACAAAGTTAAGAAAGTTTATCTATGCAGATGATATTGCTTTAGCTTACCAACACAAGGACTTCAAAGCTACTGAAGAAACACTCACAAATGACATTGCAGCTCTCGAAGAATATTTTAGAACCTGGAAGTTAATCCTAACCCATAAAAAACCGTAGCCTGCTTCCACCTAAGTAACCGACTGGCTAATCAAAAATTAAACATCTTTCTAAATGGTATAAAACTCCACCACGATGATCATCCACTGTACCTGGGAGTAACGCTAGATACATCACTGACATATAAAAGCCATTTCCATAAAACAGCAGCTAAAATTAAAACCTGGGCAAATGTAATACATCATATTGCTGGAACAACTTGGGGAGCCAACGCACATGTCTTATGTACAACTGCTTTGTCACTGGTTTATTCAGCTGCTGAATACAGTGCTCCCGTACGGCTAAATAAACTTAACTTACGGGGGGGGGGGGGGGACAAGATAATCCTGTATGATTGTATGATTGTCCAACTTAACAAAGCCATGAGAGCTATTAGTGGTACTCTCATGGCAACTCCACTTCCTTGGCTCCCGGTACTGAGCAATATAGCTCCTTCAGAGATAAGACATCAGGACGCACTACTTAAAGAATTCAATAAGATCTTGATTGCCCTGCACCTCCCCATTACCCAGGATCTCCCTCGTCAGAACGGTAGCTTGAAATCTCAAAACACACCACTACGTACTGCTTCCCAGTTGAGTAATTCAAATTGTTCGCCCAATACTAGCTGGGCCAGAGTGTGGAACAGTTTTTATGGGCTAAATAAGTTCCTTATTAACGCTCCATTAATACCTGTAGGTGGGATAAACCTCCCTCGTAGGGAATGGACACTTTTGAATCGGTTCTGAACTGGCGTGGGAAGACGTAACTAATGGAAGTATAAATGGGGATTGATACTAGACCAGTCATGTGATTACGGGGAGTCTATCCAAACAATGGATCACATAATTACAGATTGTCCCCTGTGTTCTTTTACGGAGGCATTGGCTAGTATAAACAGAATAAATGAGGCAGGTCGTAAATGGCTACCCATGGATTGGATTTAGCTCTGTGATAGGACATTACTTTTATTTAATATTATATATTGCATTGACTTAATTCAAATATATATATATATATATATATATATATATATATATATATATATATATATATATATATATATAAGGTGTCTTATAAGATAAAATCATGAAAATTGGTATGAATGTTGATTTTCATAGTGTTAATGTACTATTTAAATTTCATTTTTTCCCAATTATTCTTTTCAAAATGGTAGCCATTTTAAATTTTTAAAGCCAAATAAAAATTAAATTCTTAATAACCTTTAAATTTTAAAAAGACCTTACAAAAAAGTTCAAGAATTTATTTCTACAAATAATTGTATAAACAGTTTTAAGATTGAACAACTATTAACTGAGAAATTACAATTTTTATCAAATAAAAATATGCTTGATAGTAATAAAATTGGAAACTAGTAAAGTGACATTTATTTACTAAAAATTAGATTAGTGCTAAATAGATTTTTATAGCTGATTTAGAAATTGAAAATATATACATTAAGTGATTATCAGCTGACTGTAATATTGTCAGTTCGTTGTTGGAAAACACCTATTTTTATTTGTTATTTATTGATTGGAGTTCATTACTAAACAAAAACAGTGAAGTTTAGGGGTTTTCTTGAGATAGTTTTTGTGGTTGCACTGGTATTAATTTATTATCTTATTTAGTTTCTTCGTGAACCAAAATGCCTATTTATTCAAATGAAGAATTAGCTGACATTCATTTTATTTATGGATTGGCTAATGGAAATTCACTCGAGGCAATACGACTCTATGAAGAAAGATTTCCTCACCGAGAAACGTTCGTAACTGTTCATAGGTCCCTGAGGGAGCATGAAATTTTTGCTAAAGTTGAAAAGTTGGGTTGTCCAGTTTCAGTGACAACTGTTAGAGCTCAAGAAAGAATATTAAATGCGATTGAAGAAAACCCTAGTACGAGTATCAGAAGGTTGTCACAGGTAGAAGGAATGTCAAAAACCACTATGTGGCATATTTTGAAAGATCAACAATTGTATCCATATCATATTCAACTAGTCCAAAGTCTTTCTGAAAGAGACTTCCAGCCAATAATTAATCTGTATCAATGGTTTTTCGGAAAAAATGCTTTTATTTCACTATTTCTGTCAAGTATTTTGTTTATCGATGAGGAAGGATTTTCAAGAGAAGGTATTTACAATTACCATAACAACCACTTTTGGACTGTTTCAACCCTCATGCTACATCGCAATGCAGACACCAAGTACTTTTTCTCTTAATGTGTGGATAGGGATTATTGGAGATAAATTGTTAGGGCCTGTATTTTTGCCAAATAGACTAAACGGAGCATCATATTTAGACTTTTTACAACATTTATTACCTGAACTATTAGAAGACATGCCTTTTCATGAAAGAAGTTCAATGTGGTTTATGCAGGATGGTGCTCCTGCACATTTTAGTGTCGATGTTAGACTACACTTAAGACAGGTTTTTAGAAACAAATGGATATCCTGTGGTGGTCCTGTAGTGTGGCCTGCCAGTTCTCCTGATTTAAACCCCTTGGACTTTTTTGTATGGTTACCTTAAATCTTTGGTATGCCAAACACCTGTTGGAAGTATTGAAATGTTAAGGGAAAGAATAGTTGATGGCTGTAATACGATTAGACAGAAACTGGGTGTATTTGAACGAATGAGAAGTTCTATGAGAAATCAACTAGAACGATGCATAGACATGGATGGTGGGCACTTTGAGCATATGTTGTTGGATCACTAGTATTTTTTTCTTTTGTTCTTTACTGTTGTTTTTGTTTTGTAATAAACGTCACTTCTAACCGACTCCTACTGTACTTAGTTTTTAGTAAATAAATGTCACTTTACTGAAGTTTCAAATTGTATTAATATCAAGCATATTTTTATTTGATAAAAATTGTAATTTCTCAGTCAATAGTTGTTCAATCTTAAAACATTTTACACAATTATTTGTATAAATAATTCATAATTTTTTTTGTAACTTGCAGGTTTTTGGTAAAATTTACAGTTATTAAGATATTTGGCTTTAAAAATTTTAAGTGGCTGCCATTATGAAAAGGATTATTGTAACAAATTAAATTTAAATAGTACATAAACACTATGAAGATCAAAATTCATACCAATTTTTATGGTTTTATCTTATATAACTTTAGAGATATTAAGCGTTTAGTAAAAAAAAAAAAAAACATACAGACAGATAGCCAGATAATGGAGCGAGATAGACGATTTGTACACATAAAATTTTTTTGTTTTAACCCAGGGAATGACCTCCAGAAGTTTGGCTCCTTATTTACGGGACATCCTGTATATATATTAATCTCAATTTCTATATGTTCTACATCTGCCACTCAGTTTTACCCATCAACACAAGACCTTCTGCACTTCAGAACCAACAAAAATATTTGCACTTCTGACATGAGGTACATAAATGTGTACTAATTGCAGAAATCAAAAATACAATTTAGTCAGCTCTCTGTCTTCTTACACAGGATACATCTTCATAAACAGTTCACATCACAGTTTCAGTTCAGCTCATGATTTAAAAAAATAAATAAACAGAAAAGAAACAGAATTGATATCACCTGCATGTTGTTGACACAGTGAGGAAGGGGGATGTAAGTGGCTAACCCCCCCTCCTAGGCCAACGTAAAGGCAAAACGCTAGACCGTAAGTCGACAGCTGCACCCCAAATCATTTTTACAACTTTGTGCAGAAGTGCAGCATGTTTTGCTTCTCATCTGGATTCTGGCTGGATAGCCTTATTAACTTAGCCGTGGTGTATGGTCAAATATTGGTGGAGGCTAGAAACAAAAAAAATTAACAGTTGAAAGAGAGACAAATTATTAATATAAATTATACTTTTATAAAGTTGCATAATACTTTGCTATATTATAGGTTGGCACCAACATCCCCACCTCAAAAGCAGAAGGAAAGTTCTCCATCATGCAGCGTGTCTTCATTTGTTCATGTTCTACAGTAGAGTACTTGGAGTGCCATACACTCTGCTGTGGAATCCAGGGTCTGAATACATTAGGTTTTTATAATTTTTGGGGGTTGTCTATCTCTTATATGCCTCTGGTATACCCTGACTAAAAATGAACAATAAAATAGTTTTTATTAGACGTCTCAACCCAATAAGATTTTACTAGATATATATATATATATATATATATATTTATTTATATACTTAAATGTTTTGAGACAATAACCACTCATTTTGTTCTAACAAATTTATGATTAGAACAAGGTAAGTCATCTAGATAATGTAGCAGCTATTACAGAAGTATACGCAGAAAAAACTGTGTATTACTGAAATAGACAAAATACTTCCTTCTTTCTTGATTTTACAAAATGGTCAATATCGCTAGAGATTTAATCCTGAAAGGTTGGAGTTAGCTACCAATAGAAGAATAACCTTAGAAGGTTTACTTACTGTTGGGTTGTGTGATCTGAACCATACCATCCTTATAGTCAACCTTCAAAAACTCAACCTCATTCTTTTTCTCCTGTGAACTAAAATTGCACTTGTTCATCTACGAGGAGTCTTGCAGGCCTAAAAAAATGCAATTCATGTCTTCACAGCTCTTCCTCCCTCTACTGGTATATGAATGAAGGTGCCATTCTGCATATCTGAATCAGCTAACGCACTCATCTGTCTCAGCAGCTGATATGGTATTCTAACAAGAAGCATGAACAAAGCAAAAGGTTAAACTGCCACATTAAACTGGTGGCCACAGTAAAACATCGGACTGCGGAGACCTAGTTGAGCTGGTACTTCACTCATGAATACAGTTCTACTCACAGGCCTGCAGGTCCTTATGAATCGGCAAACGAAGTCCAAACAAATATTTTTGTATGTTAAACTAATACTTTTCTCAAGTCTTCAATACTTTTCATGGGTGAAAACACAAAGAACATGTTTTTCTTCTTTCATGAACTTATCCTCAAAAATAGTTCACTTATTTTCAACCCAAAAGTTATTTATTTATTTCCCAATTAGCATTAACATTGATTTGACTTTTGAGTTTTTCTGTTGCAGGCAACATGCTGGACGAAGAGGAGGTTCTGCACTGGATGATCAAACAGAAGACTGATGAAAGCATTGAAGAGATTGATCGGGATACTCTTTTTGAGTACATTGACACAAAAGAATTCTTAGCTGTTGTTTTCTGTAAGTATGTGTAAACAATCTGTAAAAAAATCATAACCCAACTTCTGTATGGCAAAATTTAGTGCAATTTTTTACACAGTTGTGCAGCTGCATTTCACGAAACCTTAGCCGCTTCCTGAAGACTATTTGTTCGGCTGTTGCTATGGTCTGAAATCCAGTTTCATTATAAGGGACATTTTCAATACTGACAAGGCTTTGCTGGTATACCTGCTATATTTTTTTCCGACTAATATAAGTTAAATTTCTTTTGAACTAATATTTAACTAACTGATTCATTCCGACATAATTCAGGTTACCCCACAATCAATGTTTTTGGTACGAGGGAGGGGGGCACCAAAACCACTTTTGCCCCAGGTGCCGTCAACGCTAGGGACGGCCCTACTTATTTCAATAAGGAATTTGGATAGTTGTGCTTGCCTTGATGCAGCACTCAAACCGCTTATGTTGGTGAAGTCAGGGGATACCCAAGGTGTTGAATGGCTGCATTGAGTGTGTGTCAGTGTAATACTTTTCTTTGTATGTATAATTATTGTTATTTTATTGTTGGGTTTGATAATTTTTGGATCTTTCCCATCTAGTTAAGTTATTCTGTCTGGTAAAATTATTAACGATTAATTTTCTTAGAGGTTAAGTGAAAGAGATGAATCAATTGAAGATCCAACTTTCCTCCTTAAATAAAGACTATTTTCATTTCAAAATATATTTGATGAATAAATATTTCCTTTGTATATTTTGACCCCTCTCTCTTTATCTTTATTTATTAATGAAACAGTTAAGAACAAACTTTCTACTCTCATTAAACATTGATAAAAGCTTTTTCAATACAAATAAGTTATGTCTCCATTCAAGTTTTCCTTTATCTTTTGGTAGATGTAGAAGATGATCCATTCACAGTGAAGGTCCTGCGCCATGTAGAACTTATTGATGATGAAGCAGCTGAGTATGGCATCAAGATTGTCAAATGCAATGACCGCCTGATGGCCAAGAAGTATGGCTTCCGAAACCCTCCTGGAGTTACTTATTTCCGCAAGGGCAAATATATAAATTACGATGGTACTTTTATTTTTATCTGTTACTTTAATTTGTACTTAGTATATTTTCTACTCTTTTCTAGAGAAATACATTTTATAATAATTAGTACTTTCTGAACTTCTCATGCAATATACGAGGGTCGTCCAGAATGTAAAGAACGATTGCGCATCACGGACGGTGCACTTCCCCCACCACCGCGGGAGTGGGCTTATTCTTTAGTCCAAACCTTCCGCTTCAGTTTGAGCTGTGTAGCGGTGCCGTGAGGTCACGTTTGCGTCTCTTGTGGAAGTTCAAAATGGCGGCGCCAATTGAAAATCCCGCCAAGTGTGAAGTCCGTAGTGTGATTCGGTTTCTGAATGCGCAGCATGTTCGACCCATAGAAATTTATAGGCAAATTAAGGCAGTGTAGGGTGACAATGCGATGAACGAGTCATCGGTGAGAAAATGGTGCATTCAATTTAATGGAGGCAGAACTAGTATTTCTGCCTAGTGTTCCGGAAAGAAAAGCCAAATTTGAACACCAGGAAAGTGATGGCAACCATTTTTTGGGACAGGAAAGGCCTAATCCATGTGGAGTTCATGCCGAGAGGAGAAACAATCAACTCAGTGGCCTACATCGAGAACTTGCATCGGCTTCCCCGCGCTATTAAAAACAAACGACGCAGAATGCTGTCGTGGAAGGTGGTGCTGATCCACGACAATGCTTGGCCTCATTGCAGTGCACGAACCCAAGCAGAACTTCAATCTTTCAAATGGCAAATCTTTGGACATCCTCCGTATAGTCCGGATCTGGCTCCGAGTGATTATCACTTGTTTCCAAAGTTGAAAGTGTTTTTAGGCAGGAAAAATTTTTGGACGACATGATCTCAAAGAATGAGTAAAAACGTGGCTTCATTCCTTGGCGGCAGAAGAGTATAACGTCGGTATTCAAAAATTGGTGTCACGCTACAACAAGTGCCTTGACGGTTCCGGTGATTTTATTGAAAAATAGAGTAAGGTTATAAATAGTTGTAAATAACTGTTCATCATCGTATCTTTTGTTTTTATTGACCTACACCAAAACGTTCATTACTTTCTGGACGACCCTCGTAGTATATAATCCAATCTCTGACTAACTGAGGTCTGGCTTAACCAAGATAGGTTCTCAGTGACAAAAAAGCAATAGTTTTCTGATTCTCACTGCAGTAGACACTCTCTTAACCGGCTACGACAGGACCGAACCCCCAGCCGGATAGCTGTTTGGCTGGTTAATCCAAAGTATGTGGAAACCATACAGTAACCACTTTGTTTCCGCAAAGGTTACATCACGGAGGGTTACTGTGATAATGCTTGAAACCGCGGATAATGGTACAGTACTGGTACCTTTCTTAAACGAAAGTTTGGAGGCTATGTACTTAGAGATACAGTACTATAATAAAAAATGTTCATTTCAAAACTTCTTTATTCAGTATTGTTACATATGCACAGGAATAGTGTCTTATGTCTAAATTAGTCTAGGTATTTTTAGTTAAAAATTAATATTATTATCTTTTATAATGTAAAAGAAATTTGTAAAGGCCTATTAATTTGCTTATTTAGTAAAGAATGCCAGTTTCAACTACAGATGATTAAGTAATATAAATTCTTTGGTACTATAAAAAGAATGATTTGTTAGTTAACATTTTAGTTTATTTTTGCAAGTTTTTGTATTTGTGGTACATTCTTTTTTTATATCATTTGGTAAATTTGATAAGAAATATTGGCCAATATAATTTGGTTTCTTTTGGTAAAATTCTAAATTTGGTGTTTTAGTTATTGTGGTCAGATTTAGGAAAGTTAAAATAAATATAACTGCACTACAGTTACTGCCCCATAAATGTAACTAAGTTGCAGTTACTTTTACGAAATATTGTTCTACCGTATTTCCTTTATAGTGTTATTGATATAAACAAAAAAAAGTTCTTAGGAGATCAATGCATTTATATTACAACATCACAAAGACAACTAAAACAAATCATTATTTTCCACGATTATGCACTTTCTTGCCACCTCTGAAAATGCAATTTACTGTAGAAAAAGTGGTAAAATATGAGTAAATAAATCTTGAGGAGATTAATTTCAGCCTGAGAAAATTCGTTTTTTACAACAACAAAAAATTAAAAACTAGTTTTGTATCTAATAGGTAGTGAAAAAAACAACTTTTTTTAAAAAAGAAAACGTTATTTTTCAACAAATATTTTCTATTTAACAAATTTTTTATGCTAGACACGAATATATAATTGGTTTTCCAGTAAACTTATTTTTCAGCCCCAGAAATGCACATCTTACTGACCTAACCAAACATAACCTAACTTTCTATTTACCCAACAAAAATTCATAATCTGCGTTAAATTCGAATACCTGGCCTCCATGACGGCTTGCTGGCCGTCACTCTGGCGGGAATATAGGTGAATTCTGTTTTATTGGTTAATAGTTGGTGTATATATTGATGGCGAATGGCCGCTAATCGTGATTCACAGCGAAAGTAGTTTTCCGTTATATCTCGAGAAATAATTGTTATAGACCAAGATAGTTTTCAAATTCGTATTCAGTGCAAAAAACACATCAAAATAAAAATAGATAATTAAATTACCATTTAAATTAAAGGGAATATGTCATAAATAAAAAAAATTGTGACATTGGTTTTTTTCTAATTTTTCGGTAAAAGACGTGGTTTAAATTCGTAATTTGTGTTAAGTTCATGTGCTTGCTGGCCGTCACTATGGTGGGAATATAGGTTAATTCGGTTTTTGTGGTTAATAGTTGGTATATATAATGATGGCGTATTTGCCGCTCCCACTCAAGCACATGCACAGTGTCGATACACTGATCGCAAACTTGTCAATTCTCGTGCAAAATGCATGAGTCTCACGCATTCATTGTTCATCTCAAGCAAGAAACCTACAAACTCACGCAATTTAGAAGAGTCGCGAGAAGCTACAATAATATCACTATTCGTTGCTATTTGTCATCGGTAAATGAACAGACAGTGACTGGAAGTTAATCACAACACTAATACAGACATTACACTAATTCTGCAATCTTAAAACACTAACAATTATATACTTCTCACTGATTCAATCACATGTGGCTTATGGTATACTAAAGCAAACATGGATAAAATATTAATAGCCAAAAAAGGCTATAAGTGTCATGTTGGGGCTCAAATGGGGTGAAACTGTCAGGGGTAAGTTTGCTGAGCTGGGTATCATAACGGTTTATAATTGATGTATTTATCAATCTATTTTACAGAAACAGAATTACCAATCCGAGAACTCGATGCACCACAACACTATAATACACAAAATCGTAATCCAACAAAACCACAATCAGACTTGAGAATAACGATTATAAGTTATCGTTACAATTTTCAGTAAATATGAAACGCAACCATTACATATCTAAACAGTAACGAGTAACGAATAATTAGTTACAAAGTTGAGTAACGAATCCTTATATATAATACGTGAAGCCGTTTTTGTCAACGCAACTCTTCCCTTATTTCTTGACCAATTTAAACAGTTGAGTTGTCAAAAAATTGCCTCTGTTCATAGTTGTGCAATAAGGTCTTAATTCTTCAATATTTTCACATTGAAGCATGGGAAGCCCTCAAAGTACGTTTTTTGACCATAAGAATAACATTGGGAGAGTGATTTAGAACAGAACAGATGTTCAAATGTAAATATTAATTTCTAAAACATGTTAACAGCTGTTAGAATTTAAACAGTGGTGTTTGTTAAAGTGAGGAGGTTAGATATTTCATAATGATAAACCAGGGAAAGATGTAATGAACACGTTTGAAATAGGCTAAGTAAATATCATTGGGCGTTTATTCTTATAAGTAGCTATTAACGCAAGTAATGTGAGTGAGATATTGTAAATAAATTTAATGTTGTGATTTTTCATTATACAGTTAACCTACTATTTTATTTCACTATTTTATTTCACTATTTTATTAAGAGAAGAAGTACTCAACTTGACCCTCCAAAACTCAAAATTAGCCCAGAAAATAACAGGCATACAAACCACTGACATCATGAACTATCATGCCCAAATTGAATTACTAGAAAAGGAAAATAACAACACCCTAATGGTAAAAATAACTGAATTAGAAAATCAAGTGGAAAGGGAAGTTCAGTTGAAAAACAAACTCACAAAAATCTTTGAAGAATATGACGAAGAAAGAGAAATTGATATAAACAAATTTGAAACAAAATCAGTGTTCTTAAAGAGTAAATAAAAAAGATAAGGAAAAACAACACATTTAACAGGACACACTTTTCAGAAGAAACTAAGAACACATGTGGAAGCAAGTAAACAAACAATAAGCACTTCTACTGAAACTTGTGGGCCACCCGCTTCCTTTGTTTTAACTGAACTGACACAGTTAAAAATTAAGCAAAATCAAATGGAAGTTGCTCTTAACTTACTAATAAAACAAAATCAAATGGACTCGCGCACCACAAAACAGCAAAACTCAATGTCTCCTGAAAAAGGTACAATAAAACCACCTATCTTATATTTAAATGGACCTAAGGTCTCTGTAAGAACAAAACCTGACCGTGTCTTGACTAAAAACAAAAGCTTAGGAAAACTAAAACCAAAAAACAAATACAGCATTTCCCTGCAAGTGTCTAAAGCTTTAAATAGACAAACAACATTTACAGTAAAACCATCAAGGCAAAATACAAACAACCATTCCAGATGATAAGAAGACAGAAAAAAATCTTCCAATCTAGGTCAATCCCCACATCCGAGACCAAGCAGAACCATACACCCACAGTAGCCAGCCAAATATGTATCAAAAAACTAAATCCTCTGACCCGTCTAACTAGATTAAATAGATCACCTCCCATGAATGCTAAAATAATGAAGCAAAATGAAACTGTGCATGATTTTTTCCAAAACAATCTTGAATTCTACAAGGAACATATAGGGAAATACTACAGACAGCAACAACAACCCCATTTTTTAGAACAACGCCTGGCAGAACACCCGGACAAAGACAAACCACAGCCAAGAGAAATCATGTAACAATCCTCCACCAAAACATCAGAGAGCTGACTAACAAAGTTGAAAGGCTAAGTCATGTACTCGAGGATACAAACCCAAGTATACTCATCCTAACAGAGCATGTCCTCTGCCAAAATGACCTCGAGGCCACCAAAATAAGTGGGTACTCGTTAATAAGTGATTTCAGTAGACAGGTGCACAAACTTGGGGGAGTAGCAATTTACTCAAGAGAAGAATTTGTCAACTCAATTCAACCAGTCTCAATCTCAAACTACAGCCAGGAGTCAGTATGTGAAGTAGCAATGGTAAAAATTAAGACTACAAAACTAGACCTTCAGATTCTGGGAATATACCGCTTTCCATGCGAAAATGTGAAACTGGCTATTGAAATCATCTCTGACATCCTTGAGCTACAAGAAGCTCACAAAAGACCAACCTTAATTGTTGGGCACATAAATATTGACAGATTGGAATCAAGTCAAAAAAATAGAGCACTAGAGCAAGAATTGGCTACACACGATATCCATTATCAGCTACACGAATAACAAAAAATACTGCCACATCAATCGACTGTTGTGTGCTTCAATGTACCACAACAGGATATAACAGCACTTGTAAACATACAGGCCTCTCTGATCACACAGCACAGCTTTGTAAACTACGCACAACCTACAAAAAAATGCACATCCACCAAACACCACAAGAAGAATTATAAAGAACCAGAATTTACAAAACCTAAAATCCTTCCTCTCAGGACAAAACTGGGAAAGAATACATGAAGCCCCCAACACCGATAGTGCATTGAATAGCTTTAAGCACATTTTGCAGCTGGCTCTAGATACTACATGCCCTTTAAGAAAAACCAAAACCATAAATAAAAACAAAAATCTGAAGTTTTATGACGAAGAGTCTAGAGAACTAAAACGTTTACATCAGAGATAAAAAATAAATGATAAACAAGAAAAGAAGCTATGACTTAAAGCTAAGAAGCCTTAAGCAGCAATCAACATCAGAATTCATTGAACAGTCAAGCAATAAATCTAAAGCTCTATGGCATGTCATCAACACTGGAAGAAGAGTACAACTGAAAAATACTCCTGGAATGAAAATACAGATTCAAGACTCAATTATCAGTGACCCAACCTTAATAGCTGAACACTTAAACATATTCTTTTCCGAAATAGCTGACAAAACCCTACTGCAAAATAAAGATCATATAGCTAACAATGAAAATACAAATAACTCACAAGCAATAGTATGCCTAGCAGATCTAACTCTAACTCCAACAAACATCAAAGGGGTTGAAAATATTATAAAGAGTTTAAAGCCTAACTCACCAGCTGGGATTGACGAATTTTCGTCCAAAATGGTACGATACTGCATTAAGGAACTCACTGCCCCGCTTGTAAGCATAATCAATAAATCATTGGAACATGGTCAGTTTCCCTCTGTATTAAAAATTAGTAAAGTATATCCTAAACACAAAAATGGCCCAACTACAGAGCTCCAAAACTACAGACAGATATCACTAGTTTCCACCTTCTCCAAAATTATAGAAAAAGTTTTTTTTGCCAGATTGATGAAACATCTAACCCAGTATGACTTACTAACTGATAAACAACATGGCTTTCAAAAAAACAAATCGACAACCACAGCCCTGATTAACCTGATTGAATTTACTCTCGAACAAATTGACATTAAACACTTCTGCTGTATTTTTGGACTATAGCAAGGCATTCGACTGCCTGGGACACGAATTACTGTACAACAAGCTCTTAGGAGTGAAAGGCTTGACCAAAAAATGGTTCAAAAGTTATCTAGTAGGCCGCTCAAAAATTGTTGAAATACAGCATCATTTAAAGGCCAGGTGTCCAACTACCAGTCCATTCCCCAACCTAAGAAAAGAGGAGCCCCTCAAGGCTCTGTCTTAGGCCCGATACTTTTTATCCTCTTGACAAACGACTTCCCCAAAGAAATGCTCAGCCAGAACACAAGAACAGTAATGTATGCGGATGACAGTGCTCTCTTAATCAGTAACAAAACAGCAGCTGAACAATCTCTCAATATAAATTTGGCCATGAATTCAGCAATAGAATATTGTAAAAAGAATGCCCTGACAATAAACCCCACTAAGACAACGCAAATGCATTTCTCAACCAAAAAAGCTGAAGTACACAACGCAGCAGGTATCGCAGAAGCAAGCCAAGCAAAATTCCTTGGTATAATTCTAGACAGTAAGCTTACCTAGACAGAACATATAAACAACTAAGCAAAAAAAACAGCACATCCATCTATGTTGTCCGAAGAGTGAAATGGATTGCAGGGCTTGCAGCAGCTAAAACCACGTATTTTTCACTAGTAGAATCTCACATCCGTTATGGCCTGCTTGTATGGGGAGGATCGGGGACACACAATATCAACCGGATTCTTCTCCTCCAGAAGAAAGCTGTCAGAGCCCTTGCAAACCTTGAGCCACGTCAACCCTGCAGGCAGGCGTTCCAGGATCTAGGGTTAATGACAGTCGTATCCCGGTACAAACAGGAATGTATCCTATACGTGGACAAACTTCAACCACCTAGAAATGGAGATTTTCATTCATATAACACCCATCATGGCTCAAGGCTCAACTTGCCAGTTCATCGCACCACCCTATCAGAGAAAAAACCATCTTATGCAGGCTGCAAGTTTTGAAACCATCTACCTACATCCATGAAAGAACTCACTGGGAATAAACTTAAAATGGAGCTAAAGATATGGCTAATTAGAAGACCTTTCTACACTCGGAACGAATTCCTTGATAACAACAGAGAAGACAAAACCTAATATTTTATGTAATTTGACGTTATTGTAATTCTTGATGAATGTATAATAAAGATAATTTGAATTTAATTGAATTACCACAATCAGAGCGCAGAACCTTTTTATGTTCACCAGTCTGATTTTTGATCAAAGTTAGAAAATTCTTCAAATGATCAGTCACTTCACTTTTGTGCTTTATAAGGTATACACATCTGTGGTGAGAAAAGTATCTTTAAATAAGAGAAAATATTTTGAATTTCCAATAGAGAGGTTTTCCATTGGTCCACATAAATTAAAATGAACAATTTCTGCTATCTTAGTAGACTTAGAATTACTTTTCTTAAATGATGTCTTTGGCTGTTTTCCTAGCACACATGCTTCACAAAAAAGTTCATTTTCTCCATTAAATTGTTCATTACATTAATTCAAAACTTTCTTAACATGATGTTCTGATGGGCCATTTTCAGATGCCAATTCTTCTCTTCTTTTCCAAACATAGATATCTCAATGTCGGTTTCAAAATTCATTTTGTACAATTTTCCATATCTATAAGCAGTTGCTGAAACATTTCCGTGATAATTAAGAATTTTAGAAGTTGAACCATCAGTAATCATGGAGTATCCTTTTTAAAAAGCTGAACCAACTGAAAATAAGTTTATTTGAATATCATGAACAAACAAAGTAAGTGATTGTTACATTTATCCATTATGTTTCATTAACCTTAGATTTCAACTTAATGTCACCAAACTCAATGGCGTTCAATAGTTTTCCATCTCCAAATTTGATGTTTCTATAATTTTTCTCAGTTAATTTTGTGTAACTTGTAAAAAGTTCCCTTCTGCAGTACAAATGTTTACTAGCAAGTGTGCCTAAGAACCAAGTTCCTGATTCAGAAGTATTACTTAACATAGCTGTACTCAGAACTACAAATGCCTCTTCTTTTGATTTATTGTTGACAATATAAATTTAATTGGATATCAATTGTTTGTTTTCTCTCTTAAACTTAAAACAATCCTTTTTAATATGGCCTACTTTATTGCAATAGTGTACTATTAATTAGTGTACAACTCTATTTGAACTCTTTATGTTTGATCTAAATGCACTTAATTGATATCATTAGATTTTACATGACCTGATTTGCCACATTCATAACATTTCTTGATATTGGTCTGTTTAGCTGCCAATGCCAATCTGTTTTCATTACTTTCAGAAGTATTCACCCGCTCTTCTTCAATTAGTAAGCGAACTGTCAAAATATTGAGATTTTGGTTTTCTACAGGAACTCTGTCCTAAGCACTTACAAAATGACTAAATGAAACTGCTAAAGCCATGAGAATTAATGCTATCACCATACTCTCTGTTATTTCTTTGGTTAGATCAATTTGCTTAATTTGATTGACCAACTCTTCAACTTTAGGTAAAAAATTGGACATTCCTTCACCTGAATATTTCAGATTAAAAAAATGTTGCTGTATAAGATGAGTACTTACATCCGACTTATTCTTATAAACTGTTAAAAGTTTACTCCAAATATGTTCAGAAGTTTCACATGATAAAATATTAGTCATTGGTCCTTGATCTAATTGAGAAACAATAATATCCTGAGCCTTGAAATCTTTTTACAACCAGTCCTTAAGCCTGTCCTTATAGTCCTTGTCATCAGGTGCAGGTTTAGTTACATTACCTAGAACAATATCTTAAACACATCTTGCACATAAAGTTACTTTAGTTTGATATTTCCATATACTTAAATTATTATCTGACACCAACTTAAAAAATACAATATTTGATTCCATTTATCAACAGTTTCTTGTACTTAAGATGTTAAGCCTAATTCAGAAAATATACTCCCAAATAACTGAACGTCGGTTCAATATTTAAGACAAAGTTAGAAATGTAATCACCTTTACTTAAGTATCTGGGCCCATAACGACTTGTGCAGTGATTATTTTAGTGTCAGCAATATATTAAACTAGGGGACCCCTCTGCACACGTTGCGTGCCAACCCCAACTCTTGCTGCGCTCGATACACCTCGGCCCTCAACCTCGGCATGCGACTTTGACTACAAATAATAGTAGATTATCTGTATAATGTAAACTTACAATATTAAATTATTTAATATGTGTGTATTTCACTCACACTACTTGTGTTGCTACCTATTTATTAGTATAGGGTTTTATATTTATTTTATTTATATTTATAGTTTATTTCATTTTTTTTTGTTTAACAGCAGAATATTAAACCCTCAAAGCATCAATAGAGCAATGTTAAATATACAAAATATATTTATTTATTTACAAAACAGCTGTTATTAATTTACTAAAATCAATTCAATGTTATTCTTATGGAAAAAAGGAAATGTTGAGGGGCTGTTTTACCACTTAGGAATGGAATGTTGAAAAATTCTTTCTTAGTGCGTCCCTTCACTAAAGCTAACTTCCTTTAAAATTTCATGAACATTTTGTTCGTTGGTTTTTGAGGTTTTTTGATCAGTCGGTGAGTGAGTAAGTGGTATTTGGCTTTTATATATATAGATAATCGAACTATAAGTTAACATAACTCAACTTTGTTGTGCAACTTATTGTGTTTATTTTATGAACACAATAAGAAGCCATTACAACTCAATAACAAAAAAATCTGTCAAAAAATTCTTTTAAATCATGAAGAATTAACATCACCTTATAACATTGGATGTCATTCACATTCTAATACATCTATTATAACACTTGATTTTATTGCAATCAACAGACAGTAGTCAATAAAGAACTATCAAATGGTTTTAATTTCATGGAAACTGTTTTTGACTTGGCTGAAAAATATAAATAATGTATATACTTTTATTACTATCTGTTTTCAGGAGATATTGACGATGATGAGGAGCTGTTAGATTGGCTTACAAACCCATCAAATATGGAGTTAACTGAACACATTGAGAAAGTCAATAGGAAAATGTTCAACAAGATCAGACAAACATCTGATTACATTGCTGCATTTTTCTGTGAGTAGAAAATTATACCTACTGTTTGCATGCCTTTTCATAGTACAGTAGTTCTTAGTTAAAAAATACAATAGTAGTTTGGTAATCCAAAATAATTGGCAACGAACCCATTTCGGATTTCCAAATATTTCAGATTAAACAGATTTTCTTAAAACACTCTTTCAATAAAAAATAACATAAATAATATGTATATTATTAAGTACAGTGTATTAGTTTTCAACACAATAAGATCCTATGATAATAAGAGAGAGATAAAGCACCCTTTAATTGAAGTACATCTAAAACGTACTATCAAGCACCGTCCTAGTTTGGAGTCACTAGTGGATCAAAAGTTGGAGTCACTAGTGGATTAATCCTGGGCCCAGAGCTAGTTAATGCCATTGCATTTGCCACTAGACCATATCTATAATCAGCTGACAGAAGCCGTGTGCATATTCCTTTTGTTCGTACGCTGCCTTAGACAGCACTGTTCCCAGTTCCCAATTCCTAATATCAGTCTTGCATCATCAGTTCGAACTCATGTGTTTACATATCTCAGATTTGTTGTTTCTATACCACCGCGTTCTAAGTTTTAGTCGTGAACTTTTTTTATTGTTGTTATTTATACAGCAAGGAACCTACATAGACAGCTTCTCTTGATCTCGCTCTACGCTACGTAGAGCAACACGCCGACGCAATCCCAGTGTGTACCATGTTTTTGAGATGCTGGTGTTCAGCTTTAAATGTGAGAAATTCTACTTGAAAGCAAAGATATTTAACTGAGTTTTGAAACCAAAGTAAACTATTTGAATAGTTTATTACCAATTAAGTACTTGAAATAATATTTTCTTGTCATATTTAGACGTATAAAATAGTGGTTCTTACAGTAACTGCATTTTAATATTCCCAAAATCTTTTGCCAAATTCTGTTTCGGATTAAGCAGATTTTCAGATTACTGAAGTTTGAATTAGCAGGACTCTACTGTATAACAACTAATATACCAGGCATTCCTTTTGTTTAGTCTAAGATTTTGTTAAGTCTAAGGTTTGAATCATGATTTTTATTTTTAAGGCTTTTGTATTGTGGAATATATTTGCAGAAAATATTGTAAGGATCCACAAATTGGAGTATACGTTGGCTTATAACCCAGTTATGGTCCAAAAACCTTTGACGTAAAATGTTATGAAGAACAAAACCAACAATAACTCAAATATGCACTTTGCAGATAATTAATGTGAAAAGGGAAACTAATTGCAATGTGTAACATTAATAAAATATTTAATTACTATTAGATTAACAACAAGTGCTCAAAATGACGGCCATTAACGTCAATACCAAGCCTCAAATGTCTCAGAAATTACTCCCTTGTTCTTTCCAATGTTCCATCTCTTTCCTGAGTGTTAGCTGCGGCAACAACAATCCTTGCAATAAATTTCATGACATTTTCTACATGTGTAGAATAAACTAGGTCTTTCATGTAGACCATAAGAAGAAATCTATAGGCGTACTGTCAGGAGACCTTGGAGGCCAAGGTACATGTCCACCATGTGCAATTGTGTTTTCTCCAAACCATTGTTTGGACCATTGCCCTCAACTGATCTTGTGCCTCATGTGAAAAATGTGCTGGCGTGCCATCATTTGGTACTACAGCCTTTTCCTTATTTATAATGGGATGTCATCCAACAACTCGGGCAAAACATCTCTCAAAAATACAGCACAGACATGATCATTAAGATTTTGATGAAAAATGTACGAGCCAACTATTTTGTCACTGACAATTCCAGCCCACACATTAATACTGAATCGATGCTGCTTATTTCAAGGGTGAATTCCATGAGGACTTTCCTGGGCCATACATGACTGTTCTTTGAAATAAACATCCCCTCTTTAGTAAAGGTGGCTTCGCCTATAAACAGAATTGTATTTATAAAATCAGGCTGATGGTTAACTTTTTCCAGAAACCAACGTGCAAAGTGGAGACGTCGTGAGTAATTATTAGGAAGAAGCGCTTGGTCCTTTTGAAGTCGAAATGGGTAAAGTTGATTTTCCATGAACCACATTCTGCACAGCTGCCTGGCTAGTACTCATCTCACGTGCAACAGCACGTGTGTTTGTAGAAGGGTTATCTTCAAATCTTTCCAACACTTCTTCCTCAAATTTAAGAGTACGAACAGTTTTCTGTCTCCCTGCATCATTCATATTAATACTAAGCTTACCAGTATCCCTTAATCAACGATGTACAGCTTCAAATGTGTGTCAGTTTGGACATTGCCAATTAGGATACAATTGTGAATATCAGTCAATTCCTCCAACGTGTACATCTTCTTGCTTAAAACTAAATTATCGATAAAGGGTCACACAATGATTACGACTACTGCTCATGTAAATTGCTGAACTATGAATCGACAGAACTGGAATGCTTATCCTCCTTATCCTGCTTATCCTGGAATGCTTAGATGGTTGATTCTCTTCGACCTTGAGTACACTAAACATGTTTTTTAACCATATCTGTGTTACAAGACAACAGAATTTAACAAATGAGAAATAAATTTTTTTAGCATTAAATAAGCTAAAAAAAGTTGTTCTTTACAATTTTTAATGTATTTATTGTTTTTTTGTCTCTAAATTTTTAATATTTAAAATGTAAGCCATTTTCAAACTGTTTAACAGAAACGATTAAAAACCCGTGTACAATGAGGTTCTATTGACCTTAATAAGTAACCAAAATTTGAAACCTGTACCATTTAAGTTTCCTGAGATATAATTTTTTTTAATAAAATTACAAACATACAGACAGACGGATAACAAAGTGAGATAGACCATTCTGTTATAGGACAATTTTTTTTTCATGTCTAAAACATGATTCCAAAGTTTGGCTACACAATTTTAAATCGCCCTGTATAAATATCATTATGTATATAAAATTTAATTGTTGTATAACGCTATATTGTAAGAAAATCTTCAACTTTATGAATTGTTTCCTGTAATAACATTGGTTTTAAATTCTCCTTAAAATATTTCATATCTTTTTCTTCTTTTAAATGTGTTGTACAGTTTTATCTCATTATAATGAAAATGTTTTTTGTATAAAGTGGTCCTGTGGTATGGTATTTTAAGGTTAGATTGAGAACAAAGATTTGGTAGTTTTGGTGTTTGAAAATTTGATATGGATTGTTTTTAACAAATAACAGTGTTTCATAAATATAAATATATGGTAATTATAAACAGAAGCTAGTTTTAAACTGTGAGGGATGATGTTGTTCACGTCCACAGCAAATCTTTAAAGCTGTACCTATCCCCTGGGTAGTTCTAAACGAGCAACAAACCTTGTAGTTGGACCGTCACAAATTTATGCTCTCACATAAAATAGCCTATGGCAGCTACCACATAAAATAAAAAAGGCCCTTTTGAGGACCAAACTAATTTAAAATTAATAGGTTCTGTTTTAAATGTTATGCATTTGAATGCTGAGGTCTTGAGCAAGGCTAAGCGTGAGTGCATCAGTAGGGTTCTTCATGAAAACAACGCTGATATCATTGTACTCCAAGAGACCTACATTGAAGATAATAATAGTGCGAGAGGCAATATTCCTGGATACAGACTTGTTGATACTATAAGGCATAGAGTATATGGTATTGCAACTTACGTGAAGCATGACATTGACAATGTGTCAATTACCCACAAGAGCTCTGATGATAACATCTTTGTCTTGGCAATCCAAGTGTCAGAAACTAGAATAGTTAATGTTTATAAGCCTCCTAACATCCAATAGCCTGACACTAGGAAGAGATAGATAGGTCAATTTCCGCTATATCAGCAGGGAAAGCAGCTGGTCTTGACAATACGTTTCCGGAATTTCTAATGCATTCTGGTAGTAAAGAGAAAAAAATGGCTTCAAACCCAATTCTTTTCGAAGAGTTCCTTTTTTGAGTTTTTTTTTCATCCCGAAGTAAGAAAGGGGTGTAACGAGCTAAATCTTGAGGGTGGTAAGAATATGTAAGCAACAATATGAACCCCGCTCGCCCCGCTGTTTCGAGTCCTGCTGGCGGACCTCCGATCAGCTGTTAGGTGAAATGCAGCTTTCCTCTCTGACCTTTGTAACTCCTTCCACCTATTCTGCCCTCTCTGATTAGTTTTCTTTATCAGAGAGGTCAGAGCTGGCCAGCATTTATTTGGTGCTCCCGAAACCAAACAGACCTGCCTGGCTTGATGTCATAAGGTACCCACGATACGATTGCTATGTCCACATCAAAAGTGTATTTTATGAGCAGTTTTATTAGTTGGCCACTAAAACGCCTATGTATTTAATATTTTATACGTAGTTAATTATTATCTTGAATGGCATAGTTTATATCGTATCATGCATTATCGTAATTAACATATTAGCTGAGGGATTTCTTTTTATTCTTTTTATTCGACATAATATTACATTTAAATTAAAAGTAAAAATTTTACAGCACTCGTGGAACATACGGGTGGTAACCAGGCTAATTAACATATTACAATAGAAATTCGGCCTTTTAACAATTATTTTATTATTCTGGTGTTCGCTCTGCTGGCAGCCAGAATAACCTTGAGACATAACCTTAGTACCTCTGGAGGGCCTGTAACCTCAGCCTTTGCAGGTAACCCTGATCACACTGAGGTTGTAGCTAATCGTTGTCAGGGCTGAGGTGTGGTAACTAAAATAATACAATTTTTCTTTTTTTTACAATTCTTATAATTTTGTTTTATTAATCATCATGGGGTAGTGATGATAAGGACATATGGCTGCTAGTCAGCTGAACTACCCAACGCAATATTAAAATACAACACATTAAAATTCAACCCTTGGAATAATACCACGTCTCCGTACTAAGCGATTCTGACGGCGATCTTTCGTAACCTCCTTCGGAGAGGTGAGTTTCTATGGGAAATTTACCCCCGAGGAAAATACTATCACATAACAGTTGTGATTTTATCAAGTTCGGCTGATAATATGTCTATTGCATGTTCCAAGTTGCTGCAAGGTGGCCTATAGACACCTAGTAGGTATAGGAATCCCTTTTTTAGCTTAATTTTCAGAAGGTTGGTTTCACATATGATCTCCGAAGTATTACTTGATATGGGTGGAAACAAAATATGGAAACGCTTTCACAACTTTTCTATGACTTCATTGGTAAAAGTGAAATCTTGTATATCATCATGGTTACAAAGAAAACATTTCATCTTTTCAGGGGGACGGCCCACGTGGAATTGAACAAAAATCTTTAATGTAAACCTAGGTCGAGTTTGGTATTAAATTAAAGGTCTAGTCAATAGAAATTAATTGCTGCAAATTGGGCTTCGAAAGAATGATTCTTTCCAGAGAAGCGGTATTTGAATTTCAAAGTAACTTATTTGAACAGTATTATTTCTCCGCTATTGAACGATTTGAAGTAACTTATTCTAATAAATAATTATACATTATGGAACACAGTAACTAAAAAAAAATTATCAAATTATCTATGGAAAAAAATAAAGTTGTTGTGATAGCGTAGAAAATATAGAAACGCTTTTACAACAACTTTATATTTTCCCATAGATAATTAAATAATTCAATTTTTTTTTGTTATTGTGTTTCATAAGGTATAATTAAGTCAAGATTAGCATTATTAAAAAAATGAGCTAGTCTTTCAATTTTGGTCTAAAGACCATCAATAATGAGCAATAATGAGTTTGTGTTTTCTCTTTTGTTTTTGTCCTTTTTTAATGTTTCTGCTATGGTTTCACGTCCCTTCTCTTGGTTTTGCCTAAAAAGTGCACTGATTGGAAATTTGACATTTAGGTTGTGTGGCGAGATCTCTGTAGATTCTATTGCTGATTCAGTGTGGGTGTTAGGTATTTTCATGGTAGCCTTTTTATTATTGTTATATTGGATTCTCATGTTTTCTACATAGAAACTTATTTTCCTGTTGAAAAGGTCATTATAAGTTTCGTCTTTATTTTTTATTTTTTCATTCAAGGTGGGGTCCTTTGCTGATGTTCATGCCTGGCTTTTGATGCTGGTTGGGATTAGTGTTCACGGCTGTGAGAAGTTTAGGTGTGTCCCATTTTGCTGCATTTGCAACTTGTCGAGTGACACTATACACAGTTTTGGAGTACCTGTTTATTTTAGTAGGTCTAGGCCGGATATTAGCCTGGTGGATCGCTTGTTGAGAAGTGAGAAGTTGAGAAGCTTGATTCCCTGGATTTCATTCGGGCAGCCCCTGGGCGTATTACATATTTCAGGGGGTCAGGGGCCGATATTTGGTAGCCTGCTGCAATGTACTGCATGGAGGTTTTGATGCTCTTGGCTTGAGATGCTGTTTGAGAGTTGGAGTTGATTTTGTAATATATTAAAAGAACTTTCTATTGTGTCTAGTCTGGATTTTATTTGACCCAGGTCACTTATTAATAGAAGGTTGGTATTAGATTTTTTTCTCAATGCACTTGGACTGGGTAGCCGTGTCTACTAATTTTTTATTACAAAGTTTTGGTTTCTTGTTTGTTAAGACTTTTGATACTACTGATTATTAAGCTTTGCTGGGCTTTAATTTCAGCAATTTCTAACACGAGGGTTAAGGAGGGTATCGTTTCGTTATTTAATGTTTGAGTCTCTATATCTTTTGTATGTGGGGACGTTAGATGTTCAACGACTTTTTGCTTTTTCAATTTTGCATTAAGGTTTGAAATAGTATGCTTTAGTTCTTTTATTTCATTTTTATAATCTTGTATTAGTGTCTCTTGTTTTTGATCATGTTCTTCAAAGATGTTTAGTGTATTTACTCTCTCTTGTTTCTCTTTGTCAAGCTGTAATTGAGTTTCATGTAATTTTACAAGCAGATTTTCCATTCTTTCCAGTCGTCTACCTTCCTCTTCTTTCATTTCTTCAATTTTTGATTCACTACAAATTAGCTTACTTTCCAGTGAAACAACTTGCTGTTCTAACAATTTATTTTTCTTTATGAGGGCCGCCCCTAAGGTCGCAGCCATTTTAAGCTTGTCTTCATCATTAGTGAGATCACTTTCTAGAAGGCTGTTTTCTAGCTCGGTTGTAGAGTTGTTATTCATTGTCATGACAGAGGGATTCTCTGACCAATGAGCTGTATCTTCTTGAGGTTGATATTCTGAGTCGTAAACAAACATTTCTTCATTGTCCTTAATTGTGTGAACTCCTGCAGTGGTCCTGCCACATTGCCCTCGCTTAGTACATTCACTGCACAGCCATTTCTCAATCTCCTAAAAGCAGACATTTAAAAAAATAATTTGTCATATAGGTTTACACATTTAGCATGAAACCAAAGCCTGCAAGGGCCTATACAGCAAATGGCAGTGTACCTAATAACTATGAAGCAGACATTGCAGGGATATTTTGTAAAATTTTCGTTGTTATTTTTAGACATGGTTGTTTCTGGTTTTAATTGAAATTATTGGAGAGACCTTTGAAAGTTATTATTGATGTGGGTAGTATTAGTAGAGTTCAAATATATAAGGGAGTAGGACAGTTTTTTTGTTTTGCATTATAGAATATGGTCATATTAAAATGTAGTCCAAGAGTTTAAAAAGTGAAGCAGTTTTTAATGTGTTTTTTTTTGCTGGTTCCTCTGGTCCTATTTAAAAAGTTGTCCAATAGTTGAAAAAGTGAAGCAGTTGTTAATGGAGGTTTGGCTGGGTCCTCTGGTCCTATTATTAAATTGCTTAATGATATTATATACAATGTCAGATATATGTGGTTAATGTATAAAATAAAAGAAATTTAACTGTATTTTTTGTGGTCTTGATGCAAATAAATGTACTTGGTTGTCACTGCTCCCACCTGTGACCCACTCACTCTTAGATATGTTTGCATCAGCTGGTGTACTTTATGATGAATTGGCCTAATACGTCACTTCTGTTTATGAGTTAGCTATCCAAGACGTCATTAATTTATGTCAGAAATAGTTTTACTTATATTAAAATAGCTTGAGTCTTTAAAAAGTTTGTATTTTTTATCTTGAATAATCTTGTTAAGTATAAAAATTAAATATTATTTGTTTCATTGAATTTGTTTATGAAAAAGTGGTTGCTCTTGGTGATTACTTGTACTAGATTGACAGTGTCAGTTATTTGTGTTTATTCTGTAAAGTTGTGGTTTCTTGATAACAATTTTATTTTAATCACTTACACGTGTTCCAAGGTAAATTTTACATGCAAAGTAATAATAATTTGTTGGGGTGTTACCACTTAAAACACTACTTTCACTTGGGATACTCTTCACTAGAGACTGTAGTCAGTCAGCCATTTTGTTGTAACAGAATAATCTGTGGATGGTATTTCAAATTGTATAAATTTCGTCTGATTTTTGCCAATTTAGTATGCCAAATTTTGTCACACCAGTCTTGCCAATTTAGTGATTCCTGAAAATTCAGCGACATTTTTAGTAATTTAGTGACTAGCGACAAAAATAAGGACTTTTCAGTCTTGTTATTAGATATATCAGCATTATTTTGATAAATGTTTTAGTTAATTTACCTTCATTCTAGAAAAGATTGTTTAAACAGGGATCAAGTATAACTGTTCGGGTTGGTCTTGCAAACAAACAGTCAGCTGTTCTCTAAAATTATTAACAGTATTTGATTATAATGAAACAATAAAATAACTAGGTTTATTGTTTTTATTTAATTCTGAATATTATTTATCAAATTTATTACCATATCGACCAATATGTTTATCTTAAAATGATGTTTTCATTTTTTTGAAATAAAATATTGTTTTGATATTTTTTATTGTAATAATGTTACAGTTGTATTGTTTTTAATTGTTTTTGTTTTAAATGATATAATAAATACCTGTTCAATATTTACTTTACAACACATTTTCAACTTTTTGAAGCAAACAAAACAGCGGTTTTAGCAACACAGCATCTTTTTAGACCTTGCTTAGTACAATGTATTTAGCATTCAGAGTGTTTGGCAACACTGATCTGCAGATGTGATATGAGTTAAAACAATCGGAACAGCTGTTAACAAAATTAATAACAAAGTGTTTTTAATATTCAAAGAAAACACACTATGACTGCATTGGAGTTCAGCAAGCCTTGAGTGATACTTCCAAAGGACATTGCTTCATAGACTCTATTCAGTTATGTGACTAATGTTCAATTAATCTTAATATGTCTTATACTTATGGAAGCTGACACAGAGGAGAGTCATTCATGGATGTAGGTACCAGAGACAGGGAGATGAAGACTTCAACAGCACAAAATCCCTGAAAGAGGAGAGTCATTCATGGATGTAGGTACCAGAGACAGGGAGATGAAGACTTAAACAGTACAAAATATCTGAATATATATTCCTTTGTAGAATAGTACCAAGAATAGAATAATAGAAAAATTGGCAAATTACCAAAACTATGCACACGAACCTTGTACTTTTTCCGATTCACAAAATTATCTTATTTGAAAATGGAAGTTTGAATTTACAACAGTTTGCAAAATTTTCAAAATAAAACAAGTTTTATAAGGGAATTAAGGACATTCTACTTCAAAAAGCATTTTATAGTATACACAATATCACAAAAAATGTGTTCTGACTGGTTATTTTTTGATACTACTCCTAATTTAGAGCAAAAAATGAAGGGTAAAATGTTTGATAATTCTGCTCCGTTTAGGGTGTACCTGCCCATTTGTGTTTTTTCTACAAAAAAGTTAACAACAGTTTGAACAACTGACTTGAAATTTCACACATTTCTTTGCATCACCATTATTAAACAGCAAAAAAGTAGCCATTGAGGTATCCTTAGCCATTTCAAAATGGTGACCATTTAAAAACACCAAATATCTTGTAAACTAAAAATTGTTTAAAAAATTTAACTGACACAAAAAGACAGACACAAACACAAATACTAAACTTAGTAGCAGGCTATCTGATTGACACGACACAAAATCAGTTTTCAGCCAGTTACCAGAGTGTTTGCAAGTAAAATAGGCTACCATGGCTATATTTATGAGACTCAGAGAGAGAAAAATATACAATGAAAGAAGAGAAGTCAGAAATAATAAAATATTGCTACGTTTTGAAGAAGAGAGTGTAAACTTTTTAACAAATGAATTTAGCCCCATAACTGATGAAACACGTGGAGGTACCCTAAGCCCGAGGAAACACATGAACATTCTACTTCGGTACATGATAGATCCAGGATTTTAGTGTAGAGTTGTTGAAGACTTTGGCGTTGATCAGTCTACTGTTTCAAAAAACTTTTGTGTAGGACAAGATCAACTTTAGTTTTGTGTAGGACAAGATCTGTGGAATGGCTGATGATTGGATAAAATTTACAAAAACCAATCAAGGAATAAATAATGCTAAGCTACAGTGGCAAACTTGGTTCCACTTGCTAACGGTCATTGGTGCCTTGGATTGCACTCATATCGAGATAAAAATGCCACACGATTTTTGATACTTGTGCTTTAAAGAATATTTAACAAGTATAAGTGCTGAGTGGCCTGGCTGAGTATGGAGGCGTAGTAATATAAGAAAGATATTATCCCAATTTAATGGAAATGCTTGCTTACTAGGCTACTGAGGATATGGAATTTTACCTTGGCTGATTACATCTTACAAACCACCTGCAAATGCTGCTATAAGACAATTGAATATGATCCATGCTCAAGAAAGAGTGATAATAGAATGAATGTGTGGTTAACTAAAGCAAAATTTTGCAATACTTGGAAATTGTATTCACTTGCCTTTAAAAAAATAACAAAAGTTATTACTTCCTGTGTTGTTCTTTACAACATTGCCAAGCACCTTAATGATGTGTTTGAATGCGATATAGACGTGAACGAAGTTGTGGAAGATGAGGAAGGCATGAGAGATTATCAAGAATAAAATAAAATAAGAAAAAAAGAAGAGGCAAAGAGAAGCGTGAAGAAATTATGAATCTTTTTAATAATGTAAACTGATTTTCATTGTTAGTATTATTAGTAGGCCTAAGGTGAAAAATGTGTATATGTAGTTTGCAATAAAACTGGTCCCCCCACAAAAAAACAAACATATAAATACAAAATTATATAACACGAAATAAAATAGATTTTGCATAGGACTAGCAAACTCATATACTAATTTTTACTTGCACACACGCACGCATGCGCGCGCGCGCACACACACACACACACACACACGCACACGCACACACACACGCGCGCACACACACACACATTCACACATACACACACGCACGCACACACACACTTCACCAAAATACTTAAATAGATATTTTGTGTTTTTTCAATTTTACATTTTTTTAGGATAAGGAAAGGGTGTAAGTTTTATTTTAAATTTTTTACAAACTATAACTTCTTCCAAGTCAGAAGTTGTTTGAGTGCTTTTCTCTTAAAAGCTGCCCGTCCTCTTGAAAATTTACCTGGACAGATTGGTCAGTGAAATTTATACTTCTTTCTACTTCCCTTTTCTCAGTTTCCATTTGAATTATTTTAAATTGCTGTAGTACTACGCAACCCTTCAACAAGTACTACGCATTGAAATTCTGGCAAAGTACTTGATGATGTTTCGGCTGATTCAAATATAGTAAATTTTTTTTATTCCTTTAAATTTTCTTAGATGCAGCAGTGGGTACATGTTCGATACCTTCCAGGTCAGTTGAATTTGTAGAGCCTGTTGGGATTTTTTACTTTTCCTCTTATTTACGCCTATTCCTGCTGACAGGGCACTTTGGATTTTAACAATTGTAGGATTTGATTCTCGTTACATTACCTTCAAGATATCCTTTTTCCATCCTTTTAATATAATTTTTTTGTTCCCCATAGCTTTCATATCAGTTCTTTTTTTAACTGCTGTTTTTGTGTTGCTAACCAGTTTCTTTTTTTTTAACTGAGACAATGGCACTTGTTTTCCATTCAGTTTCACACATTCTTCCATAATTGACTCCCTAGATAACTTCTTTGCTACTATAATTTATGGAATTCTAGACTTCTCCATTAATATCGGATACTGTTTTATCATCTGTATAAGGAGATCTCTGTCTAGCTGCTTATCTCCGACGTCGGCATCTAAGGAATCTTCATCAGGCGACATCATGAGTCTTGATTTTCCTAAATGTATACAATAAAAACTAACCCAAGTGTTTTAAATAGCAACTTACTACAACAAATTTGGGACTATAACTTTGGAACGGAAAACTTAATAATTTTTACAAGCGTAGTTTTGTTTTTGTACTTAACAAATTTGTTTTTGCGCAGATTGTACAACCCTTTTCGCTCTCTGTTGTCTTCTAATAGACAAGGTCAGTCGTGCAAATAAATTCAGTGAAAGCGGTCTACTGTACATGTAAGGATGTATTTTCCTACATTTTAATACGGCTTTCATTAAAGTAACTTTTTGTACTTACTATATTTATTATATTATAAAATCTTTTCTTTTTATTTGTACAGATATTAATTGTTTCTTATTCTTGACTACTTTTAATTTGTTCTAACCATGGCTTTACGAAACTCAGAAATTGATAAGCAAACAGGACTAAGTCACCTTATAACATCTTGGCAAGTGCTGTACCTTACTATATCAAACTTTTTCAAATAAAATTTTTACATTTTCTTTATATGTTACAGATTTAATTATGAGTTTTGGTAAATTGGAAGTAATATTTTTAATATTGTGAAAAAAATAGAAATAGATTATTCATATGGTTTTTAGCTATTACTAAAACTAGTTAGATCGATCTAAGCAACCTTTTGATAGTTTTATTCATCCCACCCAAGTAAATATCACCTATTCTTATTCAATCTAATAATTGTGCTTTCATTTGTGTTCATTCACCACCAAAAAAAGTACTTGCTATGAAATAGACTTTCGTTATAAAAGATAACCTTCAGCCCCTACTTGTCCGTTATAATGAGATTCTGTTGCATAGTTAGAAGTACAGTTTCTCTTAACAAAGCAAAATCTTATAAGATCAGGTATATATTTCAGGATAATAAGCTCAATGTAACCATATTCCTAAGAATAGGGAAGGCACGAATATTTGAAGTTTCAAAATTCAGTGGACATTTCAAATTAAAGTGATGGAGCAGCTGTAATGCAAGCTATCACCTCTCATGTAGACAAAATGTTACAACAGGAAAGTTAGTTATATTTCAAGTTTTTTCACAATTACATGGATTAAAGAAGAGATGTTCTGTCTAGACAGTGACGACTGCAAGCAGTGTGACCGGGTGCTGGCTGAGATAGAACACATTGACGATGAGGCAGAGGGGGCTGGCATCGACTTTGTGAAAATTGATGACAAGAAGATGGCCAAAGAATTTGGAGTTTTTGCTTTACCTGCTGTGCTCTTCTTCAAGCTGAGCTCTAAGGAGCCTGTTATCTATGCTGGTGAGTCCAAACTTACTTTTATTTTACTTGATATTGAATCAATCTCTCTTTACTTGATAATAGCTAACATTTTTAATTGGGTATGTGTTTATGGGATTGGTTTCAGCAGAAGAATTGGATTTTACAAATGTCTCCCAGCACTGGATTTTGCATAATTTATCAATTGATCTGAGGCCTTTTATATGTTCTATAAACATTTCCCAATTTTCATGAAAAATTCTCTGGCTACAAATTTACTCTAATTTAAATCAAAATATATAGACTTTTTGATTAGCTTTATTTTAATCTAGATAAACAAATATTTTAATTACTTTTCAAGAGAAAAGTTAATTAATCATTATGGAATTTACTGATGGGCTTAACGCGAAACAATCAATAATTCTTAGTCACTGACCACTGTTTTAGTTAATGTTGAAGGGTAGTATATTTAGGTAAATGAAGTAACCAGTTATGAGCTGTTAGAACAAACTCATGTTAACTCATTTTCTTAGTAAGTAGTATTTTATATTCAAAACAAAATTTTATCTTCTTAATGGGGTGGACTTATTTTATTATAAAATAAAAATGCTAATTTTATTTTAATTTTATCTTGTAATCTAGTAGCAGAGCTACTTTACAAATTTGTTATTTACTAATGTAAAAGAGTAAGAATAACTGGAATAAAAGTTGTGAACATCGTTCTCATCCATATAGTATAAGTCCTTGGAGGACATTTCGTCAAAATGATACTAAAGAGTCACAAAACAAGTCCACTCTGCAGCATAACTGTAAAATTCTATAAAGGGGAGAATATATTAAGTATAATTTGTTTGATGCCATTGACGGACAAATATCTCAAAGATCTTATGCCATTTGGAATCTTAAAATTGATGGATGCCAACAGTTCCAGACGATCAATGAGGCTTTGTATCACTTTAAAGAGAAGTACAAAGTCAGAGAGATTGCTCTTTTTTTGAAGTGGCTGAGATCCTAGGCTCTCTTTGAACATTGCCATATAATCCTTATTTGTTACAAAAATTCCCATTTTTCAAACCAGGAGACTGATAAACCTTCCTGCAATTACAATCTCTGTAATCTGATTATAATCTCTGTAACTGCAGGCTTAGATAAAATTGATGGAGGGGCCCAAACTACAAAAGCATATTAAGCTGACAGATCAAAGACTTGTAGATGAAGAGCAAAGAAGTGGTTGCCAACCCTGATTTTGACATTCTGTTTAATAGACTCATGAATCTGGAAGATCTAATACAAATGTAGCTGACATGATATTCTGACGTCACCGAGGAACCAAACCATATGCCCAGGCCCTTGATAAAATGACATCAGACAACAGGAGTGTATCCATTATTGTATTAAATGTTTACAAGGTTTTGCTTCTACCAAAAGAGATAGCCTTGCATTTGTTTCCTGCGTTTAAGGACATTGAAATTGTTGATCACCATTCCATTGATTCCTGAAAGGGAATTTCATCCTCTTTACAAGCAACTCTTTGAAAAAGTGTTATCGTAAAATAAGAGACATTTTGCTTAAACAGCACACACTATGTCACTAATAAACAGATTGAACAGAGATGGGCCTAACAATGATCTCTCAGGCACATTGACCTGACTGGGAAAGTTTCACAATGAACTCCTGCATATTTAAAAACTGTATGTCTGTTCTTAAGAGGGCTCTAAACCCCCGCACTGAGGAGCATAAAAACTGCTTTGTACAGTCCAAGATACTGCCTTTATTTACTGTTGTAAAATTATAAATGAAGTATCTATTTAAAGATAAAGACATTTTTGACTCGAATCACTTTTTAAAATGTTCAAATTCTCCTTGATTTCGATTTTATAGGTTATTGAAGCTACCCAATATTCAAACTAGTGCCAAAATAAAACTAGAGCTGTTATCGAAATTTCAAAAAGCGATTTTAGTCAGAAATTTATCTAGTTTCAATTTAGTTTTGATTTCAGTTCTATATTTTTAAAGCTTTGGCCGCAATATAGGACCGCGCAAATGCCTGCATGGTAACTTATTGCTAAAAAATGTGGTGATTCATTAGATCTAAGTGGCGAAAACCCAAACTTCTTAGTCGCGGATGGATTTTACTACTTCATTCATAACAATTTTTCTTCATTGATGGGATGCCTATGACGACTGATATGAGCATCATTTTACAGACTGATTTACTCACTTAGAGTTAGTCTACTTACTTTTGTATGGTTTAGTTCTTTTAAATTAAAATGTGTGTTCCCATGTGGTTCCTGTTATAATCTAACCACAAAGTAAAGCATAAAACGTTTATTTGTAATGACAGTGCACAATATTTCAATTCAATTCAATTCAAAATTCTTTATTGTCACATAAAATACGTTTATACAATAGCATATGCTATGAAACAGGTGACATTGTCAAACTTTTCAATAAATTACAAAAAGTTATAAAGAAAACAAAAACTTAAAAACTATCAAATTCAAAATTATTATAGGTACAGTTCAATTCATTATTCAATTCATTCAAGTTCAATTCATTCAATTCATTATAGGTACAGTGTACAATTGAATAGTGTCATACATACAATCCTTAAATACTAGAGGTCATATTCTATTCAAAAAAAAAAGATAAAAGAGAGAAACAAAACTACATATTTGAAGAATGTATGAGTACATGCATACATATAGTTTAAAAAATAATGACAGTGACACACAAGTAAAATACTTAAATAATAAAATTCTTCAAAAGAATATATTACATTTTCAATGAGGTAGGTTTTTAATTTTTCTTTAAATTTTTGTTCATTATTACATTTTTTAATTGTGTTACAAATGATTTTATGAACTTGGCACCAATATAAGAAGGTTTTTTTGTATAAAATTCCAATCGGTGATGATTGGTCAAAATTTCATTCTTTTTGCGAGTGTTGTACGGATGTTGTGATAAAATTCTTGAATTTGTGAAATTATTATTCGAGAGTGTGATTGTGTCATAGATATATTGCCCATAGACTGTTAGGATTTTTAATTCTTTAAAATGTTCTCTTACTGACTCGCCAAATGAAAGTTTCATTATTATTCTTATTGCTTTCTTTTGCTGTTTAAGGATCTGATCTAAGTTTTCTTTACTTGTTGCTCCATACAAACACACTCCGTAAGCAATATGGGAATGTATGTATGAGTAATAAATTGATTTTAGATTCGATAAACTACATAAACTTGACATTTGTTTCAAAGCGTATAACCCTGAGTTTATTTTTTTAAATATTCTGTTTACATGTCCATTCCAATTAAGGTTGTCATCAATTTGCAAGCCTAAAAAGTTTGTAGTTGATTTCCATTCAATTGACCTTGCGTCAATAATAATATTTAAGTTATCTTTTCTTTTATTGTGAGGAGTTTTAAATTCAATAAAATTTGTTTTGTTACTATTTAATAGAAGGATTGTTCATTCAAATACTGTTTAATATTATTTAGTTCAACATGTGCTAAAATTTCGACTTCTTCCACCGTCCTAGCTGATACTCTCAAGTTTGAGTCATCTGCGTATAAGCAGAGGCTACTTTGTGGAGTGTTAGTCAATGAAAGGTCTATGTTTTTCAAATAACATATAAACAGTAATGGGCCCAAAATTGAACCTTGTGGGATGCCATACTTTATCAATTGTAGTTTTGATGCAGCACTATATACCCTATTTCTCTCTGAATACTTTATTTCTACAAACTGATATCGATTTGTCAAATAGGATACAAACCAATCCAGTGAGTGTTTATTTACCCCAAGCATATTTAACTTTTTTATTAATACTGAGTGATTTACACTGTCAAATGCCTTTGACAGGTCCATGAAAATCCCCACTGTCACCTCGCTCTTATCAACTGATTCTATAATGGACTCTATAAATGAAACAGCTGCCGTAATAACTGATTTTCCTTTGCGAAATCTGTGTTGAATATTATCAATCAATCTATGGTCTTCTAAGTATTGTACTAGCTGGTTGCACACTAATTTTTCATATATTTTGGATACAGTAGGTAACAAGGAAATTGGTCTGTAGTTAGAAATGGCCTTTTTGCAATTTTTTTTGTGGATTGGTACTATTTTGGAAATTTTGAGTTGATCTGGAAAATATCCTGTTATAAATGAGGAGTTTATTAGATGTTTTAGGATCATACTAAGGTGAAATTTAGCTGCTTTCAGTACTTTTACCGGAATTTCATCATATCCAGATGATAATTTATTCTTGAGCAATGAAATTACTTTTTCAACTTCATCTTGTTCTTGGCTTCTTCATCTTGGCTTTAAGTTAAAAGATGATTTTATATTTTGCCCTTACTGGCTATTGCTAGTATTATTGATGTTTTCTTCAATGGGTTTAGGGATATTGACATTCTTAACTAGATTTACAAAATAATTATTAAATAAATTTTATATTTCTATTGGATCCGTGCACACTTTCCCCTTATTTTCTATGGTAATGTTATCAGTTTCTCTTCTGTTTTCCCCTACTTCGTTATTTATTATACTCCATATTGTTTTTTGTATATTAGAAGATTTCGCTATTTTTCTATCATAATAACTTTTTTTGAACCTATTTAATTTTTGTTTATATTTGTGGGTTCTATCTTTTAAAGCTTTAATTGAGGTACGATTTTTTGTGTTCCTAATGTTTGTATTTATTCGAATAAGTTCTTTTCTTTCTTGTCTCAATTCTTCGGAAAACCAACTTTTTTAGATTTAATTTTTTTAATCATTTTCTTAGGAAAGGCTTGATCAAAAATAAATTGTAATATGCCGAAAAAGATTGAGAATTTTTCTGTAACTGGTGCCATAAAAACCTCATGCCATGTCTCTCTATTTAAGAGTTTTAAAAATACCTCAATATTTCCAGTTGTCATACCTCAATACCTCAATCATTCAGAAATTCCTCTACACTGTAATAATTTTTGTCTAGCAAGAAATGAGTAAGGCTGCTTTTAAAGGTCTTACCAGTTATATTTTTCTTTAATGCCTCAGGTAACTTATTAAACAATCTTTTTCACATGTAAGTTGGTGTTTTTTCTACTAATTTCAAACGGTGTTTTGGATACTGTAAGTTATTTTTATATCGAGTGCTGTATTCATGTTTAAATTGGGTATTTAAAATTAGGTTATAATTATTCTTTACATATTGCAGAACTTTTAGTATGTATAAGCCTGCCACTGTCAAAACTTGATGCTGCTTAAAAATTCCCTTACATGAAGATCGTGGTGGAGCAAATGTCATAATTCTTAAAAACTTTTTTTGTATCATAAAAATATTTTTTGCACCAGGTGCCACACCCCAAAGTTCAATACCATATTGAAGAATGGAATAAAAATAAGCATAATAAATCATCACCCGTGTTTTAATATCGATATTGTTACGTAAAACGATCATTTGAAAGCAAGCTGCATTTAATCTTTTTGAAAGTAATTCTATATGTTTATTTCAAGCAAGATTATGATCAATTTCCAACCCTAAAAATTTGGTGTTATTTGAAAATGAAATTATGTCTCCTTGAAAAACTATGTTATTTTCCAATACATCCCTGGATTGTGGTGTACAAAATTTAATTAATTGTGTTTTTTCATTGTTAAGCTTGAGTCTGTTGACATTGAACCATTTAGTCAGATCTGTGAGAGCTTTATTTACTTAAAAAATGAGATCATTTGCAAAATTACTCTTTACTATAGCTGTTGTGTCATCTGCGTAAAGTACAAGATTATTAGAAATATTTGATGGAATGTCATTGATATACAATAAAAATAACAGCAGTCCTAGTATTGAGCCCTGAGGAACTCCATCTGTAATTTGTTTCCATTCTGATGCACACCTATCTTTATCTTTTATTACCACTGTTCTTTGAAAACGGTTTTCTAAATATGATTTAATCCAATTTACTGCATTAGATGACAAATTATATACTAACAACTTCTGTATCAATATATTATGATTTACGCAATCAAACGCCTTTGAAAGGTCACAGAACACACCCATTGTACTCTTTGAACCATCCAAGCCCCAGGACACTTCATCAATGAAGTCTGAGATTGCACCTATCGTATTCCTACCTTTTCTAAAACCATACTGCTCATTTGCCAGAAATTCATTCTGTTCCAAGAAACTCAGTAACTGTTCAAATGCTACCTTCTCAAAAATCTTTGAGAATGCTGGCAATACTGAAATAGGTCTATAATTGTCTGATTTTGCTGATCTCCTTTTTTGAAAAGAGGTTTAAGCTCAGCATATTTAAGTCTATCTGGAAAAATGGACATTTTGAACGATTGATTAATAATGATACTTAAGGGTTCTGCTATGTAGTGCGATATCATTTTCATTAAATCTACTGGAATCTCATCAAAACCTGAGGTTTTTTTTGTTTTTTATTGATCTAATAGTTTTAATAATATCCGTTTTAGTCACCTGTCTAAAATTAAACACTAAATTAAGATTTTTGTCCGCCTTTCTTACCAATTCCAAAGCAACTTTGTTGTTTGGATAAAGCCCGTTATGTTTTATTGTATCGACAAATTTTGTATTGAAGTGCTCTGCAATTTGTACTCCATCCGTTAAAAGCATGTCATTTATTTTAATATCAGAGAAATCTTTTGCTACTTTCTTGACTCCTAGCTCGGATTTAACAATTGCCCAAGCAGCCTTACTCCTATCCTCAGCCTCTTTGATATATCTTGAGTTACTAATTTCTTTAGATTTATTACACACAACTTTAAATATAACTTTATATTTTTTTACATACTTTTTGAAATCTGTGTTAGTAGAGTTTTTTACAAGTCTACTCAGTTCTCTCTGATTCTTACTAGAAATTTCAATGCCTCTAGTGACCCAAGACTTTTTTTTATTGAAACTTTTATTTTTATTGCTAAAAAACTTTAAGGGAAAAGACTCTTCGAATACATCTTGGAAATATCTAAAAACGTTTAAAAGGTTTAAATCAAAAGAATTAAAGTAAGATACATAACATCTTGTTAATTGTAAAATATTCTTAAAATTCAAAATATTCCTTTTAGAAAAAATCCTTATTTTTCTATTAATAACAGGGTTTTTATTTACCAAGCATGTATGTATGCATGTATCTGACAAACTTATAAAAAGAGCGTTGTGATCCAAAATACCTAATTCCAAATTCATTTTCTGCTGTAAATGGTTTTCCCTCATTTTTAAAGATAAAATATTATCCATACAAGAACTATTAGAAGCTGTAATTCTTGTTGGTGAAAAAAAGTTAAATTGAAATCCATATATTTCTATTAGGTTGGAAAATTCAAATTTTTGTTGGAATAAATTACAATCTTCAGAAATATCAACATTGAAGTCCGAAGCAATATAGATATTCCTAAAATTTTTCCCCTTGTTTAATAAATTTAATAAAGACTCAAACTTCTTAAGAAAAAAACGAAAATTAGTCAGTTTTGGGACCCTATATAAAGATATAACAAAAATTTCAAGTTCCGGTACCTCCAGACCACAAATTTCAAACACTAAGTCCTCTCCAATGTCACATATATCTTGCCTTATTTTAAAGTCAATATTATCTTTTAATAAAATACATGAGCCCCCGTGTGAACCTTCCTTTCTACAATAAAAACTAGTTAAAGAATAATTTGGAAAACTGTTAAGTACATTAATATTTTCCTTTGTAAGCCAATGTTCATTTAAACAGACAATTTTTATACTTGGAGTTTTAAGGATTAATTCTAAATCATTTTTTTACTTAAAATTCCTCCTTGAATATTTAAATGTAAAAGCCAAGGGACGCTACGTTTACAGTTATAGATATTACAATGTTTAGTTAACTCTAAGTTATGTTTGGGGATTGGATTAAGGTCAGGGTTTTTGGTTCAGGAAGGGCATGAGAGGTATTTAGTGAGTTTTTAGGTGTTTTGGTTGGGAACTGGTTTCCTAAATCTATCTTACAGCTTACATTTACAGAGGCAAACCAGTCATCACTTTCACATACACTGCTATCCAAGATAATCACACTTATTACTCTCAAGTTGACCACTGGTGCTACTCAAAGTAATACCTGAGTTGACTAAAAGTAATCCACAACGTAATCACAGGTATTACCTAAGTTGACCACGGATACTACCCAAAGTAATCAGGTGTGTCTACCCAAATTGACCATGGTTGCTACCAAAGGCATAGATGCTATCGAAGTTGGCCATGGAAGCTACGCAAGATAATCACAGATATTGCTCAATATGATCACTGGTGCTACCCAAGGTAATCAGAGATAATAACATAGAGGCATAGAGGACCAAGAGTACTTTCCAAGATAATCACAGGTGCTACCCAAGTTTACCATGGGAACTACCCAAGTCAATAAAAGCTAAAGCTACTACTCAAATTGACGACTGATATTACCCAAGGTAATCAAGTGTGGCCACGGAAGTTGATCAAGGGTGCTTTCCTGAGGTAATCACATATTCTACCAGGCTAGACCAGGAGTACTACCTAAGATAATCGAAGGTACTAACCAAGTTGACCAAAGGTGCTACTCAAGGTAATCACAGGTTAATTAGGTGTGGCTACTAAAATTAATTACGGGTTCTCCCCTAGTAGCTACTCAAGTAGACAATCAGTGCTACCCAATGTAATAAGGGGTGGCTATTCAAGTTGACCATGGGTCGTACCCAAAGTATTCACAGATACTACCCAAGTTGACCACCTGTGCTACTTAAAGTAATCATAGGTACTACCCATGTTGACCACAGGTGCTACCCGAGGTTATCACGAGTGGCTACTCAAGTTTATAATGGATGCTACCCAAGGTAAACAGGGATGGCTACTCACATTGACCATGGGTCTTACCCAAGGTAATCACAGGCACTACTTAAGTTCACCATCGTAATTATGGGTGTCTACCCAAATTGACCGCGTGTTCTACCTAAAATAAGTACTTCTATTTAAAATACTAACCTGCTGCTGGGCCAAAACTATTTTATATACATATACTGATATATATATATATGTTTTTGTGATATTAACGAATAATTTGTACACATTTATTTATAGAATAAAATAAATACGCTATCTTTCTTTTAAAAATGCTTGCTACATTTTTACAAGATATATTTCTAAGTTCAGGTATTATAGCACTAACCTAGTAATACATAATTGTAAATAATTCATGAAATGTTTGACAAATCAGTTGCCAAATGAATATCTTGCATATAGTTACATGAATTGTAATATTTTATATATTCAACTAATCTATGTACATTATATATGACCTTGATCGCTTCCGACACGTTATGTCACTCGTCGTATTGTTACCGTGTTTAGGCATTGCTTTATTTTGATTGTTTGTAATTTTTAACAATCGTGTTTAAAAATAATCATCATATTTAGTAATTTGTGTGGAGCCTAATTGAATCATGTTAAATTAATCACTCCTAAAATACTGTGAAATATTTATCAGTAAAACTAAAACGTTTAAAAGTAATTGTGTAAGAACTTGTTGTCGAAGTAAAATAATTGCTTTTCTCATGCCAATGGGAAAATTGAGCAAGATTATAATATATTATTTTAATTATAATTGATATCATTCATATGGTTCGCTTCGGTTCTCATCTCTGTCCGTGAAAATCTTTGTTGTAACAAAATGTCTACTTTTTTAAACCAAATTGTCCCCGTAGTGTTATTTTCATGTATTGTAGTAATTTATTCAGCATACTTTAGAAGCAAATAAAAAAGTGGCCACATTTCAACTAGTTTTTAATGTTTGGAAATTAGTGTGTTTATGTTGTAATTAAACTATGATACTTTATGTGAAATCATTTTTTTTTTTTGTTAAAATAATTAATACACCATACAAAATTTATAAAACGTAAAATAAATTGTCAGGTGGTATTTTTTACCATTACTTTTTAACGTGTTTTATTTAGTTTTCAGTAAAGCGTATCCTTTAATGCTTTAAGCGTATGTTGAGAATTGTTGTGGCATTCATTTAATATTATTTTGTTTTAATCTTCAACTGAACATAAAAAGATAACGAAATAGAATTTTTGTTTCAAATTGATGCCTTAAAAATCACTCAAATTGATGGTACATATCCTTTTACAATCTTTAGAAAGTCTTCTCATTTGTTTGTTTCTTTTAACTTCCATGTCTTGAATATTGTTAATCTTTTACTTGTTTTATTGTACCTTTGTACATTTACAAATAAAGCATTTTGAATTGAATTGAATTGAATTGAACTTGAGTCCTTTCCAACAGTCTCCTGCAGTCAGCTATCACCAATCTATGGTCTCCCCCCCAGATTTTCATTTGGATTATTTCTCTCAAGACGAGATCCGATCATTCAACAGATTCAATTATATCCAGATGAATAATTCCTCATTCTAGAAACAGCTAAACTCTCCTTGCTGACAACTATCTCTAAACTTATTATTTCCTATTGTGAAAATAATACTTATAGCTTAACACATCTTCTTCATTGTAAAGTAAACTGCCCACCCATACTACACATACAGTGGTATTGACCCACCCACCCACCCATACTACACATACAGTGGTATTGACCCACCCGTCCACCCATACACAAAGAGTGGTATTGACCCCCCATACTACACATACAATGGTTTTGACCCACCACTGTATGTGTAGTATACCATACTATCCATAACCATACACATAAAAATCAATATTTAGAGCCCAATCCAACATCTTTAAGGAATATTTACAAAAACCATGCTTTGTAATGTAATTTACTTAGTTTTTAGTAAAGCATGTCTTTATGCTTATAAATGAAACTTTTCAATCGTATGGTAAGCCTATGCCTAACTATGTTAAATTTTAACCGTTTTGAGAATAACAAGATTTTAACAAGAATCATGATTTTGGAAAACGTTTCAAGTAGAAATTCAATATTTTAGTAGACTCCCAATTTAATCAGTGAATAATTTAATTTCGCTCTAAAAAAGTCTACATTTCTAAACAAATATTACTATTTTTTACTAAAACAAAATGGCATAAAAACATGTTAAGAAATAAAATACAGCAGCAATACCAAACTGACTGGGAAATTGACAATTGTTGAAAAGAATTGGCCTTTCTGGTCAACATAGTTAAGATCAACATCAACATACAACAAGATAGGTTGTATGCTCGATCCTCTTAATACCGACATGGCGTCCGCTTGGTGGTTGCTATCGGCGTGGACACTACTAGAGAAGTCTGGGGTGTCCATGTTGAGTGATAATCATTGTGCGGATGTTGTGTGGGGGAGATAACTGAGTATCAGGCTTGTCAATTAGCTGAAACTCAGACCAGCACTACGTGGTCGGTTTCCACGTAAAGCTGTAGGTCCCTTAGTTGCCCTGGCTGTTGGGCTATTAATAAATTGCCCTTTCTGAGGAACAGTTGAACTCAGTTAGTAACCAGACTACACTCATCACACTCATCCTACACTCATAAAAAAAAAACCATTCATATTTGCCTTAAAATACGCACAACGTTGTGTCGGCGTCTCATATGTAAGAATGTAAGAACATACATTCAGACAGAGAAAGTCGGGCGTAGCCAACTGAGGAGGTGGCAGGCGGGGTTATTGTGGTTTCCGGTTGAAAATACTACGAAAACCTACTATACAGGACATGATTTAAGGAACTATGTTGTAAAAAAAAAAAGTTAAAGTTTGTCTTATTTTACCAGGCGAAGTTAGGGCTAAGGAGCCCTCTCTAACACTTAACCTGGGGACCAACGGCTTTACGTGACTTCCGAACCACGGGAGCGGCAGGGCAAAATCTACTAGTGGTCATATCGGGAATCGAACCTGGACCGGCAGCGTGGCAAGCCAGCGCCTTAGCCCCTTATCTACGGCCGCTCCTATGTTGTACTCTGTCCAGTGGATTAAACTTCCTTAACCTAAAAAAAACTGGACGTAGTTCCAACTTCTCTCCAAATTTAAGATAAAATTTTATCAAAGAATCTCTTATTCTATAAGTTTCAATTTTACTAAGTGTGAGTGGCTGTGTTGAAAGCCTTACTTAAGTCAAGGTAGATGCTGTCAACCTGTCCTCCTTCAGAAAACATTGGAAGAATTTTTTCCTTATAAACTAACAGGATGGCAAATCTGCCCCTGCAGTAAACCATGCTGCTCAGAAGTATTAATCTCATTAAAGAATGATTTCAACTGTACCACCGATTCAAAGACCTTTTCAACTGGGGATTGATTACTAATCGGTCTGTAGTTCATAACATCTTCCCTCTTAACTACTCTTGAAGACTGGTATCACATAACTAGTTCTAAGACCAGAAGGAAATATGCCTTTTCTCAAACAATGATTAAAAATGTCAGAAAGGGTTTGCGAAAGCAGCTCACTGATATTCTTAAGTATGATAGGAGATACACCATCTGGCCCACATTCTTATTGATATAGAGAAGATCCATTTTCTTTTAACCTCATTAGGCGTTGTTTGGATTGGAACCGTAAGAGGGAACTTGAAGTGTGTGATACAAAATCTATAATCTTGAAAGAACCTGATCCTGCAAGAATGTCTCAGCCGAGCATAACTTAGGTAATGAATGTCAAATCCAGTTATCTTACAAAGTGGTGTAGTCAAATTAATAAATTATAATATTGCCACATAACTGTAATCATCCCCCCTCATATAGAATTATAGAATAATAGAACCAGTGCACTTAAAATAATCAAATTCCTGGAACATGTAGAACAAAAGTACAATGTATACATTCTATTGGAAAAATGTCTCGCTAACATCTCTAGAGACTATATAGATCACCAATTTCCATAATAATACTGAATATGCAATTTTATAACTTTATCTCGTAAAATTACGGGGTCCTCATTCTTGAGAAGTTTTGCCACGTCGTAAATATATGGGATCTGTACTGTAAGTATTATTAATAGAGTTTAAATGTGCAAAATTTGTCTTTATATCTGCGAGTAATGTTAGATAAATGACTATTTTCTTGAAATTCACAACAAGCCCATGTGTCAGAAATATGCTAATTAACTTCATTCTTCAATAAATTTTGAACAATAATTGGTCTCTCCAGCTTCATAAGCCAAATTTTCTGACCACATATATTATGTTTTTTCCATATATTCTGCAACAGGATCTTAACTTTCCAAATAATCTGACTTTCCAAACACATAAAATATTTGTATTCAATGGATAGTATTACTTACTTACTTTTATTCCTTTGGCCATGCAAACCGAAGATGGTTATTAGCCTCAGCAACCAAATTCCCTATTTTCTGTCTCCATTCTTCCTTACCTTCCATCATCTCTATTCCTCCTCCAACTCTTCTTACATAAACTTTTGTTTTCTTCCAGGTGATTTGTATGAGGAGCAAGCCATTCTCAACTGGTTGTTGACACAAAAGGATCCTTCAGGGGATGCCATTGATGAAATGGAAGGTGACGATCTTTTACAAACTATCAAAGAGGCAGAGTCTTTAGCTGTATATTTCTGTAAGTATCCAGATAAATGAACTTATTATATTATTCAACTTGAATAGTGAACGATTATAAAATATTGATTGATCAAAACATACAATAATTATGTAATAGGCTCCAGTTTTAAATTAAAAAGCTGAATAATATATAATATGCACATAATGATAATAAATTAAAGCAATATATTTAAATTTTAATAAATTGTGATAAGTTGGGACAGTAAATTTCAAATTAAAATGTTATTTTATGTATAAGTAATGCTTAAAGAATACTTTTTCAATAACCATCCATATATCATAGTATTTTAATTGATTCAGGTAAGTTGCATTCCAATTTCTGGTTTTTTATAAAATGATATTTAATCTTGCCAATAACAAATAACTTTATTCTAAGGTAGGTCAAAACTTGCAAGGCCTTTTTGTAGGGTAAAAAAGTACAGACATTAACAAATAAATATGTATAGCTATATAACACTTGTTGGTGTCTTTTTTTTTTTTTTATTTTGTATCAAAACAGTCAAGTAGACCTTTAATAACAATGTAACTAAGTGTTTTAAATTTTGTATGTATTTCTGAGATAACTATTTAGATCATTAATAAGTTGGTGTTAATTAATTATTCTGTCCAATGTTTCCAATATCCCATCAATTTATTAAATCATTAATTTCTTAATAAGTAATATCAAAATTACAATTATTGCATATAAATATACTCTTAAGTGATATATATACACTATATCACTAGTAACACTGAAAGGTGTTAAGGTATATTACCTTATTTAATCGTGGCAAACACGTTTTCGGACACTAGCTGTGCGTCCATCATCTGGCCGGGTATGAGTTGAGGGGTAAACTGCCTTTGTTTTCTTGGCCTGTATATAGCTGGATGTCTTGTCTTGGAATTTGGGGAAGGTGGTGCCGGGTCTATTGTTCGGGGTTTCAGGCATTTTTTTTCTGGTTTTGTTCCTTGTTGCATGTCTTCACTGTTTATGTCTTCTTTAAGATGTTGAATTTTGATTATATTAAATGTTTGGTCCTGTTTTGTATTTATTTGTTTTTGTTCGCCCTAAATGCTCTGACTGTATAAATAACTATTTAGCCATCTAAGACTACAAAAACCAGACAGCTGTGTATGGGTTGTTGACAAAAGAAAAATATTCTGACAAACCGTCAGAGCATGACTACAATGAAGCATTTAACCATTTATCAAAGAACTTCCAAAAATCATAGATTTAAAAGGCTAGTTTGCTCTCCCCTTGCTTGTATGAGAGATCAAATCCACCCACATTTGTTTGTGAAAAACATTGTAATGTTCTAAAACATGACGGATGCAGCAGTAACCATTATTGTACAGGATGAGCATCAAGAACCTTGCGAAATGGTCTTAAGCACCATGAGTTTATGGACATGCTGCATAATGGTATACTAGATGCGCAAAGCCATTTGATCCAACTGCACTCGCTTGACTAGTTCCCACCATTGCCACAGATGTAGCATCATGCAGAGATCTTAATCAACCCGAGGACCATTCACCACCTGCGGGCCATCTACCATCCATTACTCACCAACTATCTAAGGACCTAATGTCACCATCATTGTACCAGGAAACATTGACTGACAACCCCCATAGGAACAAAAGTTTTTTAGGCTAAACTCTATTAGTAATAAATCTGAACTTTCAGTAATAAATTATAATATTCAAGGTGCCTGTAATAAACTAGAGGAACTAGACACATCTTTATCGCTCAATATTCCTCATTTAAAATTTTAGTGTAATGGATCCAAACTTTTCCGATCACTCAGCTGTGCTAGTGAAACAAAATGTAAGCAATACAAACAATAAGCATAGAATTTCGAATAAAAATATTGCATATTTTTATAACAGTCTGCACTCTACGCAATCTCGAACAACAAAGGTAACATTGATTTTGTGGATAGCTTGTATGAAGCGTTTTTAAATACACTTCTTTTACATTTTGAGAAATGCTTTCCTAAACGATCGTACATAACAAAATTAAAAACTACAAGAAAAGATTGGCTTCTGAATGCGATTGTTGATTTAAGTAAAGAAAAACAAAGTCTGTATACAGGGTGTCCCATACCACCCGTCCGGTAAATACAGCGAGAGAACACGGTTTGGTCTAGTGACGTAAAACAAAATGCTTTCGCACTATATTGCATATGGGCAATGCATTAAAAATATTTACGTCGACATTTATGTAAAGGTTATTAAAAAACTGACTGTCATGGGTTTGATTCTCAAAATTCTTAAATGGGAACCTAGGGAAAATAATACACTATTTTAAAGGTCTTATTAAAAGAAACTCTTTGGTGAAAGAAAAATGCAATTATCTTAATGCGTTTCAAAATGGCGGCAGTTTTGTTTTTAATTTTAAATATTGACATTTACGGAATACCCCGTACTTTTCTTACCATTTAAGTTGGGTTTATCCGGATTAAAAATCCTTACTCAAAATAACTTCAGCTTCACACTGATATGCCACATGACCAATTTTATCAGTATTTTGATATTGGTCCATTATTCCAAATTTTGAAATGTTCAAAATTTCTGTAAAATTTTTAAATAGCAACATGCATCATGTTGAATATCATTTTAAATGTATCACAAAGATGGATAAAATTTGTATTACATATAATTTGGTATCTCCAACGGTTTTTGAGAAATAAGCAGAAATGTGTTTTTAATATAATATCCCAAACATATCGGCAGGTCAAGTTGTAGTTCAAATTAAAGAGGACATTTTTTACACTAAAAGTTGCTCTATATCTCGTTCCATTTCAATATGGTGGCCAAAAAAAAAACATATTTATTAAAATTAAAACTGTCCATAAAAAATGAATTAAATACAAATAGGCTAACCAGAAAAATCAATGAAACTAAACTAGATTACGGGAAAATCTAGCATTAGATTATTACCTCTGGGGAAGATTAAAGGACATTGTTTATCATATTAGGCCATCAACAAGAGAATATATGATGGTCCTAATGTTCTCTTGTTATGTGGCATCCATTCCTAGATAAGAAGTTATTCGCTGTGGGTGCATTTGATAACAGAATTAATCTTTACTTAAAGAATCAAGGGGGCCATTTTGAACATTTATAGGAATTTTGTTAATAGGCACCTAATTAAGAATTTACTTTTTATATTTTAAATGCTGTTACTAATAAATTGTTGTTTTCATTTATGAGTAATTTGGTGACCGACATAGCAAATCTTAAGAATATTTAGTTAAATCATTGAAATGTCAGGAAATAAACAAGTTTTCCCATAATCTAGTTTGATTTGATTGATTTTTAAGGTTAGCCTGTTTGTATTTAATTCATTTTTTTATAAACAATTTTAATATTAATGAATGCGTTTTTTACCACAATATTGAAATGGAACGAGATATAGAGCAACTTTAAGTGTAAAAAATGTCCTCTTTAGTTTGAACTACAACTTGACCTGCCGATATGTTTGGGATATTATATTAAAAACACATTTCTGCTTATTTCTCAAAAACCGTTGGAGATACCAAATTATATGTAATACAAATTTTATCCGTCTTTATGAAACATTTAAAATGATATACAACATGAAGTATGTTGCTTTTTAAATATATTGACTTTTAGAAATTTTGGATACGGTATGTCAAAATTTGGAATAAGGGATCAATATCAAAATACTGATAAAAGTGGTCATGTGGCATATCAGCGTGAAGCTGAAGTTATTTTGAGTAAGGATTTGTAATCCGGATAAACCCAACTTGAATGGTAAGAAAAGTATGGGGTATTCCGTAAAATGTCAATATTTAAAAAAAGGCCGCCATTTTGAAATGCATTAAGATTATTGCATTTTTCTTTCACAAAAGAGTTTCTTTTAACAAAACCCAGTATATTACTTAGAAATAACACTCATAATACAAACATTAAAACCAAGTATAATTCATGTAAACAAACTTTAAAAAGAATGAGTAAATTGGCTTAACTTAAGTATAACAACGAACAAATGAAAATGGCAGATAATGTCTCAAAAGTCTCTTGGCATATCGTTAACAATGAACTGGGAAAACCTTATACGTACTTACATACTTATACAAAAATTACAGGTCAATGACAGCCATCAATCAATTTGGTGTGTACCTGAGGCAGCTAATTTATTAAATAAACACGTTCTTACTGTAAAAGACAGATTTGGTTACGAACTTAATTACTGCAATACATTCCTATGAAGAGTTCCAAGACAAAGTAGAGGAAACACTATTCTTGTCACCAGTCCTTAGGAATGAGGTGATTCCCGTTATCAGTAAAGTTATAAATAAAAGGTCGGCAGGATGAGAGGAAATCCCAATGTTCCTCGACAAACGTGTATCAGATATCATTGCACCACATTTAAGTTACATTTAAAATTTTTCACTTTCTTTAGACATTTTTCCAAAATTAGAAAAATATTTTACTATAGAACCGATTAAAATAAAAAATTAAATTGATCTTGGTATCATCTATCCCATATCTATACGACCAATTTTTTTCTAATATATTTGAGCAATTAATCCTGAACCGGTTAATTCCCTTTCTCACAAAACATCACAAATTAACAAAGAACAATACGGTTTTCGAAAAAGTTTATCTACAGTGGATACAATAATCAACTTTACTGATCTAGTTTACAACGGTTTCGAAAACAAATGTCTGATCTCTTACTTAAAATTAAATACAGCTAACTGGTGTAAGTGTGTAGATGAAACTTCTGCCCTAGTGAGGAGTGAAACTCCATAATGCCTGTCCACCAATGTAACGGAATGTCTGGAAGGCTTAAAAATTTGGTGTGCTGCCAATGGTCTAAAGTTAAATTTTTCAAAAACGCATATATTAAACTTTTCAAAACATAATTTACAGTTTCATTCATCTTCATCCTTGTACGTACAATCTTTTACTAAATTCCTCAAGGATCTATTTGTGGACCATTACTATTTATTATTTACATGGCTGATCTTCCCTCTTACTTAAAATTAAATACAGCTAACTTGTGTAAGTATTCAGATGACAATTCTGCCCTAGGTGAGGAGTGAAACTCCACAACGTCTGTCCGCCAATGTAACAGAATGTCTGGATGGCTTAAACATTTGGTTTGGTGCCAACAGTCTAATGTTAAATTCTTTAAAAACGCATATATTAAACTTTTCAAAACATAATTTACAGGTTCATCCATCTTCATCCTTGGCCAATCAGGCTTTTAATAAATTCCTGGAAATGTTTTTAGATTCAAAACTAAATTACAACTACGCACATCAACTATTTCTTAAATATGCACAAAAGACTTAATTCTGTTTGTTTTCTCAAAAAATTTTCCCAAATTGTGTTTGTAATGATGTTATAAAAACAGTTTGTTTTTCAAATTTTCAGAATTTAATTATGTATGAATTAGTTGTCTGGGGCAGTATGGAGCGCACAATTTTAACATGATTTTCAAAATTAAAAATCAAGCAGTCCAAATATTATTCAAAAAGCCGCTCAGATCACAATGCAGAAAGTTTTTTATTTAAAGTAAAATTTTAACACTTCCAAGCCTATACATCTTTGAAATTTGTGAATATTTTGTTTATAATAAGAGTAAATTTAAAAATCCTACAATGAAAATTATAAGACAAGGCAGAATTTTACACTATATCCATCCCACAGTACCAGTAAATTTGAACAATCAACCTACTACATAGCATGTAAAATAATGAATAAATTATGTAGTAATAATAACAACATCAGATTTGACGTTTTGTTTTTGAGGAGGGTCAAGAGACTATTGAGAGGTAATGCCTATTATTCAATAGAAGAATTCCTTAATGCTGAGTTAGCGTCTATTCTAATTTAAAGTTATGTCTTAACTCTGACTACCCATAATACTAAGAGCTTTCCTACTTTCTAATAATTTTTAATTATATTTTGTTCTTATAATTATTTAATATATTTATATTAACAATTCCAATGTACAAAATGTATCTTACCCTTAAAATGGCAATCGTTCACATGAATGACACGCACGCTCATCGTATTTCACATCATGTAGTATGTTCGGTCTAACATAGCGAAGATATTTAGGTACCATTGGAAAGAAGACAAGTTTATCTTTCTGATCATCTCACTTTTATTTTGATCCTGTTTGCTTTGCAGACATGATTGTTGATGTAATACACTAAATGCTAATGTAATACACTAATGCTGGTACACTTTTGGTATTTACAAATATAAAAATAAATGTTATAAAATAACTATTCAACATTTTATATTTTCTAAAAGTAGACAAAATTTAGCAAATTTTGGAATATAACATTTTTAATATTTTGTTTATTTCCTAGGTACAGTCCCCCCTTAATTTTTTACTTTTATATTTTTATTATTTTACATATAACTAACATATATACATTTTATTTCAAGGTTAAATATATTTTTATAGTATTCTGTGCTATTTCCTGATAAAAATAATGTATTATTAAGTTATAGTATTTGAATATTTTATAGATTTTTAATTAATTTTTCAAAATGCGCTTGCGACAGTGGAAAATGGTCTGCCACTACAGATATTTTAACTGACACTTCTAGGATTAATGGAAATAAACGTCTTATGTCTTATTAATAAATTGTAGTAATAATAATAATAATAATAATAATAAATGTTATTTCTCACATCTTTTTGTTACAAGGAAACAATACAAATAAATATTATATTGAGAAGACCTCCACATGGGCAAAGCCTGTGTGTGAAGACCGTGTTTCAGTCAATTAAACAGTTTTTGCAAGTCAGACTCTTTACAATTAATTTATGACATACTTACATTGAGAAGATTAATATATATAATTTACTATTAATATAAGTAGCAAAAAAATTAAACAAATAAGTTGATATTAAAATGATACTGTTAATGAATATATTTATGGCAGTACAAACTAATATAATGTAAATTCAAGAATTAAATAAAAAAATACAAAATTGTTATTGTATTAAACAAAAATTTCTATAGTTAAATTGAGCGATAAAGGCTAGCTTACCAAAATACACCCATTCATACATTCAGACTCACCACGAACGTTCATATCTCATGATCCCTAACATAATTATATTTAACACATTAAATAATCAAATAACATTCATCAATATACAAGTATTCACATAAGCACATTCAAACATATCACCAATAATCACAACAAGCAAACATTCCAAAGCACCATTCACTTCCAAGTACTCGAACAAATTCCTGAACACAATAAAACATAAAATATTTGGAGCCCTATCTAGACATGACCATCACCGGCCGACAATCTTTATAGTCTTTATATTTATAAATATTCATATTTTCCCAAACATCCATACAGAGGTTTTTGTTCATTTTCTTCAACATTTTTATGTTGTTTACTGGCATCCATATGTCATAGTAATATATTCAAATTTCAACATCTTAAAGAAGATACAAACAGTGAAGACAAACCCGGAAAAGAATGCCAGAAACCCTGAACAATAGACCCATCGCCAGCTTCCCCAAATTCTGAGACAAGACGTTCCAGCTGTATATAGGCCAAGAAAACAAAAGCAGTTCACCCCGCAACTGAGACCCGGCCGGATGATGGACGAACAGCTAGCGTCCGAAAAAGTGCACCGTGATTAAATAAGGTAATATACCTTAACACTTTTCAGTGTAACTAGTGATACAATGTAAGTGTAGTGAAAGGAAACCAAGTTAATCTGTTTTATAATAAAAACCTGCAGATGTACAACAAACTTTAAATGAGGAACTTCACCTACTTATTCCTGATTAATAAAAATATACATTTAGCGATTTTCGAAAAAAGCTGTCATTTTCCAAAATGGGGGCAACTTTATATTTCTTATAGAACACTAAATATTTTTTATATTTTCTGATAGAAAATGTAATATTAAGACAAACTTTGCATTTTTCCCGTAATACTACTGTTTCCTATTTAATAGTTAAATCCTAAATAACTCCTAAACCAATAATTATATTAAAAATTGCACAGTAAAATGTTTTTAGACAATATAATTAAAAATCCAATGACATGACGATTTTCAAAATCAGATGAAAAATAACAAAGAAATGATAATTTATGTGACAGTATGTAAAATTTAATATGCCAGTATAAAGATCAACACACATTTATCAGCTGATAATAATAAAGTAATTTGTGGTAGTTTTAAATCAGCTGATGAGTACAACAATAAAGTTTATGTAAACATCTCATTTAATAATATCACATTTTACTTTATTATTATCACATTTTACTTAATATGCTGTTACATGTGTGTTGCACATTGTACTGGCATATTGCATTGTACTTACTGTCACATAATTTATAATTTCTTTATTATTTTTCATCCGACTTTGAAAATCGTTATATCATTGGATTTACAATTACATTTTCTAAAAAGCATTATTCTATGCAATTTGTAATATAATTATTGGTTTAAGAATTATTTAAGATTTAAAAATTTTAATGGTGGCCATTTTGAACATTTTGATACAGGAAAATTAATAATTTTTCTCCAAACATATGTTTATATAATAAAGAACCATGCATAGTTACAGCTTAATACATTTTTTGGTTTTTGAGATATAAATTTAAAAGTGAATAAAAACCAAAATAGCGGCTAAAAGCTGTATTTATAAACCTTTTTTATAACCAAGGTGTTTTGGAGACTTTAAATAAAATATTTGTGATTCTAAATGAACCAGTAACAACAAAGAAGAGAGCTTATCAGAGAAACCCTGCTTACAATGTGGAAGAAAAGTACCCAGAACAAATCCAATACAATAATCTTGGGATTAAAATTTTAATTTTTAATGGGAATCAAACTGTCAATGTCTTCCAGTTATCAACTAACATGAGATATTAGCTTCTAGTTGTGTTATAAAGTATCAAGTGAAAAATCCCAGAACAGATTTTTAACTTTTTAACGCTTACAGATAAAGCAATAAAGCTTGGTACATCATTACTGCACTTGATAATCTACTTTTTGAACTACTTGCCAGTTTTCTGTAATATCAGGGGAATGGCCTGCAAGGAGTCAGCAGAAAATCTTAAATAAGAGCATATGTCAAGTAGTACATCAAATTAAAGGTCTTTAGTTGTAGAACATAAATCCACAAATCCTAACTCAAAAGGTTTGCTCTTTAAAAAATGACGCTGGTTTAAAGTTTAAAAAAGTTACAAGGAAGATCCTGTTCTAGACGGTTTAATATTCTTTTCCTAGCTAAATTTGGAAAAGTTAAACTTTGTAAATGCCTACTGGACTTAATAAATAGTTTTTTATGGTAATAGGTGACTCTGCGCTTCCAATGGATGATGGTCCACGAGGAGTTCGACAAAAAAAATTAAAATAGTATAGGTCATGATGTACATCATTTTAAAGGGGTTGTCTAGCACAGATAAATACCACAAACAGCACTTCAAAAGATTGATCCTGTACAAAATAGCAGATGTTCAAAGATTTTAATGGAAAAATTTGATGCTTAGTTATCAAATATTTTTAGAGTACATATTCGAATTGCAAACCCTTGTTCATGACTAACTTTGTAATGAACATTTATATTATAAGGTTATAATACTCTTCCCAACATCTTAAAAAACTTTTCCAAGATTAAAAAATTTAAAAATAATCTAAAAAATTACTTTTTAACAAAACCTTTATATTCAGTTGATGAATTCTTCCACTGAGACTACTTACATTAGCATTATTACGATAAGTGATAAGGATGATAATTTATATATATGATGACGCCATTCTCTGTACATGATGAATAAAGACGATTTTCATTTAATTTCATTTCATTTCATTTAATTTCATTTAATTTAATTTCATTTCATTTCATTTCATATGACAGGCATAATGCATGCAGCAGCATTTTTGTTTTGATTTATTTGTGCACTTGAACTGTAGCCACTAATGCAATGTCTATTTATTTATTCATAAGTCGCCAATCGTCAAGATATGGGCGAATATGGATTTCGAATGAGTGTGATGAGTGTAGATGAGCGAATGTAGTCATTGTTACAAACTAAGGCCGACTATTCCTTAGAAAGTGTCATTAATTAATAGCCCAATGACAAATGTCCTACTACAACCAAGAAAATCTTTGAACGTTTACCATTTTTACTGGATCAACTTTTTAAACTGCTGTTTGGGGTTTTCACCTGTGCTTAACAATCCCTTTAAAATTATGTAAATATTGACCTATGCTATTAATAATTTTATCGTCAAACTCCTTGTGGACCATCATCTATTAGAAGAGAAGAGTCACCAACTACCCTATAAAACTATTTAGGGTATTTACAAAGTTTAACTTTCCCAATTTAACTTTAACAAATTGAGGTAGGAAAAGAATACTAAACCGTATAATATAGAATAGAAGAACCGTAATAAAGAATAATAAAGAACAGGACCTTCCTTGTAACTTTTTAAAACTTTAAACCAGTTACATTTTTTAAAGAGCAAATCTTTTGAGTTCAGATTTGTGGGTTTATGTTCTACTACTAAAGACCTTTAATTTGATGTACTAATTTACCTATGCTCTCATTTAAGATTTCACTCGTACTCATGGGCGGATTAGACCTTGTATGTTGGGGGGGCACAAGTAACAAGTTTACCATGCATTAAATTTCCTGTATCCTACTTTTTCTGGGGGGTCTGGGGGACATTTTTTTAAAATTTCAGCTTAAAAACATGACATTTAGGTACCTTTTTTGAATGAAAAATACTTAAACTCAGAACATGAAATTGATGTTTATTTTTATCAAACATAATCATAATATTGGTTGTATAGCAATATAAACCAGGTATGTACATACCTGTATATACATACATATACATATTTACTTTCTACAATAGAACGGTCTCATATTGTCAAGCAATGTAACCCTTATATTAACACATTAGCACTACAATATTAGCACTCCTTTATTAATAATTAAATAAGAGGCAATTTTCTATTACCTTTTTTTTCATATTTATCCGTTAGTTTATCCAAGTTGAGGCTTTTTACTAAATCAGATTCTGAATAAATGACAGCCAAATTGGAGAAACATTCTTGGCCCATGGATGACCTAAGCCATTGATTAATTCTTCTCATTGTCGAGAACGATCGTTCACAAGTAGCACTATTAAATGGAAGGGTAAGACAAATCTTAAAAAGCAGTTTGAAATTGGGATAAATATCATCTTGAATTAAAACCAGTTCTTTTAATATTCTAACCAACTCTTTAAGTGGTATTTCTTTTGGGTTGATACCATCTGACTCGAGAACGCACTGTAGGATGCTCATTTCTGATATGAGCATAGTTTGGTTCAATCCAGGCACTGGATATTTCTGTACAAACAAATCAGATTTCTCTACATTGAGGCAAAGGAACTCTTCACTCGCATTTGCTACTTCCATTGCTTCACAGGCAAACCTTCTTTTGAGTTCACTGATCAAAATATCAAGTATTGGGTAATAAAGGTCACAACGGTACTGTACCTTGCTGTTCACTTCACTGTTATCACTCAAACTCTCTGTATCGACTCTTCTTGACAGTCCAACAGTAGACATGACAAAATATTCATTAAAAGTTTTTGAAATAACTCGTCGATGTTTGGGCGCAATATGTGAACTTGAAGTCGAATGACTTTCTTTTTCCAAGGAACGAGACGTTGTAGTAGTCTTATTGGATTGTGTTGTGATGCAAATATTTTCAGGGAATAAATGTAGTTCGTGAATCCTTGAAAACTCCATTACTTCATTCCACTTTTTCTCCCAGGCGTTTTCACTTCTTTTTGACTGGAGCTTCATAATAATTGCTCCTGCTGCTTTCACTAATCTTGCTATGCAAGAGTCCTACTTCTGAAGCGCTTTGCTGAGGATATTTATATCAGTTAAACACTCCAATAAAATTATTAAACATACTACAAAGTCCATGGATGTAATTGAAGCCAGTAATCCTTTGGCCTGAAGAGACTTCGAATTCCTTAGATAATTAGCAATCTTTTTGAGGACGGCACGAATTGCATCAAAATTTCTGTTAACAGATTGGAAAGCAGTAGCCTTACAAGACCACCTAGCGTCACTTAATTTGTGGATCTCATGTGGGCCTCGGACTTTGATCTGTAGCTCCTCTTGCAGTATTTTGTATTCCGCATGCATATCAGGGTTAGAAAAAAATTCATATAGTGACTGCATCACATAAAGAAGAAACAACTGTAGTTATTGCTTTCACAAGAGTTTACAAGAACCAAATTAACCTTATGTGCTAAACAGTGCACATACATGGCGAGAGATTGGGTATTCCTGATGATTTTCTGTAGCCCATTCTTTACTCCGGACATTACACTCGCGCCATCATGTGATTGACCTATTAAAGTAGCAGTTATACCTACTTCCTTAAGGTAGTTCAAAATAATGTTTGCTAAGGACTCAGCACTACGATCTAGAGAAACATCCTTCATTGTTAGCAATCTTTCTTTAATTTCTGATTCAAACAAATATCTTATACAAATACACAATTGTTGAACTCTGTGTGACTTTGCTTCATCGACCATTAAGGCATAAAATCCAGATTCGTTTATTTCATTCACTATTGTACTTAAAACCTCTTCAGTAACAATTTTGAACATTTCGTTTTGAAAGTCATGACTTGTTAAATTGAAATATCGTTCATATTTTCATTTGAATTTAGCATCATATTTTGAGTATAATTCACATAACTCTAAATAATTTCCCTTGTTGCCTGATGTTTATTTTTCATTGTGTCCACGAAAAGGCATTCCTTGTTTGGCCAAAAATAACAAAAGGTCTAAAATTTGCTTAAAATATTAACGATTTTCAGAAATAAGCTCTTTATGAGATGATATTTCCGAAGCAATTGTATCCTTTGGCTTTCTATAGTTATGCCACTTCGCCATGGAAAATAAGTGACTTTCAATGGACGCATGCTTTTCTAATTTTTCCCCTATCTTCTTCCAGTTACTTATGCCTTTTTCAGTTACAGATACTTCTTTATTGTTAGAAGAAAATATCCTGCAAGTGTAACAGATTACAGTATCTTTCTTTATAATGTATTCTAGCCATTCAAATTTCTTAAAATAAAATGGTGTAAATGCTCGTTTTGAATTTTTAAAGTCTGAAAGTGGATATGTAGTCAAAATAGGACTCGATGGACCCGTCTCTATATTACCAAGGTCCAATTTTTTTGAGTAGGCTCCATCATAAGGAGAAGTAACTGAATCAGTTTGTTTACTTACGTCATGGCAAGACTTAAAACAGCCTGGGGAAGCTTTTATTAAACACTCAGATTCCGCTTCTTCATCGGTCTTAGACACGGTCACTGGTTCTTTTATTTTAAAAAAAGTTCTAATGTCTGTTATTTTTTACTCATTTTGTTTAAACTGTAGATTCCATAGATAAACAAAACAGAAAAATGATAATACTGTAATTAATTAATATAGAAACACCACTCATCTCATCTTAAATAACACAAATAAAAACACTTATTTTAATATATGAAGCACGAAAGTGGGAACAGAGCATGAACACTAGCAGACAACTGCTGACTGACTGGGCTGGGCAGACCACCGGCCACGCTAAACACGACTCGATTCAGTCAGCCGCGCCAATTTGTAGATGGTAGGTAGCCGAAGTCAACCCGTAATTGTATTGTATAAGTGGGATGCTAATACTCGCACTGCTCTTCATTTTGGATTAATGGCATTCTAATTTATTATTATTAGTATATATAGAGTCAACATGCATTTAAGTTCATCGTTCATTTAGTAACTTTTATATAAAATTATATTCCTTATAAATAAAAATTAAAATTCACACGAAGGTTGGGGGGGCATTGCCCCCCCCATGCACCACCATAACTCCACCCATGCTCATACTACATGTAAATATGTCTATTCTCTTGGAGGTTCATAACACAACTAGAAGCTAATATCTCATGTTAGTTAAGAACTGGAAGACATTGTCAGTTTGATTTCCATTAAAAATTAAAATTGTAATCCCGAGATTATTATATTGGAATTGTTTTGCTTTAATAGAAGTGAAATTAACAGAACTCTCCAGATCTTCAGTTAATGTCACTAGTATAAAATTCACAATAAGCATAGGGCCTATTGCTGAGTGGTAACAGCTGAAACAGATTTGTAAAAAAGGATAGCCACAGGTGGCAAGGCATAGTCATAGTTCAAGCACAGAATATAGACAGATATCTGTCTTTCCAGACAGATATCTGGTACAGGTACACTTACATAAAAAAAAACAAGTGGTTAGTGAAATATTTTGGGGCCAACTATAAAGTTAAATATACAGTTAGAATTTCTGACTGACATAAGCACAAAAGTAAAACCGCAATAGAACTCATTTCTTAAATTGTCTAATAATTTCAAAAATAGTTTCTTAAATAGACAATCATCTTAAATTAAATATTAACTCAGGTATCAACAGCAACCAAGTATTTAAATTAGATATTTCCTAAGTTAATGCATGTAACACACACAATGTGAGCAGATATTTTTCTTTTAAAGCAGAAAACTGTCCTAGTAGAAGAAGGGCAGGTTATAAGGAAAAAGTTAACTTGCTATTAACTTTTTTATTACCATTTACAATGGTCCTATTTTTACAAATCATTCTTATCAGTCATTCATTAATATTAGTAAAGTTCAGTCCAATGGCTCAAACTGTAGCTCTGAGCAGTACTGGACGATGCAAGCAGGTGGTAGAGCATCAATGCTTATTTTACTGTCTCACAAAGTCGGGGAGCACATCTCTTAGATTTGCTACAGTCACTATCAACACATACGGTAATGCTTACACACAAGCATACAATTGCTTACCTGTTTATAATTGTATATGAGTCATCTTAAATATCATATTTCACCTCAGCTTTTCCTTTGGTGTTTATAAGTTTGTGATACAATTTAGTAATAATTTCCATTTATTAGGCCCAAGTTCCTGTCTTGAGTGTAATGTAAATAGGCAAGTTATTTATTTAAATTTATGTTGTATTCAGTATGTAGTGTTCTTGATTGTGTTTATGTTGGTACATGTTAATTAATATTTGTGTAAAGAGGTTTTCCAATTATGTTGACAAGTGTTGGCAATCTATGAGATGGCTTCTTTTGTTCCCACACTTTTACATGGAAAAAAATTCATATGCAATCCTGGAAAATAATTTGGAGTGTTATTAAGTGTATGAAAATTAAGAGGGGGAAACATGTGAATTTTTTGGGCAACCCCCACACACCCCTATCTACTTGTAAGACTGATCTTCATAGATATATTTCCACAGCCGTGACTATCACTAACAAATTCTTGATCTTTGGTGCTTGTCTCGCCCTAAGGATGGCTTGTAATGTAGCCGAAACGTCGGCAATCACAGCGTACATAGTCCAGTGACAAGGTCAAGCCCCTGATAGTAAGACTGAACCACCAGCCTCTGATAAGTAACACAATGGCCTTTTAAACTTTGAGTGTTATTCCTAAAGTCATTGGGTTATATATTTATAAGTATTAATATAGCTAAGCAAAAGAAATTTTGCTTTTTCAGTTACCTAAGGATATCTTGATCTGCCACTTAAAATGGAAACAAACAAAAATCCAATACATTTTCCCCATAAGTCTGCACTTTGGCGCTTAGGTTTGTTCCTTAATACTTACATCTAAAATCAAACATACAATTAAATTTCATCTTTTTAAGAATTTGATCTCTTCACAGATTATTGAATTTATATATATTCAGAAATGGCTGAAATTTGTAAATCTTACATATAAATAATATTTAAATGTTCTCCTATCAGTGATAACTAAAGAAATTCTTTTCATTTATAACTTACACAACAAATTATCATTAACAATTTACTTCTTCCATCAACTATGTACAAATTTAACTTATTCCGCCAAATCTGCATAGTTCTATGTTATATGAATATTCTTGTTAACATTTCACTTCCGCATTAAATACTCCTTTCTCTTACTTGTCTAGTTTAAATACTCCTTTCTCTTACTTGTCTAGTTTAAATACCAGCTGACAGATTATTTTATTTGTACATTTATTATTATAATTGAAGTAAAGCATAATTTGAGTATTCCTTATAGGACTACTTTTAGGTACAGTTTTTAAAGAAAAGTAAAAATTATAAGGAATATATAATATTTACCTATCAAATTCGTTAATTGCTCCATTTTTTCATTCACTCCTTTTAAGATAGTTAAAATATCTTTAATTTCTGCAGATTTGCCTCAAAATGTTGATTCATTCCTAGCAATTGCCTGAAAATAGATTGTTCTATTTTTAATAAACAGCCTACATTAGCTGACCCCAAAAAATAAACAACTATTGACACGCTCTTGCTTAAGTGTGTTGATTCCAAATTAATTAGCTTTAAAGACTTCTCCAAAAACTTATTACTGTCAAAAGAACTCTTACTGACAAAATAGGACACAAATTTAAAAAAAAATAATAATAATTATTTGCCTTTTCTTTATTTAAGAGAAACCCATTACATTTAAGTGATTGAGTACAGTAATCCCTTTCAAAGTGTCTTCCGATTATTTCTTGAAAATCATCAGCGATATAAACAAAGGTTCTATCGGGGGCATATAAAACTGATCCAGATGTGACTGAATATGGTAGGTTATGACTATATCATCGTCATTATAGGGACATTTTTGTTTCTAATATATGAACTTACAATAATGTTAATCATGTCTGTCTTGACCTGAGAGTTGTGTTTTTATTGGTACAACAGGTCAAGGCAGATTATATAATAGCTCCGTGTCCATCCCTCTCTGCTTCAGTGAGTATAGAGGGGCTGATATAAACATCGTACCACATAAGCTTTTGTATTTCCTAACAATATTTTAATAAATCGTTTGAAAATACCGGCTTCTGCTTTTAGTTTAACAACATTTCACCTCTCATCATGTTACAGTAAATTTATTTCACAATGTCGAGCCAAGTTTATTAACCCTTTCCATCCTAGTGTGCAAATTTCCGGATGTTTGTAACATGTTCCAAAAATCCCAGCGTTCTGGTTACTGGACATTTGAAAAATATTTTTGTATAAATATTTATTATCTCAAAATAAATATATTAATGATGTATAAATGTTTGAAATAACATTTTCTATTATAAAAACGTTGATTTATTATGATAGACTGCTTTATTACAGTACAACACTTTTATTATTTTGTTGCCTTTGTTTAGCATTAACAGCTGTGTTGATTTTCGTCAGATGTGATAATCAGCTGAGGTTCATTGTTGTTTCATGACTGATGTGATTGTTTGTGTAGTATGGGAGGTAAAAATAACTAAAATAAAATGTAGTAGGTTGCCAATAAGGGATAATACAATCGCTAATATTGTGTATGACGAGAGTGATGAATCAGACCACATTAGTTATGCATATGCTAAAAACCCTAACTGCAGTGTTTTTTTTAAAATAGCCATAACTTTTTTAATTTTAAACATAGCATTGTCAAATGTCAATTTCTTTGAAGATAACTAAATGGTGTTTTAAATAGTGTTATTAGCTCTGGTTAATGAATTTTTTAGTGCCATCCACAAGTCAAAAACATTTTTAAAAACTTTTTGTAAATATATATAAATACAAAAAAAGTTGTACTTTTTAAGTCCTTTTTTATTTTATTTTATATTACATGTAATCTCTTTAGGAAACTAATAACACTCAAACTAGTAAATTTGCTTCTTAAAAAGAATCTTTATGAATTTTTTAGTAAAATGTGACAAAATTGATTAAAAGAGCCTGAGATTTTTGGGTATGTCATATATGAAAATACCTGGGATTTTCAAAACAACTTTTAAAAAATGTCTGGGATGAAAAGGGTTAAATCATTCCAATAAACTATCTATTTACAAACTTAAATTGATTTACTCTTGTCAACAAAAATCACTACGGTACCTCTAACTTTCTAATTAAGTTTTATTTCCAATTTATTATAATTTGAAAACATTGGGAAGAATGTTTATTTTATAATACATTAATACAATTTTAGCTGTATATTATACTTCCAGTTATACTTCAATGTGAAATTTTGAGTGAATGCTGAACGATTTAAATTATATTACAATATATAACTATAAAGGAAATTAAATATCGGATATTAATCAAAATTTACAATTTAAATCAATGTCAGATTAGACAAAAATCTGTTCTTGATTATATACAGTTTGTTCAACAGAAAATATTAAACAAATTATTATATTCAAATGCTATCACGCTACTAATTTAAAGTTTTACGTCAACAAAATCCTGACATTTGAAATCACAGAATTGAAAGTCTTCCAACGAAAGGAATAAGGGAGTGGTGTGTCGGTAGGGAACAAGACGCTCTGTGATCTTTGCAATTCCAAGGCATACCGAAAGCAGAAGGCAAAGAAAGATGTGGATGTGACGGAGGGATCATCGATTGAAGACCCTGGAGATAGTGAGGCAGACTCCCTGAATGACCCTAACCTTAGCATCATGGACCCCGGTAGATCCTTTGAATTGAATAAGAGTGCCACTCCCGTAGCTTAGTCCCTTTTACAGTCTTAAGTCTATAGATGTAGGCCTTTAGTCGAAGTAATCAGTAGAACATGTAAATACATAGATCAGTATTCAATATTTAAACTAAGAGCTATTACTTTTGATAAATACTGTGAATAAGGATAAAATTCAATCTTAAAAATAGACTTCAAAATACATTTTTCATCATCAATTTTTGTTCACTGTTTGCATTAACACGCTGTTAGTAATCAATTATATATTAACAGAATTAATATTTATGTTGTTTTTCTCATACTGTACTTGTGAGTTGATCGTCGTTACAAATTTTAATGCAACCAGATGAAATTTTCTTGAGTTTTGTTTTTTGATTTTGTTAAATATACAAGCAAATTATAAAGTTTTTGGAGTATTGTGACATGCAGTAAATATTATTGAATTGTATCGTCTTAAATAATTTATATCTTTAGAGTAATGAATACAAAAGTAAAATAATTCAATAGTGAGAGTTTACTGTCAATGATTAAAGCATCAATTAATATGAATAAACATGTACAACAATTTAAAAATGGATTAACTACCATAGATTAGTTGTTTATTAAACATTGTTTGAATATTTGACAAAGTCTCAAGTTAATTAACATATGTATTGTCATTGGTCAGTAACAGTTTTTGTGGTTACGCTTCTTTTGTTAACTTGTGATTGTATCAGTGAAATTGGGTTAAAAACTGTAATTTATGATGAGATAATTCATATAATTTTTATATATTATACACGCAAATGATAAGTTGTCCATTGATACTTTCTATTTATAGCATCAGTTGGCTATTAAATATTTTTTTAAAATAATCAATTGACAACAAATATTATTATTTATTAATTAGTGATTAATTTAAAATAATGTTCATTTTAAGCTTAAACTTATATTATACTACCAAAATTGTTTTCTAAAACATAACTTGGTGACGTTATTCATATAATTTTCTAAATTGTGTATTTATGTAACTTTTTCCCAATAATACATGAAAAATAGAGAAAAGATTCCAGCCATTTCCGTAAGCAATTGTTTTCCCTGTTTTTGACCTTGTTTTTCTTTTTCCATTAGTTTATGTTTTCAATATTCTACCTTAATTACACCTGTATACCTCATTTTGTTTCATTCATTAAGGTTTATATTTTTATTCTTTAATTTAGTCATGATCCATGCATTCAAAATCCTACCATATTAAGTATTTAAGCAGGGCATTAACCCTCTCATTGACTTTTTTTTTTTTTAATCCAATACAGTTATTCATAACAGTTTTCAATTATTATCGTTTTAAAAGTGATTTAACACTCTTAAAAGATTATGATTTGAACCTACAGAGTTTACTATTTTTGTTAACAAAGAAATATTTGCATTGAGTGTCATTTGATTTAATTAATTTTATTAGTGCATGATGTGTGGTTTTTACTATTAATCTATCACTCATAATATCCTGATTGTAATTTTATGCTTATAGAAGACCACTAAGTTTGAATCGCAGTTGATAACACTTGTCTCAACACAAGATGTGTTTATGCTTTTATTGTATAAGTTTCAGCTGTTTGCATTAGACAATTAAAATTTTTAATAAACACAATAAAATGTAAATTATAATATTGCAACTTATTTAAATTATGTACTTGATAGATAATAATGATTTTAGACACAGATGAGGTCAGTGTAATGGTGTTGTTATCAAATCACTGGTTATATCCCTGTCATGTAATGAGATATGTTTGCATTTAATATGTCTCCTTGATCCACAAAGGATATACAGTTACTAGACTATATCTCACTGCAAACTGTGAGCCAGTCACCATAACTAGTCAGTAAACGTAGGTATAAACTCTAATAAAATGAAAATTTAAAATCCTATTCCAAATCTGAGATTTTTTGATAATTAGGTACCAAAAACCAAGGTATTGGGTACTTTATATCTAGGTTCTTTCTGTTAAGTTATTTTTAAATGTAATAAACTGAAGTTATTTTTAAATGTAATAAACTGAATTTAATTGCGATTACTTCAGAAACACCCTAACTTACAAAATTTCCCAAATTAACTTTACTGCAGGAAATTGATCTATGAAGAAAAACTCATCATTTAGTGCAGAAACACCTCATCTGCTGTGCTTCTAAGCCAGTTAAAATGAGCGAAGAAGTATTCGTTGATTGCAGAAACATCTTATCTAAAAGCAGTTGTGGGCTCTCTGCTGTAAACATTATGTTATTTTGTTTTCTGAGAAAGATGGTTTGGTAGGAAAGTAGTGGTGAAACAGTTCAACAATGGGTTAACTTACTCAACATTTACTTTGAAGAAGTTTAAAAAAGCACCAGAACTTCCTGTCTAAGTGACTTATCCCTAGTGAAAGGTAAATTTAAATATTTTTTTAATTTTAACATATTTTCTTCATTAGCTGATAATGTAGGTTTCCAAATTTATGACACAAAATTAGATTAATGAAACTGTTGTATGTTTTTTTTTTTAATCCACTACTACTGTTCTATGTTGCATACAACAGAACTTCAAATTACCATTATTATTATTATTTTTTGTAGTACCCATAAATAAGAACAAGATGTAGGATATTTAAAAACTAACTGAGTATACTACAGAATATAAAGAGTTTTATGACTCAATCTTACTCTGGCCAATAACAACAAAAACAATCCTGAATATCCTACCAGTGATATTGACTAAGTCTCAGTGACGAGTGTGTTTCATTGTTACTTTGTAAATATTTAAGTAATCTGATGTTTTTTTGTACTCAATTTAAATACCTAACGCCTAAAATTTGTGGAAAGCACAAGAAAACAATGATTTAATCAAATATTTTAAGTTTTTAATAAATGTATTTATTGCAGAAACACTCTAACTTGTTATTTATTGCAGAAACCCTTAAGTGAAAACTTGTTGTTATTTATCAATGGTATTTTTATTCACAGTATTAAAAATGATGTAAAGGGGTTTCTAACCTCATCCAATTATTAGGGAAAAATTTTGATTGCAATGAGAAAGGTATTAGAGGAATAGGAAGGATTTTCCTAATTCCCGAACATTTCAAAACTGGCAGTTATTTATGTTGTAACTGTAACAATTGCCTGAAGTAATCGATTCAATTATGATGAAGCAACCTTTTTACTGTAATATCTTGCTTTTATGTTTTTCCAAATTTAAACTCCAATAATCAATTGGCTACCATTTTCAATAATTGAAAGATTGATTTAAATTTTGGTAATATTTCTAAAGATGTTTGTAAATGTACAAATGTAATCAACGTCTGAATATCAATGAAATAGAATTCTTTAAACCTCTGACCGCCGAGGAATTACTTACGTTGTGTCCCAGAACCGCCGGGCCCAGTCAAGCTAGTGCTACCTACCGCCAGTCGCCCAGCCGACTTGGCGGTGTGTTACTCAAAACTGCTAAGCCATTTTCAACTGATTTTGCATAAGTATAAATAAATATTTGCCATTTCGCTAATTTTAAAGATAGAATAATGTTTTTGGTGTCATTGTTTTTGTAAATATATTCTCTACAGATATATGGAGACTGTTTTTAGTTTAAGTTATAGTTGAAAATAAAATATAACTAACAAAATTAAGTTAAAAGTTTATACATTTTTATATTAAAAATTCAATAACATTAATAATACTTAAAAATAAACATAAAACTCTTATTTTTTATTGTAGAGCAACTAATGAAGAACGTTTCCTGTAAATTTGAGCTAGAAATACCCGTAAATAATATAGATTTTTAAATTTTTATGGAAGTTTGTATATATGCAAAAATCCATATAATGCTTACTTGTATAGCATTATTTTTCGACATATTGTAATGTATTATTCCAGAAGTGCCTGAAATGTAATAAAAAGCTAATTTAACACAAATTAATGACAACATCACACATATTTATTTTTTTTATCTCTAAATACATGTAAATTGTTACACTAACAATTCAAAAACTACCAGGAGCGCGTGAGAAAAGATAATTTTCACCACAAAATAGTATATACAAAACATTTTTATTTTCACTATATACAGCATATTTACTATGTGTTTATATTTTGCACAAACCAGCTGATAATTCACAGACATCTACATAATTGTCAATAATGTTTGTTATTGTATGATAATTTACTAAATGAAATAAACATTGTTGAGGCTATTGTCTTAAAGAAGGCCTATTCCCCTTCTATGAGATGTGCCATTTATTTATTTATTCCTATAAATAACGAAACTGTAACCAAATTACTAAAATCAGATTAGATTGGCTCGCAACAGTTTTGGTCCGACAGTGCGAGGCGCTAAAATCGGTCCTCGGTGGTTCTGGCTACGAAGTGGTGAGCCAATGTAGTCAGCCTCTGGCGGCTTTGTATACTTAATACAAAGCTGTTCTCATCGGCCCTTGGTGGTCAAAGGATTAAACTATTAGTAAGAAAACAGTTACTACAAAAATACACTCTACCGTACTTAAAATATAACTGTTACATTTCATGTTATTACATTGAAGAACTGACTTGCATAGCAAAGCTTCCAATGTTGTCGAAACTTAACTTAATTTTGAGATTTCAAGTTAAGAAGGAGTTCATTTTATAGAACAATCGGACAGTTTAATTGGCTTGTCTATGATTAGCCAGTTGTTTTAATATGTCTGAGAGTATAATCTAGGTCCTGGATACAGAAAGGTTACATAATTTTGTTATCTTAAAGGGCACTGGGCCAGATGTCCTATATTAGGAGAGGTAGGACATAAGCAAACTTACCTTAGAAGATGAGTCCACTAACACCAGAGTAGTAGTAAACATATACAGGAACACACATTTTTCACAACTGTTCAGTGCCAGTGACTTATCATAATAGGCCATAATAGGCCACAACTAGTTATTATTGATAAATCCCATAATTTATCCTTCCACAACTGTGAGGAAGGAATTCAGTGGAGCTTCAATCCTCCAGATTCACGACAAATGGGAGGAAGCTGTAAAATATAATTTGAAAAGAGGCATGAGGACGGCTTCTCTCACCTATGAAGAGTTCAACACTATATTGACACAAGTAGAGGCTTTACTAAATTCTAGGTCGATAGTAGCCCTTTCAAATAATCCTTCTGATTTTTCCTCCTTTTTCCTGCTCACTTCCTTATAGGTGGCTCATTAACAGCACTGCCAGAACCTTAATCACATTCCAGAGGAAAGGCTTTCATGTTGGCAACGTCTACAATAGCTGCTTCAGCATTTCTGGACCAGGTGATCCAGAGAATATCTTGACAGTCTCCAACACTGCCAAGTAGTGGCATTGCAAATGTGTTGTTCCTGTATTTGTTTACTAATGTAAGGTGTTAGTAGATTTGTCTTTTTAGATAAGTTTGCTGATGTCCTATATCTCCTAATGTACTGAATAAATAAAAACTAGAATGTGTTTTTGAACAAAATATTTATTGGTAGCTCATTAAAGTTATAAAAAACAAATCTAGCTTTCTTTTTTTACTTAAGTACAACAAAATGATACTTACTAGATCTGAATAAAAATAACCCATTTCTTGATTTAACTACCATGTATTCAGATTTATAATTTTTTAAATGACCGTCAAAGTGTTCTTTATTTACAAAACTTAGAGAATTGTACTTGTAACAATACATTTAAGTAAAAAAATATTATAAAAGATGGTGGCTGGTCCATTAAATATGCTAGTCGTTTTCTTTAAGGGGAGCGGGAAAGGCCTATACCGGCAATGTTAATTTTAATAACTTTAGGTACACTTATTATAAAAACTATTATAGTTACAACCTTCAAACTTTCAGGGCATATTTTTACAATTTCTATCAACAAATAGACCCATTTTCAAACAGTTTTACAAAAAACATTCAGAGATATAAATTTTATTTTAAACATACTTTTTTTTAAGAATTTTGAAGTGAATTTTATTTTTAAAAAATGTTATTACATGAGTTACAATTACCAAATTGGGTCTGCTTATTAACCCTTTGGATCCCAGGACCAAAAAATATTTTTTGTGCAAAAAATCCCAGACCAGTTTTTCAAAAACTGTGCGAAGAATCCCAGGCCAAAAATGACAAAAATACAAGCATTTGGGAAAATATTCATAAATCCTCTAATACACATGCTATATTGAAGTTTTTTATACTAAAATGTTTTTTACAATATTATCTAGCCAAAACAATGTACAAAAGCCATTACATGTTGACGTTTTTTTGTATATGTATATAAATTTTAAAAAAATTAATTTTTTTCAAAAATATTTTAAAGTTCATCATCATGTTATGGGCAGAAGGAAAACAAATTATCTGTGGGCAGTATTTTTATTTTGTTCCAAATATATTTTTGTATACTGTAACAAAATTTGATGCTGATATGTATCATACAAGCTGAAAAAAAAGTTTTACTGTAATAAGTAGAAGTTATAAAAAATTAACGTAATGTCCTGATTTGTAAAAACCGGAGCACTACTACGTCCACTGTCATCAGGATAATACGTGGGGTCCTCATCACTGTCGTTGTCAAATATAGCTGATGAATCAGAAAATAGTTCTTCATCAGATAGATCGTAATTTAGCTACCTATCACCTTCACTTTATCTATCGGCGATGTTTTCACGATCCATTTCGACAAAACACTAGCTTACTAAGTGAAACAAAACTATAAACTTAACTATTTACACTAAAAATTAGAAAAACAACGCATAATAACACAAACAAACTATCCATTACACTAAACACAAAGTAAACAGCGTAACATAACCATACAGTAGCGATTGAGTAGTAAACAGTGACCGCAACAATCGCGCGCCAAAAGTCAGCTGAGCGCCTCGTGTTTGCTCAGTGGAGAATAAAAACAAGACACATACGGTTCGTAATTTTTTTGTGAAATTAGTATATTTGACTTCGATGTATACTCTAATACCAATACTAGTCGAAATCCGCGGGAAAAAAACCCGTGGAAATTTAATATTTAAATTAACATGTGGCGACGATGAGATCGTCGCCTGGGATTTTTCGACAGTTTTTCGGCGACGATGTCATCGTCGCCTGGGATTCTTAGTACAAACTTCTGGCGACGATGTCATCGTCGCCTGGGATCCAAAGGGTTAAAGCCTACTAACATAATGTATGTAAAAATTTTCAACTCTCTAGGCCAATTATTTTTTGAGAAAATTGTACCTTTGTGTTATGAAAACCCAACTTTCGGAAAATTGCGAACAAATATGACAAATACAACATACCTAAGTTAAAAGCGCCCTGGTCCATACTGAGGGTCATCAGCCTCACTTTTGTCTTTTTCCATGAGTCTCTTCCTCCTTCTTGCTATTCTTGCTTCTTTGGTCATTTCTTCCGCAGATTTATTTGCTTTTTTTTAGTCGTAAAACATCAATATTGCGCAGGGCATTTACGGATTGTTCAGACAAACTTAGGCTTAACTTCCTATAAATTTCTATCTTACTGCTTTGTCCATCATTGAAGCACAACAAAGCATCATATATACCTATTTTCAACCTTACAAACACTTGTTTTGGTACTTTCAGCCATACCATATGGTTAAAACTTTCATTCCGATTTTGGGTATGGCCGTGAACACACTTTTTCAGAAAATCATTGTCTGTCAGAGCTCTGTATATGTTTTTGACTTTTAACATCACATCATTGGGTAGGCTATTTTTATAGTTACCAGTTTCTGTAGCTGAAAAGCTCTGATAGTTGTCAAATGACAGTTTTCTCCCTGAAGAGCTTTTAGGCCTATCATAATTATTCTGTTCAGGAGTTGTTACATTTTCTTGACTAGGCCTAGTATCAGATTGTAAGTTTGTTTTACTATTCCTTTTCATATACTGATTCCCTACATGATGCTTTCTCTTAGTTTTATAACTTACTTTTTGCCTAGGCATTACAACAATATTAAAAACTAAACAATAAAATAAAAACACTTAGCACAAAATATAACCTTAGTAATGAAATTAGTAACTATATGGTGTTTAGGTTGTTTATTTACAAACAGAACACTAGAACAATAGACTGCTGTTCATTCAGCTGTCTCTGAGCCAGAGTAGCCAACTGTAGAAAGATTATTACTCAACTGAATTTATAGGAAAGCATATCTGCATACTATAGCCAGTGATGTGTTGCGCCAGCTGATTGAACCCCGGTACTTAATATTTTTAATTAATTATTAAAAATGTTTCTAGGCATCGTACAGCAATACCTTTTATATTTTTGTGCAGGGAAAAGGTCAAATTTAAATATAAAAAAATAAAATAAAATTATGAAAAAAATTTTTTTTTAACTTTCCTGCTCCCCTTAATTTACAATTGAAAAAAAACTGATTTAAATAACACACTTTTTTTCTTAAAAACTGCTTACTTTATCAATTCAATTAAAATTTATATTAATAGAGTTAAATTTAATTTTGATATGCTGAATATATTAATTTTGAAAATATAGATTTGAAACAATGTACTCAGAGAATTATACTGAATTTATTTAGATAGGTCAGTTTTTTAAAGTGTCACACATTAAACTAATCAAATTTATCTTGATAGTTAATTGAGGTATGTAATACTCAAATGAGGTATTGCAATATATAATATAATAAAAGTTTAGTTAAATCTACAAATAAATTACAGTTGAATTTTAAAGAAGTCTTCAATTTTGCATAAACACTCTTAAAATAAAATAGTTGCATATAATTTTTAAAATTGTTTCATTTCTAGATTTCGTAATTTAAAAGGTAATTTATTTTATAATTTAATAGCCATAAATTCATGATTTTTTGTGTTGTTGAGTATTTACAATACAGTTTACTATACATAAAAAAGATTAACTACTGTGCCTTTCTTCATTGCAATTGAAAAATATAAAAAATTTCCGTTATCACAGACACTAGATTAAGTATAAACAGAAGTACGTAATATACAACAGAGTCTGCTCTTTATATTAGCCTAATGTTTGTTGTGTCATACTTGTGTTATATCAAAACTTCTCATTGTGAACAAGAGAAAAATAGATAAATTTTAAATTATTTTCCTTAACTTTCCAAAAATTTTCCAAAATTGTGTTTCCTTAACTTATTTTTACGTGGATATAAGTGTAAATCAGCAGATCTCAAATGAGTGAATTAGAGATTTTACTAGAATGTAATTATATCCTTATGTTTTTGTGTTGCCATTAAAATCCTGCAATCAGTTGATTTTCTGTTGTTCCTTAGACAGGACTGACGAGTGTGACCAGTGCAAGGTGATCCTGGAAGAGTTGGAGAACATCGATGATGACTGCGACAGACACGGAATCACCTTTGTTAAAACACAGGTCCTACAATAGTTCAATTACAAAAAATATATAAAAAAGGTTTCAATAATAAATTTACCACGATTTCTTACCTTTTTGATTTTTGATTTATATCAAATCAGTGTTTAACTTCTTTGGAAGATTAAAACTGGTTTAAAATTATAAATAATGATGATGAAGAAGAATAACAGCCAATGCAGCACAATTTTTGTTCATAGTTTTTTATATTTCTTTAACAACAATTTTTTAATTCAAATTTTCATAACTTAAAATGTTAGTATATTGGAGAGATAGGACATCAGCAAACCTACCCTAGAAGACAAGTTCACCAACACCAGAGTAGTAGCAAAATACAGAAAATAAACACACAACTCACTAATTTTCAATGCCATTGGCACTTTCTTAAAGTGAGTAGAGAGAGAGAAAGAGGCAGACTGACAGTGATATGGCTTCCACTATTGCTGAGTAGGTAGCTGTGGTGGGGGTGTTTAGAGGTGGGGATTGTACATCCATAGAGCAACACTCAGATATAGATGTAGTTTTTCAGTTAGTATATATATTAAGTTTGCTGATGGAGAAGGGGTTGAGGGGAAGTGGTCTATCTTATGTTCAGATTAGATGGGTCACAGGATTTTGTTATCCATTGGTGTGCTAATTCCATCATTCGAAGTTGGGAACTATTGACATGGGAAGGAAGGGATCTGATTACTTTAGTGGTGTAACACTGGTCAACATTTTGGTCATGGAGAAGACTATGGGCAGAGACAGGTTTTTCAGGTTCTTGCACTTTGCAATCATGTATATGGCCATTCGTGCATTTTTGAAGCGTTTCACTGGTTAGGCCGTTATATTGGGCAGGACAGTGCTGGCACTGGAGTTGATAAATTACATTGGTTGAATCACAGGAATGGTTTCCAGGTATCTTGTAGGTTAAGGAGATAATGGAGGTGATAAAAGATGAGGCTGGGAGATGAATAGGGCAGGTTTTGCAAAGATTTCTTGTTACAAGGATTAGAACCGAGTGGTTGCTGGTCTTTAGGACAGGTCAGGATGATGGGATCAGGTAATTTAGGATGGACCAGGATTTGGCGGAAGTTTTGTTTAGTCTGAAAGTCACAGTAGAAGGTTTTTCAAAGAGATCTTTGGTGTGAGGGGAAGCTTTTAAGATGTTGAAGCCATCTTTCAGGATTTGGTTGAGTTCCTGTAGGCCATGGTGGTAATTAGTAACAAGGGGTAAGCATTGAGAACTACTTCTGGTTTGGGGTTGGTTTTGGGATTGGGCTAAACCGATTTGGTTTTTAATAAGGTTGGTAGGGTAACCTCTCTTTTGGAATGCACTGACAAGTTGGTTGATGTATTTATTTAGGTTTCTGGGAGAGGAAATGATATGTTTGGCACGGTTGGTTAGGCTATAGGATAGAGAACGTTTAGTGTTATTGGGGTGGCAGCTGGTATAGTGAAGGTATTGGTTGTATATTGGTAGATTTGATGTGAATATCAGTTTGAAGGACACCGTCCTCCAATCCAATTTCAACATCAAGGAAGACTGCGTTCAGAAGACGATTGCCAGGTGAAATTCAGGGATGAAAATTTTTGCATAACAAAATGATCATTCCCAAATATATCCTTGATTATAAACAATTTTTAATTTTATAAATACCCTTTTAAAAAAATTGTACTGCATAACTATTCTTTAACTCATGTGTTTATTAGACCTAGCCACAGAGAAGAAAGAAACAGAGGTCACATCCAATAGTTTACTAAGTGTGTGTCAAATAGTAATTTCTCCAGTTTGCCATGCGATGAGAGGGCCAGCACCTTGTAATTTCCTCTTTTAGTCCCCCAAATTATCTAGGATATAAGTATTAATTATTACCACACGTTGATTGAGAGTTGAAATATATTTATAACTGCAATTAAGGCATTCGCTGCGGCCATAAGAAAAAACTTCTGTTTCTTTTTCTCTGGGACCTAGTTTATTTTCACAAAGTAAATATTTTCAATTAAATTTGTTTTATTGAATACTATAAATAATTATCATTATTTCTAATTTTACTTGTGTAGTGGTTGTTTTTTCTTTTTGAATTTAAAAATATTTTATGGTGATGTATAATATTTATATAATGTATATTAATGAACTATTTCTTTTTATTTTTATGTAGGACTTCAAAGTAGCGATGGATTTTGGAGTTAATGAGTTTCCTTCGCTAGTCTACTTTGAACATCAAGTTCCAAATGTCTTTGAAGGTATAGTTATATGTGTATATCGCATTGTCAGCTACCATTTATTAACTTAAAAAAAAGTGGTGGTATATATTTGGATCAAGATTCAAAAGTCATTTTGTATATTAACAAGAATAAAAATATAAAGTAATCTCTTATCACAAAGTTAAGCCCAGTCTATTGAGCCATTTAAGGCCTGCATTACTGATTCTGTTTTTGCTGGCTAATCCCTCTATAAAAGAGCGCACGGTCACTATATAATTTAGGTGTTCATTGATTGGATAGACTCCCCGCAATGACATTGCTGATCTACTGATAATCCTCACTTATCCTTCCAGTAGTTACATCTGCCCCACCTTCAAATAAGTTTGAAGGTATAGTACATAGGTTATTGGAGGGGTGGCAGTAGACTGGATTCCCAGGTTAAGTTAATCTACTCAATGTACGAGGGTAATCCAGAAAGAACCTCCGTTTTGAAATAAAAATTAATCCAGTGAAGATAGAACAATTTTATTATATACATCTTAAAACTACAACTTTACTTTATTTTTCCACAGTCACCAAATCGATTTAAGCAATTGTCATATCTTTTGACAGTCTTATCAATTTCCTCTTTATAAAAATCTGCCGCCTGTGAGTGGAGCCAACCTGTCACTGCGTTTTGTAGCTCTTCGTCGCTGTTGAACCGCTGTGAGGCAAGCCACGACTTCATGTACAGAAACATTCACGTAGGCCACCCAAGTCTCATTACCGGTAACGATTCTGTTTAAAAAATCTGCTTCTTCCAAGTCGTACCGAATGAGAAAATCAATGGCAGACGACATTCTTTTTGTCTTATGGTCGTCGGAGAGCAGTTTCGGTACCCAACGAGCACAAAACTTGTGGTACCCAAGTTTTTCTTTCACTATCTTATGTAAACAAGGCTTCGAGAAACTTCAGGAAAGTGGTCAGAAAGTTCCGAGATTGTGAATCGACAATTCTCACGAACCTTTTCGTTCACTTTGCTCAGAAGGTCATTACTGACAAGAGAAGGCCTACCACTCCTTTCTTCATCGTGAATGTTTGTTCTACCATTTTTAAAAAACCGTACCCACTGACGAACTACACCTTCACTCATAATGTTTGGGCCATAAAAGGCACACAATTCACGATGAATTTCGGCTGCTGAGTGATTTTTTGCCAAAATAAATCGTATAACAAAACGTACTTCACACTTGGCGGGATTTTCTATCGCCGCACTCATGTTTTAAGGCTCTAACTGGACAACACGTGATCGTATGATGCTCCACCTTGCACAGTTAGAAGCGTACTGAGCTGCTGTGCGCGCCGATGTCAGTATGGCGGCGCTACCCCCACTACTTCTCGCGCTATGAACAAACGGCGGTTACTTTCTGGATAACTCTTGTATATCATGCTAATGTGAGGCTTTGCAATATAGATGAGTTTTTACATGATCAATGATAAATTTATTTTTTATTTTATTTTGAATTCAACTTTAATGTTAATTTAATTGTACCATCAATTTAGCACCAGGATTCCATAGTTTAAGTCTTAACTGATGAGTATAAAAAAATGATAATTAGAAGTAAAGTTGTATTATTGTACTTAAATTATATATTTTTTACCTAATCAGCTGAAAATGAATCTCTCCATCAGAAATTTAACTCAAACTAAATGAAAATCAGGCTATTGTTTTGAATTATTAATGAATCATTGTCAAATAATAGAGTAACTATATTATATGACAATGTTCAATAAGTGTGTTATATAATGGCACAATGATTGAACATTATTTTTGTGTTTGTTTTTGCCACTTTGCCCATGTGACGTCATAGGAGATGTGCATGATACCTACCGTCTTCTTTCCTAGGGGTACCGTGACCACAACACTATTTTTTACTATACAGATGCCAGTGGGTACATATTTTGTATTACTGAATGCAATAATCACACTATATATCAACGTAAACCCTGTACGAAGCAATGGGTACTGTGCTAGTATCTTATAAATAAGAGTTATAGGACATTTTTAAATTACTACTTGGAAAGTTTTTAAAATTCAGCAGACATTTTAAATTAATCATATCTTTTAAAAATTAAATCAGTACAAGTAAATGTTATACATAAAAGATATATTACAGTATAAGTACAAAATGCAGAAATATACTACAAAGATTCCCTCTGGTCTGAGAAAGGTAAATGTGGTTTGCCGAAATTGATCGTTATAGAATTTGTGCAGTTTGTGCTCATATTGTGATAAATTTGAGCAATTTGTACTCGTATTGTAGTATATTTTGTGCTTATATTGTAATGTGTTTGTGCATTTTGTACTTATATTTGTGTTGTGTGACATTCACTTGTACTGGTCAGTACCAACATGTGTTATTCTAACAATAAAACTATAAATTAAATAAACATTAGAAGTTATTTTTATTCATTTATTTACATACACGTCAAACACCATTTTCACAATATATGTATAAGCAATTGATGGTAAACTTTACCTCTTTTGTTCCGCCACCAATCTTCAGTTTTTTCTTACACTACCGGTTTCGGAGACTAATCTCCATCTTCAGGTGTTCACTATTCACTACATACTAAACCATTAAAGTTTAAAATACTTGAGTGCATTTTTTTAATCACTAACGGTTGTTTTAGAGGTGAATCAAGATGGGGGTGGTATTGCCAACTTTAACGTTAAAGTTGGCAATACCACCCCCATCTTGATTCACCTCTAAAACAACCGTTAGTGATTAAAAAAATGCAAACTCAAGTATTTTAAACTTTAATGGTTTAGTATGTAGTGAATAGTGAACACCTGAAGATGGAGATTAGTCTCCAAAACCGGTAGTGTAAGAAAAAAGAAGTGAAGTGAAGATTGGTGGCAGAACAAAAGAGGTAAAGTTTACCATCAATTGTTAATATTAACCAATCAGGATAAAATACCGATAGAATAATCATGGAATATATGTATATAACAACCAACATAATACACATTTAAATATGGAGAAACAATAATGAAAATAAAAACAATTTAAAAATAGATAACAATCCACTGGCAGAGTACTGTTACAATAAACAACTTCATAGCTAGACTCATTAAAAATTGTAGTCTAAAGAAAAAAATATATTTTTTAGTGCTAACACATTACAAGAAAAAAAATCGTGATGCTTTGAGATCAGGTTACCAAGTCGATGTAATCTGGGGATGACACTGTGAAGTTTATTGTTGGTAGAGAAATGCGGTGTGTACTGAACATGTCCAGAGAACGAGTATTACTGGGAACTCCGAGCAATCAATATTCTTTTCACCTCTAATGGAGCCAGTCCCAGGTAGTCAGTCACCGACTCCAAAGGAACTTCATTATAGTCATAGCCCAACTTGGTAAAGATTTTCCTAACAAAGCGATCTTGAATACCCTGCAGCCTTTGAATATTTCCAAGTTGGTAAGGACACCACACAACCATATTCCAATATAGATCTAACAAGCGCTGTATAAGTAGTCTTCATTACCTCAACACTAAGACCACTTCTAGAAGTCCTTATGATAAAACCCAGCATCTTAGCAGCCCTTCTGGTGATTGTGTCTACGTGTAATCAAATATCAACGATGTGAAGTTCCTGTGAAATATTACGAGAGCACACTTCTCAGCCTTAAGTCTCATTCCATTGAGTAAACTTCAATTCTTCTTGAAGTTATGTTGTAATAAATGACAATCTTCAATGAATGAAATAGAGCAAAAAACCTTAATATCATCAGCGAATAATAAGCGTCTGATGTTGATAACATCCACCAAGTCATTTAGAAATAAAATAAACAAGAACAGGGCCCTAATGAGAACCCTGAGGCACACCTGATGTAGCATAAAATTGACGTGAACTGGCACCTAGAAATCTCACAGAAAGACTTCGGTTTGTCAGATATGACTAAAACCATTGCGGAAGATTGCCAGTGATACCATAGACTGGCTTAGAATATTCGGATGACTCACAGTATCAAACACTTTGGAGAAGTTCTTATAACAAGTGTCGACCTGCTTTCCATCTCCAAAAGCCACAATAATAGAGCTCTCATACAGGGCAAGATTGGTAGTGCCCTATATCTACCGGTTGTAAAACCATGCTGTGCAGATGTAAGAATGTTATGAAAGGAAAATTTAATATGACCCAGCACAAGTGATTCAAACAGCTTCCCAAAGGCAGGTTGTATAACAACTGGTTGGTAGTTTTGGACATCTAGAATATTTGAGGGCTTGTATATAGGTACCACAAAACTGAACTTGAGCCTATCTGGAAAAACTTCTTCAAGTAGAAACTTATTAAAAATGATGGTTAGCTAGGGATCAAGAATATCTCTTAAGAATTAAAGGTGGTATATTGTCAGGGCCTGTACCCCTATAAGGATTCAGTGCTGTACGATTTCGCTATATTTCACCAACTTCTAACACAAGAAGATAAGTTTGTATACAGACTAAAATTATATGGTAGCACAGTCACATTGGAAGCAGAGTACAAGGAGGGAAAATGGTCACCAAATAGATCACAAATTGCAAGTGGAGATGATGCCTTACGATCGCCAAGGGTATATAAGTTAGCAGATGACCGATGGCTCCCTAATGTACCATTGACAAAACTCCAAAAAGATTTTATGTTCTCAGGAGTTGAACCATTTACATGTGCAATATATTTCTTGTAACACTCCAAACTTTTAAATCTTTGCAGAGAGTTCAACACGCTTAAACTCCTCATAATATGCCAGCAGTTGTTTGGTTTTGAACTGCTTATGAGCACTCATCTTAATAACTGTCATCCTCTTCAATTCTGCTGTAAACCAGATTGGAAAGCTTGATTTGCCAACTTTCTTAGTAGGGGTGTTTTCAACAATTCATTGAAGAAATCAGAGACATCAGGTAGATCGTATTGAACAGTTCCAAGTAAATAATTAAATCTTCGAGCAATTTCACCCACATTACATTTAATAAATTGTAGACTATTTGTTGGTTATTCACAAGAGCTTGGGAAGTAGGTACCTCACAATAAATATGATGATCAAGTTTACATTTTATTTATATGTAAAATTTATATAGAAATATGGATGAGCAGAATCTACAGGCAGCAGATGATCAAGTGCAGAAGTAACTGAGACAGCGGGCCAAAACCAAATATTAGATCCCCACGCAAATTGAGCACAGTATTTAATATTTATCTGAGTTTGCCTGTATTATCTATAAGTGTTTGCCATTTCAATAATATGCGAAGAAGCTCTACTTCAAGTGATAGGGTCAGGAGAAACCCAATCCACGTCCGGCAAATTAAAAGTCCCCCAGCAGCAATGTGTGGCAAAAATTATTACTAGCTGAATGAACTTCATCGACAGCATCACAACAGCGTAGGTGATAGTGGGCTGTTGCGGTGGGATATAAACTCCTCCAATCAATATAGGTAAATCTGACGCATGTGCTTTAACAGGAAAAAATATGCATTCAATATTCTCTAATGAATAACATTAGATCTCAAATGTGTCCTTGTTGCCATAAGGACTCCTCCTCCTCCACTTGCTTCAATACTAGACAGAGGAGATCTGTCATGGGGATATACATTAAAATCAACAAGACCTAATTCGGAGTTGTGAATTTCAGAGTTTAAATCTGTCTCTGTGAAAACCAAGATATCATAGATGCATGTAGCTACTGCTTTACAGAGATCGGTTAATTTGGTACAAAGACCATTCATGTTTTGGTAATATACCATAAGATCAGATATACAAGAGTGAACTAGTTTTTTGAATACTGTCTGACTATTTTAGAAATACCAAGTATATACTTGATTGTGAGATCAATCTCACCAGCTTTTATTATCCTACTCAGCTCAGCTCTGAGATAGATAAATGCTTTCTTTCCTGAAGGGTTCTATCTCAGGAGAAACTAAATCCAGTGAGATGAGGATCAAGGTCTACCAGAGAAGATTGAGCAACGTGTTTAGCAAAGTCAGTGACATTATTACAGCTATTTAAAACAACTTTTAGAGGTCTGGGCTTTACATTAGATGACTTGCCTATGCTGAAAGACTTAAAGGACCATAGACTTACTGCCAATTTTTTGCTTCTGCTTTCGGGTAAATTATGTGTGATAATGTTCCTGGACCGCCAGGTTTTATCAGATATCTCTTCTAAAATGGACTCAATCCCCACCTGGGATTCATTATCAGTCTGAACACTACTCTGCTCATTTTCTCAATCCCTACTTTGTTGAATTGTAACACCATTAATCTGAGTGTGATTAAGAAGGGCTGCAAGGCTGTAGGAAGTAGCCTCTGATGATCTCGAGCTGATTCCCCCATGTCGTCCTCCTCCAGAGGTAGTAGTGAGCTGCATATCAGGAGTTGACCAACCTCACCATGGTGAGAGGAAGAGGGAAGATGTATTAGCTTCAGAAGGTGTCAGTGGTCTTGGACTTTGTACGTTCCATGCACTTGTAATACGAGTCATTTTTTAATTAGGTGTTTAATCAATTTTCTTGTTTTGTTTTAAGCTTTGTTGATCTTGTATATATTTAAAATTTATATAGATATAAATTGTCTAAAAATCTAGATTAACCCTACAGAGTGTTTTGGCGTACACAGTACATCATGGTCTATTAATGCCATAAAAAAGAGTCACCATCAGTGTTGAAACGGATGAGTGGTCTAAGGCGTTGTACTGTGGCCAGGTACAGCGCTGAGGAATGTCAGTTTGAATTCAGAATTCAGCTTGGACTGGTACCGTCTTGGAATTTTTACCGTGGAACTGTATATAAGCACTGGTCTGTGGCATGGTGTTGTAGGGCTCGCCTTGAATAAACGGTGTCTGTCATGGGGAGTGGAAGTTGATGGGATTAGTGTTTCTATTACAATTGCACGGTACAGCACCTGTTTTGCTAATTTTTACTTACAATAAGAGGAGGAGGACACCTTTTTACTATTTATTTTAAATTGACTGTACTTTTGTATTTATTTAGAATATATAATATGTAAAGTACAAAAGACATGTTAATAACTGGGCATAAAAAATGCTTATTAAAACTGGACATATAACAAATTTTACCAGTACCAACATTTTTAAAAATCACGAGTTGAAGGGTTAAGAGGAAAATGATAAATTAACCTTAAAGCACTTAAAAGAATTAACATATTTTACTGTACACAATTCTATTTATTATCTACTAATTTTGATTTAGATGTATTAATTGTTGTATCATGTAAAAATATCCTTATCTATTTCGTTTGCCAAACAAATCAATTCATATTATACCCGTGTACATCACAACATACAACGTAATACATTTCTGTTTAAATTGAATTATTAGCGAATATAACAGGCTTGATTAATTGTTGATAGGAGAGTTAACTGAGGAAGAGGAAGTCTTGCAGTGGTTGATAACGCAGCGGACAGAAGACAGGATAGAGCTGATAACTCGAGTGATGCTTGAGGAAATGGTTGAAGAGACCCAATACCTCGCAGTATACTTTTGTAAGTATTGTTAAGTCAAGCGAGGCATAAGTATTTTGTACATATTTTGATTGAGGATATATTTTTAAAATATGGTTAAATTTGCAAAAATATATAAATAGTTTATTTGAAACATGCTGGGATTTTTTTAAACAAAACCTCCAATTACCAATTCACATAGACCTGCAGGTCTGGCTGTGAACTTTATTCAATGAGTGAAGTATTCAGTTATCCCAGTTGGGGATTTATACTTTAGAGCTTGGCCTTCCGTGAGCTGAAGTCTAAGAAAATTCCATGCTGGTGAAAAAAATTCTATTTAGTTCTATTTCCTTGTTATTCAGGTGATATATACTACTTTCAAAGCCAGCTACCAAATTAAAAGGAGGAGGAATAAAAAATTAAAACAGAATTACAAATAAAATATAGAGTACAAAGTTCTTGTGTCTTAGTTTTTAAATATTGTGCTCCTATCATAGACAACATTATGTTTCATGTATATATATATATATATTTCTGCAGATAAGCTGAATTGCCATATCTGTGACGAGATCCTAGAAGGTTTAGAGAGAATTGACGATGAGTGTGATGTTTTTGGCATACACATGGTGAAGATCCAGGACCCTCAACTAGCCAAGAGGTATTCTATTAAGACTTTCCCAGCCTTGGTCTATTTTCGGAATGGAAACCCTCTTCTTTTTGAAGGTAATAATAATCATTAATAATCTATTTAAACAGCTGTTTTTATTTATTTATTGTTATACCATATCTGGTACTTGTAAAAGTTGTATTCTATTACCTCAAATGTTTCACAGATGAGGTTAAACTACAAACAATGTAATTTCTACATTACATTGTTTGTAACAACATATTTATTACAGTAATGTTTTTATTATAAAATGATTTATAATAAGTGACTAACTGTGCTTAACCCTTTGCACTCTGACGTCCGATATTTCGGACAATTGAGTTTATGCCAAAAACTCCGACGTCCGAAATTTCGGACGATCACTAAATGTGCGAAAAACTCTGACGTCCGATTGATCGGACGTTCAAAATATATTTTTTGCTGGCTTTATATACTTTCAAAATGCGCTCAAATTACGATATAATAAACTTCTATAGTTATAGTTTAGCGTAGTAGTACTTTATAGTGTACTCTATGGAATATTATTTTTCAGCAGTCGTTTTTTACAGCTGTTTTGGCGCGTGCGAACGACTGGGACCGACACAGTCGCATGGTTTTGCGCGGGAACCGTCAGACACACATGCTAATAAATCAATACTTCCTAGTCTATTTGTAAATACTGTATATGTATATCTTTATTCATCTGTGTGTTTTCAAGTTTCTATAACATTTCATTTTATCAGCTGTTTGACAATTTTTATTATTTTACGATTTTTGACCTTGTGGCTTTAGCAACAAACATTTTATAATTAAATATATATATATTTTAGAATTTTTCATTATTACTGATACATTATACATCATTTGAAGTTATAAAATAAATGAGACTAGTGCTGCAGAATCAAAGTTGATCAGAGAACATAATACACTGTATATATGCAAAATTTAGAATTTGTCAAGATTTCAACAAATGCTTACCAAGGACTTATTTATGAAGTTAAGTGCATGAAATTTTGCATAAAAGTTTGTAATTATACAAGGAACATAATTATAACAATGATTTATAATAGATCAATGCAATTTTTTATAGTTATAAGGGTTCAAAGTTAATTTTTAAAAACCATTTAGGTATACATTTTTAATAACATAAAAAAATATATATATAAATTATTTTAATTTTATAATTTTATTTTTTTTACATGCAGAATATTATAACAGAAACAACAAAACGTAAATCATAGTTCTAAGTTATAAAATAACTAAATTATGAATTTTTTATAAAACCCTTACAATATTGGCAAAATGGGCTTGGAGTTTTTCGCTAGTACTTTACTAACATGGACTGGAGTTTTTGGCACCGACCAAAATTTTTGTCCAGAGTGCAAAGGGTTAAATGAAAAACTAAATTAAAACACTTAAAATAAATTAGCTTTTAAGTTTAAAAATATTTACACAAAAATAAATATACACTATTTGACAGTAAAACAATACCAAATTTTCTTTTAAAACAATTACATCTTCATCAAGCAAGAACTTGTTTACTGTGTCAAAGCTGTTGTCTATCAAAACCTGCTTAAATCTGATAACAACGTAAACTTCTATTAAAGTTGTTCCTTACCATCAAGCTCTTTACTTCTTTGGGTATTTTTTATGATTTTAATATCACAGTGAAATGGGCCTTTTCAAAGAGTATACGCTTATGATAGGAAATTCTCAAATTGTTGTCATACCTTGTACTATGATTTATATTACTGCTCTAATATTTTCATGCATATGTTTCACAACCTCATACAGACGTGTTTTTTGGCTAGTTTATTCATCAACATAGATACACCAATTTTACTCATCAAATAGCTGTGAATATTGTTACGACTAGTGAAATCTTCAGTTTAAATGTTCAATGTTCAGTGTTTGTTGTGTTCAATGTTCATGCTCAGGGCATGTGAGTAAGCCTACGCTTTTAAAAACTGGTCACGTTGCATCAAATGGCTATTTGCTTTCCTCTAGTCCTGGGGGATTTATTTACATTTTTGTAAACTCTGACAGTTATTGTTTGAATCTATAGCAATTTGACATTATATAATATACACTACTATAGAAATTTGAAAATAGCTTTGCACTATGACCTACAATTTTCTCAATCCTCCACATGCCAATATTAGATATTGAGATTATTTTTGCTTTTCCTACATTACAGTCTTTACACTTTGATTGCGGATCCCGTATTTTTATGGAGTAGCGTAACTTCCTAAGAATGCGGATCCTGTAGTTTTACGGGATCGGTGTTTTAATTCTGTTAAATAGCCTATTGAGTATTAATACGGAGTCTGGTACTCTAAATTGTCTCTCGTGATGTTAGTAAGCCATTTCAATGCTTACTAAATTTCGAATACATTTCGAAATTTTAAAAGTATTAACCCTGCTAACCTTTTAGCAGATGCTAGAAATTTGAATTGGGACACAGTTTTATCTGCTAATGATGTTAACATTATGGTCGACAACTTCAATGATATTTTTGTCAATCTACTGACATGCCCCCGTTGTAACCAAACGAATAACCAGGCAACCTTCCCCTTGGATCACTCCTGCTATACGTCATTTAATGGCCCAGCGTGACTCTATCCATAGGAAATTTAAGAGGACTAAGGACCTCATTGATAGAAATGTCTATAAACATCTACGAAATAGAGTTAAACAAGAAATGCGAAATTCAAGAGCTAGGTACATATATACATATTTCACTGAAAATAAATCATCTACTGAACGCTGGCGTATGATCAAGAAGTTGGGGGTGTCCAGAATTAAACCTGATAGTCCCATCTCAGTAAATCTTAATGAGCTTAATAATTACTATATTAATCTCCCTGTTGATAACACTGGGGCTGTTGTATTTTCAGATCATCTAAGATCTCAGCTTCCAACTCCTCGTGATTCATATTTTACTTTAACTATGACAAATGAGAATGAGGTCTATAAATCCATTATGATGATTAAAAGTAATGCGATTGGGGCAGACAACATTTCTATGAAGTTATTAAAAGTTATAATCCCCGCAGTTTTACCTGTTATCACGACAATCCTGAACAAATCACTTGCAACCTCAATATTCCCATCTGCCTGGAAATCAGGATTGTTCGGCCAATCGCCAAGACGTCCTCTCCATCTTCTCCATCTGATTATCGTCCAATCAGTATCTTACCTGCGCTCTCTAAATGTCTTGAGAGGATTGTTCACCAACAAGTATGTAATTATCTTTCTAGTAATGATCTTCTTGGTAAGTTTCAGTCAGGTTTTCGGAGAAATCACAGTACCACCACTGCACTTCTATATATCACTGAGGATATTCGAAAAGCTATGGACATCAGACAAGTGACATTGCTCACTCTGTTTGATTTTTCTAAAGTGTTTGATTGTGTCTATCATCCACTGCTCAAAGTCAAACTTTCTCATCTTGGTTTCTCGTCTGACAGTATTTCCTGGTTTGAGTCCTATCTGACTGGCAGGCGTCAGCGTGTACTTGTGAATAACGAATACTCTAATTGGGGAAGTGTAACCAAAGGTGTCCCTCAGGGCTCTGTACTTGGACCTCTACTGTTTACTTTGTACATCAATGACTTATCCAACAGCATTTCTCACTGTAAATATCACCTTTATGCTGACGATTTACAAATATACTCTCACGTTGATGTATCAGACTTAAATGAAGGGGTTAATAGAATGAATTCTGACATTAAATCTATTGGTGACTGGGCGTTCAGGCACAGCTTAAGACTGAACAACAGCAAGACTCAACCTATTATTATTGGACATAACAGACTGATGGCACAGATTGATCTTGATACAGTACCCCGTATCTCTATTGATAATAATTCACTTAACTACTGTGACAAAATTAAGAACTTGGGACTCCTTATGAATACTACACTTACATGGTCTGATCATGTATCTTTAACATGTAATAGGGTTTTTGCTGGTATTCACACTCTTAAGAGATTATAACTGTTTACCTTTAGATGTTAAGATTATCCTAGTAAAAACTCTTGTATTTCCCCACTTTGAATACTGCGACATTGTCATCAATGACATGCCTACCCATCTTTCTGATAAACTTCAACGAGCGCAGAACTACTGTCTACGTTATATTTTCAATCTTCGTCGAGATGAACATATCACTCTTTACTTCAGACGGCTAAATTTACTAAAGTTACTTGAGTACAGAAAGGTCAAAATTTTATCTTTACTGTACAATGTTCTTCAATCCAAAAATCCTTCTTATTTAGCTTCAAATTTTGTGTTTAACTTCAGCATAAGTAATCGGGACACGCGTCAGGGTTCTTCAATGTTAACTATTCCAGCTCATCGAACAGCACTTTACAATAGATCTTTTACTATCACTGCCTGCAGACTGTGGAATAAACTTGATCCTTCAACTCGAAATATTGATAGTCGAGCTCGGTTTGTTGCGGCACTAAGGGAGTGGTTGTCGGCGGATTCATGGGGGTTGTAGGCCTTGGCCGTGCTGTCGATGCTGGACTGAGTGTATGTGTGATGTATGTTTGTTGTGAACTTGGAATACTTTTTATTTATTATTATTTTATTCATTAAATATGTTTTTTTTATTTTTATTTATTTTTTATTTGTTTATTTATTTATTTTTTCATGTAAGTAATTAGTTTTGTTTTCTTCTTTGTTTTATGTTCTTTCATGCTTTATGCTTAATTTGTTTAGTTTTAATTATCTTGAAACTCTGATTTTTTTAAATTGTTGTTTAACTTATAAATAATGTGCTCAGCAGCAGTGAACACGTAAGAACTCTTTAGATATACTCATTTTAGTTAAGTATTAATTTTTCTTTATGAGGTTAAGTGTAAGAGAGGACCTAATGGTCCTAACTTTGCCTCAGAAAATAAAACGTTTTTCATTTCATTTCATTTCACTGCTAGAATGTGCACACTGTACTGTTGTCTTGCAAGGACAATTGAGTTGTAGCCGCTAGACTGCACTACTATCGTCTGCACATTTAAGAACCATCGTTTAGTGAGTGGACTCTATGTCAAAATGGAAATAGGATTGTAAATAAAAAAAAAGTATCTTATTAGTACTTATTTTACTTAGTTTCGTATGAATAGGGCAAACAAATTATGTTCAACATTTTTTTATTTGCTCAATTACCCTTGGTTTAATTTTTGTTGTTTCTAAAACACTATTACTAAACAATTTATACTATGAGATGGAAAAAATGTGATTTTTAATTGTATACTGATAAAAAGGAAAAGAAATTTAGAATCTAGACATGTAAGTAGAACCTTTCTATGTTTAATGGTTTTAAATCTATGAATATTTAAAAATACCAAAAATGGCCAGAATTCTTCTGATGGCTTCTGTATTTTGGACCAGCACTCAGTGTTAAGAGGGGACTTGAGTCAGGAAAACAATATAGTTTTAGCTATAGGACGGGTAGTGTCACATTACATTGATAGGCGTTGACTGTATACGAGAAGAGCTATCTATGAGCGTTCCAGTAAATCATTTTGTTTCCTCAACAAAAATTTTTTTTAAAATGCTCAAGGTACTATAATCTTGTTTACAAAGTTTCTTAGCTTTACATGTGTTTTACAAAGTTAAAGATTTTATGACATACAGCTGGGAGACCGTTGATTTACAAGACTAACCCTGATATTGGAAGAGAGAAAATTGGCAAGTGTATAGAATGTGAATGCATGATAAAATTGTATGTCTGAATTATGTTTTAATGTAGTGTGACTACAAAATCTAAATAAATTTATAATTGACGAGTAATGACTTGTCAATAAAAATAAAATTAAATATAAAAACTAAACCTCTTAATATTTCATTGTTTTAGTTTGTTTAGTTCATAAAATTCATTGCTAATAAGCAATGAGAACTTTCTTATCATGTTTCAATTGTACTTTTCATAATGATTTGATGACATTCTGTTAAATTATTGATATTATTGTCATATCATTATTGTCGTCATGCCATTACAGATTTTATAAAAGTACTTGCTATTTTGCATGAATTGCATGGTTGTTAATTTAAGTATTATCAATAAGAAATTTGTTAAGTGGCTCTCCTGCTAGATTATAAATTAAAAAATTGTACAAATAGATCAATAACAAATCATTATTTCTCTATTGTGTGTGTGAACTAGGCACTTTATACTTAATGAACAGTACATTAAAAACTAGTAATGTAATACTACAGTTAAAAGCTGCAGAACTGAGTATAACCTTAGTTTATTTAAAACAAGCTTTCTTTTGTCTGCTAAAGATATATATTGATTTTTTGGTCACTAAATAAGAATTTATTTAGATCAATTTTGCTGAGAAATCAAAATATTTGTTTGATAATGAAATTACATTTTACAGTAGTATTTGTGCATTAATAAACATCATACAGTACAATGAAATTCTCTGTAATGATATGAAGCTGTATCATTACAGAGAGTCCTCATGATGTGATGGTTTAGCTAAAGAGAGAAGAGTAAGCATGCACAGAGAAACATCCCGTAATGAAGCAAGGACTGTTGCTAGTTCTGTTATTTATTACAAATATATCTGAATAAATTGATATATAACATATAACGTGTAAACAAATTATTATATTTGAAAAGTAAATCATAAAGATATCATACAATACACTTGAAATAAGATAGCACTTTAATTGGTTCAATTAGCACTCAGAGGATCAATAGCTTGTCGTTGTTTGTAGGTGATCTTCAGAATGAAGAATCTGTACTGGAATGGCTTGTCGACGATGACAATCGGGAATTAGCTGACGAAATTGAGCAAGTCAACAACAGAATGCTTGAGAGGCTTCTTGACCAGTCATTACTGCTTGCTGTATTCTTCTGTAAGTTAATTAATCATATCTGAATGTGGAATAAACAATTGAGCGATTTTTAAAGTTTTTTCAACATTTGATTTTAATGACTAAGATTGTATATCTATTTAGTTTTAGCATTGGCTCTGACCAGCATGTCTTTTTGCATTTAAAAATGTTGTAGGAATTATATACAATATACAAATATATGAAAAGTTTCATATATACAAATATACATTTCCTTTGGCTTACTAATGTATATTTGTATATATAACCAATACCACCTGAAATACTGAAATCATGAATTTATGGCTATTAAATCATATAATAAATTACCTTATAAATTAAGAAATCTAGAAATGAAACAGTTAAAAAAAATATATACAGAACAAGTAAACATCACACAACACAAATGTATTACAATATAAGCACAAAATACACAAATATATTACAATATAAGTACAAAATGCACAAATATTATGGTGATTGATTTCGGTGAACCACGCTCACCTTTCTCAGACCAGAGGGATTCACAAAAGAATGGAAAATCGTGTTCAACAACTCAATTTATAGGCCTATGATCACGTGACCCCATTGACAGGAATCGTCAAAATGGCTGCTGCTATGATAATATTGTAGGTTAGGTTAAAGGGCACTAGGCCAGGAATTAGTATATTGGAGGTATAGGACATCAGCAAACTTACCTTAGAAGACAAGTTCACTAACACCAGAGTAGTAGTAACATACAAAAAATAAACACAAAATCACACAAATTTTCTGTGCCACTGGCACTTTCTTCAGGCGAGTAAAGCGAAAGAGAGAGAGACTCACCTGAAGAAAGTTTTGTCTCCCTCTCTCTCTTTACTCACCTGAAGAAAGTGCCATTGGCACAGAAAATTCGTGTGATTTTGTGTTTCTTTTGTGTATGTTACTACTACTCTGGTATTAGTGAATTTGACTTCTAAGGTAAGTTTGCTGATGTCCTATCTCTGTGATAATATTAGTTAATCCCTATCGGCTGTTACTTCTGTTCTTTTAGTCGCTGAAAATACATTATTAAAAACTATTTTGGAATCAAAATTAACCTGTCCATTCATTAATTTATCACAATCCTTACATTTTTCTTTAATTCAGTTCAATTCAAAATTTCTTTATTTATGTAAATGTACACAGGTACAACAATTAGCGTCATCTTATATGTTATCAACATTTGTTCTAAAAACTAATAACATAGAATCATTGGCCCTCCTTAATTCTTTATTACAGAAGGGGTCTACCTCTAACTTTGTAATAATTCATCTATAGAATATAAGGCTAACTTTATCCAACGTTCTTTGGCTATAGCTTTAAATTTATGAAAGTTACTTTCTATAGTGATATGCTTTGGTAATTTGTGCAAAAACTTTGTTCCTATAAACTTAGTTTTTTTTTTTTTTTTTTTTTTTTTTCAATTTACGTGTTTCAACGTGTCTACTTATTCTAGTGTTATAAATATAGTTATTTGACATTGAAAAAGAGTTCTGTTTTACATAAGCCACAGTTTCTAGAATAAAAAGAACATATACTGTCAGTATTCCCAAGTCAGCAAAATCATGTTTAACCCTTGTGAGGCCGCGCCCATTTTTGTACCATAACGGGGCGCGCGGTGTACAAATGACCGCATGCTGTTTTTTCCGTACATTTTGCATTTTGATGAAGTAATCTACATATAATTTTAATTTTTAAACCTAGCTATTTAGTTATTATAAAATGGGGATAAATAAAACATGTCTAAATGAGTTTAAAAATATAATATTTAAACTCATTTTGAAGCCACGCAATTTTGAAGTTATCATGTGAGAATCCCATTTTGTTGTTTTATCTTTTCCAAAAATGAAAGTTCTATTTTGGGGTTCCTGTGTTACTTCTCCTTGCTCATTTTCATCTTCAATAGACATTTCTGAACCAGTCTCATGGTCACTCTCCTCCACATTTTCGTCCGATTCATCCGTTCCAACCCTTTCAATTGCCTCTTCCTCAAAACATGTATCATTTCCACTTGGGCCTACTCCAGCAAACAGTTCCCTTCGTAGTTGATCCCGATTTACTAAAGATATACGTTCCTCCTGTCTTTCTTCCTTTTCAACACTATTCAACATATGTAATAACCTCAAACGTTCTTGTTCATCCATTTAGAAAAGTATTATTTACAGAAAAATCAAAAGAAGTATGTACAAAGCACTAAAACTATTATAAACATAAAAATATATACCGGTACACTTAAAATATTTACAAAATACTAAAAACTAGTCCAAAAACTCAAACACACAAGGGCGCACGGAGTACAAAGTTCCGCACAAAACCTGGGCGCGTGGTGTACAAACGACCGCACGGTTTATTTTGCTGATTCCTCACAACGACTGAGTGAAGGAAACTAGTTTGCAGCTAATCGATATTAGGGTGGGGAGGGGAGGGGAGGATATGCTCTGCAGACAGGCCTCCAGGATGGCAGGAAGGCTCAGTATTTAATATAGTAGCTTTTCTGCGGAACTTTGTACACCGCGCGCCCTATTAAGGGTTAACTGAGTCCTCTCTTTTTAACTTACACATAATTCTTAAAGCTTTTTTTGTTGGACTAAAATGTTATCTAAGTTTCTCTTTTAACATATATACTTATTCTCTCCATATATACTTATTCCGTAAGTTAGATGTGCATGAACTAAGGCAAAATGTATTGTTTTTAAAGTGTGTAGATTACAGCACTGCCATTTGTCTCAACGCAAATAAGCCTGTTGACATTTTACCTATTACATGATCAGAATGCTTATCCCAACTTAGGTTTTCATCAATAAGAAGACCGAAATATTTTGTAACTGCAACTTGTTCTATTATTTTATTATTTAATACTATTTGTGGGTTTATTTTGTTTCTTGTTTGTTTTGTAGAAAAAGAGATAAAATTGGATTTACTCAAGTTGAGAAGAAGTATTTTGCTATTTAAGAATTCTTTAACAGTAGACAGACTAATAAATGATGAAATTTCTACATTTTCTTTAGTATCTCCTCTTATTGTTAAATTTGAATCATTAGCAAATATACAAATGTTGCCACCAGCAGGAATAACATCCGGTAAGCCCTTTAAGTAACAAAGAAACAAGAGCGGGCCATGCTTGATTATTTTTATTTGTGAATTAAATTTTCGAATATAATTATATTTATTAGAACTATCTGTTATTATATGTTCAATCTCAACAAACTGCTGTCTATTCTGGAGATAAGAGGCAAATAATTCCTAATTTTAATAATATTTTCATAAGTTCAATGATTATTAAAAGTAAATAACTCTTCCCAAGCATTCATAATACAACCCTTCTTAAAAACTTTTAGAATATCTACATTTTCATCCATTTTATTCAAACTGTGGGTACAATTCAGAAGATGTTTAGCTACATTAGATCTTTCAGGTTTCTTATTTTTAAAAGCAGAGACATGGTTTTTATATCTTTTGCTAAAATGTACAGTCTGACCTATGTAAAACATATTACAATCATTACAGTTAATCCTATATATTCATAAATTATTGAATTTATCTTCACTTTCTCATATTTGGGTGTAAAATTTTGGACATAGTATTACAAGTCTTAAAAGCTACTGATAAATTGAATTTCTTAAATCTATTACCAACTCTTTGAGTAAACGCTCCATTGTAATGAAGGATACTTACTTCTTTTGTTCTTTATTGGATTTTTCTTTTTTAAGGGTTTCTTGTTTACTGTCACGAATTTTATTTTCTTTTTTATTCTACTTCCAATTTCATCAATGATTGATGCCTTGTATCCATTTGCAATAGCTATTGATTTTATTACATTTATTTCCTGTTGTCTATCTGCAACACTTAATGGTATTGAATACGCCCTATATAACATACTTCTGAAGCTAGCTGTTTTGTGAGACGGGGGATGGACAGAACTGATATTAATTAACTGTACAATTGGTTTGAGTAGTTTTCCTGAAAATTCTAATGAAAGTTTGTTATGATCACGAATTGTTTTTAGATCCAAAAAGTAATTTCATTCATAGATTCAAGTTCACTGGTAAAACTAAGCTTCTGGTTGTGACAATTAAGTATATTTAACATATTATCTGTCATTACATGATTTCTCTTTAAATAAAACCAGAATATCATCGACATAACTGGTGTAAAATATGATATCATGTTTCTTTTTTAATTTATCTAAAATGGAGTCTTCATGATGCTGTAAATAAACTTCTGACAAAATCGCTGACAGTGGACTACATTGGTCCACAAAACCAGCTAAACCATCGTTTTGTAAGTAAAATTTGTTATTGAAACGGAAGTAATTTTGTTTCAAGATAGTTTTAAGCCACTTTACTGTTTGATTTGATTTAAATACACTTTTTCATGTTGTTGTTCTATAAATTTTTCCTTAACTAAGTTAATCACTTCATCAACTGGAATATTAGTATACAGTTTACATATGTCAAATGAAGATAACCTAGTCATATTACACAATTTTACATGATTGACCTTATTGACAAAGTCAAAATAAATCAAAACATTGGACAATATCTTTGATACATTGTAAGTAGGCACAGATTTGAAACTTACCAGAGGCCTAATAGGTAAATTAGGTTTGTGAATTTTCGTAATACAATTCATTATGGGTGCCTTAGGATTATTCGTAACAGCTCTAAAACGAACATTATAATTAAAAACTTTTGTACAAGATTTTACAACTTTATTGATTTCATCCTGATATTTATTTGTAGGATCACCTTTAAGTTCTTGAAATTGAAATTTATTAGACGTAAACTAAGATAGCTTAAACACAAACTATGACCTGTCATATGTTAATTATTTCAATTTATATATGCATTATTATATTAGGAACAGTTTAAAATATACTTACTGATAATTATGAATTACAGATGATGATGATTGCCCAGAATGTGATGAAATCCTAGAAGAATTAGAGATGATCGACGATGAAGCTGATCTCTACGGTGAGTTTCATTTCACTAATTAAACTTTCAATGGTTTATCATATTTAATAATATAAACTGTAAGATGAACTCCTAACTATAAGATAGATTGCCCCTCTCTGACCTATTTAAACGTTTTTCAAATTAGTAAAACTTTCCTCATGATACTCGTTATCAGTTTAGAATATAAAGACTTTATTGCTGAAAACTTCATAACAATTATTAAAGATTGTAAAGCTAGTAGCTAGAAAAGGCTTGGTTACTTGATAAATTAATTATTGTTAAAAATAAATGATTCCTGCCAGGAAAAATATAAAGAACTGAACATCATGACTGTACCTTGTTTAGTTGTATACAAAATCGTACTTTGTATAAACTTCGAATCTTATTTGGCAACTTCAGATAATCCTATAAATAATCAAAATGTACACAATTCTGACACCAGAGAGGTTAAAAACATGTTAATTAACAAGCCACCACCTAGATCATACTCACTGGCTACCTTAAGTCTTGGCCCAAAGTGTTAGAATGCAATCCCAGGAAGATTTAAAATAAAGTCATTTAAGAAAAAATATCATTTGTTCCTCCTCGACTATTATTGTTATCTTTTCCAGCTACGTATGGGTATTAATGAATATCCATATACTCGCAGATTTTAAAAAATGGGAAATAAAACTTTGTTTGAAACAAACAAAATTAGTCGTTAGTCACAAACTAGTCAGCTATATTCTAGCTTATTATCAGCAATTAACTATAGACTTTTATAAAATTAAATTATTTACAACCTGTTGTTCTGAAAACTTTAATAGGCTTGTTTGTATTATTTTAGATTTTCAGATTTTTAAAATTTACAGATCAAAGTAAATTTCAGCATTCTTAGGAACCGGCCATTACTGCTGTCGAAAAAATCTAGGTAGTGAAGCCTATTTGCAACGTTAGCACATCTGACCACTGGATCACACACTCCAAAGTATGAGCAAACAAATGGATCTCTTGATCGAAAGGTATACTCTGGAACTCCTAGACTAATAGTCTCAACAGAACCAGCGTGGCCAAGAAGCACTCTGTAAAAGAATTGCATGTCAGTCACAGCTCCACGAACTAATAAGGTTGATAAATTAAGTTCTGCACTAGTTTCCACTTCACCAAGCAACGGAAACTTCCACTCCATTCATGAAAGGAATTTCCTCTGGACAGCCTTGACGGCTGTATTTTTGTACACCTGGTCCATAAATACTGGCATACTCAAGGTGACTCTGGACCAAGGACTTGTATAGTGTTAAACAAACGTGCTTATTATTGATGGAATAGTATTACGCTTGAACGAAACAACCACTGTTTTGCTTAGGTTGAGTGGCATGTAATTGTCTTTAGCCCACCTCACAGCCGAATCAATACAAGATTGAAGAGCCAGATGGTTAAAATGAGACATATATTATAGTTTCTATTTTTAAAAGCAAAAAGACGTAGAAAAGCTAATTTTTGAAAAATAAAAACTCCAGTAAATGTGATTATATCCCTAATGTAACAAACAAAAGTAATCAATGTAATGATGAAATAAGTAAATCTTATGCAGCGTAATACATTAATTATTTTCCTCTCAACCTAAAACTATCCAAAATAATTTCTATACAGTAGTTCCTCATTAATCCGACATAATTCAGACCAGGTATGTGTTGGATTAGTGAAAAAGCCAGACTACTGGAGTTCAATTGAAAAAAACATGCTTAAATTATATAATAGAATGTATACATTGTAAGTAAAAAAGTCAATTTTTAAAATAAAGATGTACAATAGTTTCAAAATAAGAAAAGTACAGCACTATACACTGTTACATATGCATGAAAAACAAGTTAAAAAGCTTACAACTAGTGTACTCCACGCACGCAGAGTAGCAATAAACTGAACTGACAACTGAGTAAAGTGATGTTTCATAATACAATACAGTAGAATCCAGCCCATTGATAACAAACAGATCCTCACATTGTCCCATCCCCACACAGACTACCTTTATCCAAGATATGTACAAAAAAAATGTTATTTACAACCGTTTTAGTCTCCCAACTAATTAGTTTACAACAATAACATTGTTTAATTTTACTTCCTGGGCCAGTTATTCCCCTCTCTCACACACACACATATCAACACACAGTGACTTGGATGATGACACAGGCATTCCCAGACCGCCTTTGTCTACTGGCCGATTACTGGGGGGGGGGGGGGGCACAGAGCCAGATTATAGAGGAACTACTGTACATACAAATAATGAAGTAACATATATCAGCTTTACTACCATAAATATTGTAAAATATATATTTCAATTAGCAAAACAAATAGGTAAATATTAAATTTATTAGAATCCAGACCTGGAAGATCGGTAATCAGTGATCTAATTTATATAGAACTAGGGGACACCCCTGCACGCTTTGCGTGCCAACCCCGACTCTCGCTGCGCTCGATACACCTTGGTATTCAGCCTCGGCCTGTGTCTTTTGACTGCAAATAATAGTAGATTAACTGTATAAGGTAAAATCATAATATTTATTTTATTTACAGTATTTAATTCACACTAATTGCGTAGCTACCTATATATTAGTATAAATATCCAGTGGTATTACTTACCATATTTCAAATATTTTTATTTCATTTGTTTTTGTTATAAAGTTGAAAATTAAACTCTTAACCCATTTAGGTAGTACCACGAGCTGGGCTCGTTCTGTGTTTAGCATTATTTAAATAGTTAATAAACGTACCAAACAATCAGTTAAATTGTTAAGAGACAACATTTTTACTAGATAGCACGACCTGTTATGAGCAGAACTAATGGCAAAGAGAGGAACTACAGCCACATACTTCAAGATCGCAGTACAAAATTCTCCCGCACAGAGCATTAGCTGTTTAGAACCAGTTTTTGCCAGTGCCATGTTGCGCCTCTATAGTCTAGTGGTTAAAACCATTACCTCCTGTGGCCAGGGTTTGAATCCCAGTCGAGACGCAAAAACGTGACTGGTGCAATTGCATTAGAACCGTCCTTCCGCGGGTTAAATTAGAACAGGCTTAAATGGCCCGATGAGCCTCAGGCTCATACATTAGAGAACAGAGTGGCGACATAACATAAAAGCGGTAGGATACTTCTAATGTAATGTTGACTTTGTAGTCAACAGCACCATTCACCGTAACAGTTTTGCTCGTTTTTAGCTTGTTATTGCAGTACTTGCGCTTACAATATTTTATTTTAAATTAGCTACTACCTCAATGGGTTAATGCATCAATAGGATAATGTCAAATATACAAATTAAACATGTTTATTTATTTACAAACAGCTGTTACTAATTTACTAAAATCAACCCAATGTTATTCATATGGGAAAAGAACATTTTGAGGTGCTGTTTGTACCCCTTAGGAATGGAAATTCAAAAAATTCTTTCTTATTGAGTCCTTTTGATACTAAAGCTAACTTCCTTTAAAATTTTGTGTAAATTCATCCGGTGGTTTTTGAGATTTCGTGATGAGTGAGTGAGTGGGTCAGTCAGTGGTATTTGGCTTTTATATACAGATTGTTTTTTAACTCTGTGAATAAAATTTGAGGTTTGTTTCTGGGTTATGAGAGACTACTAATATAATAGTTAAAGTGTCCAAAACTCCTTGGTTATCCTTGTAGCCGCCATTTTGTTTTTCACTAATAAATTTATATCCCAAAAATGGGATGTCGTACTGAGCTCAAATTTTGCTTGGATCTTTATCTTATAGTTGTTTACTTGTAAAAAAAATATTATTTTTCAGCATTGTACATTTTCAAAATGGCGGCAGTTCAAAATGTTGTAATTCAAATAACTCAACTACTGGTAATTTTTTTAACTTAAGAATAACATAAATTAGAACATTTAATTACAAATTCATCGTTAAAAAATTATAAAAATCGGATCAGAATCAACAGAGATTTAAAATTATTTGTAAATCAATGTAATGTCAACAATACCATATACCTCCTAATAACAATGACCAGCGCATAATACGCTTAGGTATGTGTCAACAATCAGCTGACTTTATTAAATTGTAATTAAAAATAAATCAGCTAGTAACAGTAATTTATAATAATTTATCATTTTATTCTTTTTCACTCAAAGTGTACGTCATATTGTTCTAGTAAAGTGAACAGAACGGGACAGAAAACATAACTTCATTTAAAACAACACAAAATTTATGTATTTATAAAACAATAAGATTTAAATACTTACTTTGTTGTGTAAGAAACAAGTTCATTTGGAACAATAAGGCCATAAGTAGTGAAAATAACAAAAAACTCTAACAGGTACTTAAATATCCAGATTTAGTTCCTGGAATACTGTTTATTAGGGTTTGACCCAAGTAATCAAATAATCAGCTGTTCTTCTTTTAATTTTTACCAACAATGGTAATCAGATGTTACTAATAATTACCAGTTTCAAAGTAATAGTGATTCGTCATATGTGATCTTTTTAACAATTTATGAGTTCAACAGTATAGTGATATTAATTAGAGGAATAAAGTTGAGTATGTACACGTGTCTGAATATTGTGACAAACATTTTATGTATGGAATTGCGTTGGGTAACAGTCTGCTAGCTAGAAGATTATATCAGCAACACTTCCCTAACAGACAGTGACCTAGTGCCGCGACGTTTGATGCTGTACGTAATGTCTGCACGAAACATGTACGTTTAAGGTAGACATGCATGATACGGGACGTAGAAGAGATATGCGATCAGTGAACTATGAGGAGGACATTCTAAACAGATTTGATGACAATCTAAGGACTAGCAAAAGAGCTGTAGGAATTGAAACCAACTCTAGTCATTGTTTTGTTTGGAAAGTCTTAAACGAGTACAAAATGCATCCGTATGGTATGCAAAAAGTCCAAACATTGACTGAAGATGATTTTTCACGTCGAGTGAATTGCTCCCGATGGTTTTTACAGAAAATTATCGTACCCCCAACTTTTTTGCAAAAGTACTGTGTACAGATGAAGCGACGTTCAACAAAGAGGGTGTCTTCAATTCTAGAAACAGTCATGTGTGAGCGTATGAAAACCCCCATGCTATTGTTTCAAGAAAATGTCAAAATAGATTTTCAGTCAATGTTTGTGCTGGTTTACCAAATAACAACAGAGTTGGGCTGTATATTTTACCCAACAGACTAAACTCACCAACGTATCTAGTGTTTGTGAGGGACATTCTGCCTGAATTGCTTCAAGAAGAACCTTTGGCAGACAGAATGGACATGTGGTTTCAACATGATAGGTGTCCAACCCATTTTGGAAACATTGTTATTAACAATTTAAACGTCACTTATGGGCAGCAATGGATTGGAAGAGGAGGACTGGTACCTTGGCCTCCATGATCCCCCGACCTGACTCCGCTCGATTTCTTTGTCTGGGGGCGGATGAAGAACCTTGTGTACAGCACACCAGTGGAAGATGAAATGGATTTACTAGCTCGAATCATAGAAGCCAGGGCTAGGAATCAATGGAACAATGTTTTTCCATGTGTTCGACAATCCTTGAGTTGGCGGTTTACACTCTGCAACGAAGTGGCTGGACAACATTTTAAGCACCTTTTATAAATAACCTTGAACCACATTTGCGTGTAATGTTGATGTATTGAATTTTCGATGTTAATAATTTTATGAAAGAAATGATTTTTGAAATTTTATTTATGACTGCAATAGTTGGAGTAACAGTTTTTTATTTCAATTTGATTTCATAGCTTTACTAGACTATCAAATTGTACATGTAAGAATTTCTGTTATAACGCACTGGTAATTAAAATTAATTATGTAAAATTGTAAATAAATTATTATAAATTCCTGTCATTAGCTGATTTATTTTAAATTACAATTTAATAAAGTGAGCTGATTGTTGACATGTATTGACCTCCTAATAAGCATATTACATGCTGGCCATTGTTATTAGGAGGTATATGGTATTGTTGACATTACATTGATTTATAAAATAATTTAAAATCTCAGTTGATTCTGATCCAATTTTTATAATTTTTTATCGATGAATTTGTAGTTAAATTTTCTATATATGTTAATTAGTCTTTTTTTTAAATTACCAGTTGTTGAGTTATTTGAATTACAACATTTTGAATGGCCGCCATTTTGAAAATGTACAATGTTGAGAATTAATATATTTTTTACAAGTAAACAAATAGAAGATAAAGATCCGTGCAAAATTTCAGCTCAGTACAACATCCCATTCTTGAGATATAAATTTATTAGTGAGAAAAACAAAAAGGCGGTTACAAGGATAACCAAGGAGTTTTGGACACTTTAACTGATATTAGTAGTCTCTCATGATACAGGAACAAACCTCAAATTTTTTTAAGAGAGTTCAAAAACACCTTGTATATAGATTATCAGTAAGTTGAAATGTCAAGGAAAGTACATAACAAATAATTCAATCAATATGTTAATCATTTTTGTATCAATTTCAAACTCTATACTACTAAATAAATTGAACTTCTGAATTAGGTTAGCACATTTCTTTGGGTAGAACAACTAATAGTCTTACAACATATATTTTTTTTAAATAAATCCTAAAATAAAAAAAAATTAAAAGATAATAGATATTTGTCCTATATTTATACACCTATAGGTGCATTTCAGCGCCTATCATTGAAATAGATGCAAGATGTTTTAGTTTTATCCAAATTGATATTTAAATATGTAATTAGATAAATAATGGACGTTTATATTTGCCCTTAGAATAATATATTATTTAAATAAGTTAATGATTCTAATATCAGTTATACATTTACAATTTTCAGATTTTTAATCCTGAGAAACTGGTTCTATTTTAACAAAATAGTCTCACCATGTCAAGTGTTTTCTTTTATCAGTATTTTTTACCATTTTTTAATTTTTTATTAAACTTATTTGACAAACTAGTTCCTCACGATAGGTGTGTACCTGGACTATTGGTTTTAGGATAGGAAAACAGGCTTGCCTTTTAAAACAATATTATGGATTTGTCCTGTGACTATTATGAATGTACACAACAAATATATTACTCTTCCAATCTTCTTTTGTGGTAGACTGATGATATATCCCAGATGATCTAGAAATATTTCCACTTTTATTATTTACGTATATTGCATAAACCGTTTAATTCAAATGTTATTTACTCTTAAATCATTTACATGAGAAACTTAATATAGGCTCATTTAATAGTTACAACTAATTCATTTTTTATTTTAAGTATAAATATTTTTTTTAAATTCTCAACACTCAACACTTATAAAAAAATAATTTATTTTTGCGAGCCCTTTCATCTACAATATAAGCATCTTCAGACATCAACAAAATGAAGATGCCTACAGTGTAAGCGAAATGCCTCACAAAAATAAATAATTTACTGGAGTATTGAGCATTTTTTTAAATTATTTATACTTTAAATAATTACTCCAGTAAAGAACTCATATAAGAGATGGAAAAAAGTTGATAAACTATGGCACTTTTTAATACAGGTGCATTTTATTCTTTTTCAATAACCTTTTTCATTAATACTTTTCAGGTATTGATATGGTTAAGATCTCAGATGCAGAGGCATCAGCTAGGTACAACATCATTCATACGCCTGCTCTTGTTTACTTCCGGAAGCGAGTGCCTCTTCTTTATGATGGTAAGTTTGATGTCAAATGTCCAAGACTCCAAATACTCCACTATTGAAGAGTTTAATATTAAATGAACTGAAGGAGAGTGGATTTCAATTTTGATTGTTGTAAGTGTTAATCTACATTGTAATATGTATTATTACTTCAAATCATCTTTACCTTTTCTTTACAAGTTATAACAGTTTTCAAGAGTTAATTATGTTTATGAAGCTCAGGTATTTTAAAAATATCTAGTTTTGTAGATAGGATTTTGAAAATTTATTTTGCTTGCAAACATTTAATAAAACGTTAAATATATTAAATACAGTTCAAAATACTGGCAAATCTTCATATATAAAACATGAGAAAAGGGTTTTTACAGCACAATAATCTATCAACTATCTAATGATTTTTCATCAGTGAGGTATTTAGTATAAGAAAGTAATCAAAAAAGGAATTCATCATCTTTGACAGTTGGGATCAATCGTGAAATAAATGTGTCTGTTCCAAAATAGTCAGGGGCTATGAAATATTATTCATAATATCATTTACTCTCTTTACTATCACCAACATATTGCAAATTTATGCTGATGAGGTGTGGGTCGTCAGCAATCAGATTTATTGACATGGAATAATACCTAGAAACAATACCACTGAATGCTTTATAGAAACTGTATGGTGGCCAAAAAAGAAGTGTAGGAAATGTCAACAATATAGGGATGAAGATTCTGAAAACAGTAGCAAAGTTACTGTAGGGTTACAAAACAAAATTCATAGCCCTACAATAGAAGAAAATCTGGACCATGAGACCTCACTTACCCTAGCAGCACAACTAGGAAATGCACTTTTAATGAGCACATTACCCTTAAACAACAACTACATGAGGTAAAGACAACAAAATATGAACATTTATTGGGATTGGAAGGCAGACTTAAGGCTGTGGAAGAAGTGCTAAGTTAATTAAAAGAGAACAATTGCAAGCTAAAAGAAGAGTTAGAGTTCAATCTTGAGTGTGAACGTGTTATCAAGGAGAAATTATTGCTGAAAGTGGAGATTGCAAAAAATTATCTAGTCACAAAAACAATAATTTGACCTCAGAAAACATTAAGTTTGAAGACAGAAATCAGCAGCTCTCCACACATTTGAATAATAAAACAATTTTTTTACTATCAGAAGGCTAGTTAGTTTAAACGAAAGATATTGTAACAATGTTTAGTTACATTGATTTTAGAAAAATATAAATATTATAAAAAGTACTTGCAACAGAAAATTAATTCAAACTATAAAATTTCAATCAAAATTTGTAGTTTTTCATAAAAACTTTGAATTTTAGCTCATCAAATAAAAAAGTAGATTTTTCCCATTAGAACTAAAATAACCAATATTTGCTATTACAAGATCTTTTCCTGTTCAGTTGGATCGACATGTTTTCTGCAATTTACAGGTTTTGGTGATGTTCTTACGTTTGCTTCCTCACCGAAGGTCCCTTATTGGTTCTCATCCCTTTTGTTTGAGGCAATTTGTATGTAGTCGGGGAGTCTACGTTAATACATTGAGTAACTCTCTTTTCGACCTGTTTCGCCGCCGTCTTTTGCTGAATTAAGTTCGTCGCTTTTTTAATCGTTCTTCCTCTACAGTCTGGAGTTCGGCAATTTTTCCATGGGAAGCTTTGAGAAGTTATGCTGTGTTGCGCAGTGTGAGTGTTGTTTGATTAACCCCCTTAAAAAATGACTCAAATATTTGTGATTCCTTAATAGTATTATTAGGTTACCCTATTAATGGTGCGCTGATACCATATACTGTTACAAGAATAATGTATAAGGTTTTACATATAGGTTATACACAACTTGAAATATTGTGTGTACTGTTGATAAAAAAAATAGGCTTACCTTTTTTAAAATACAGTTAATGGTTTATAACTACATATTTAGTGCAAACTGAAACAAACATGAACATGATTTTAAAGGTACCAGTTTACACATTTCTAATTTGTTAAGTATAAAACCAATTTGTTTTAAAAAAATTAACTCAAAACATATGGATTAAAATTGCACAACCTGCGGAAGCACAGTGAGTACAGATTAAAAAATAGAGAGGCCTTAAGTGACCGCTTTTTAAGCAGGGTCTCTGACCAATATGGTGGCATGTGATCAGTATTTGCGAGTAATGGAGAGCATTCCGTGATTTCCCACTGCGCCTCGGCGGTTCTGTTCAGGCTCTGTGTGAGAACAGAATGTACTCTCTGTTTTCATGGGGCTCATTTCGTAGCTTCTCTTTACGTCTTTCAAGGAAATTTTAGAGCGTTTCTAGAGGAATAGGACTTCTTAATATAATTTAGTTTAGCCTTCATTTTTTTTCCCGGGAGAACATTGCCGCGAGTGTAGGGTCGGAGCAATGTTTTCCTCCCGATTCCCAGACCAAGATGGCAGATCTTACCACACCTCCAATGCACACGGAGTATAGGCCATATCCTCTATATTTAAACTCTGTTCTCAATAACTCCACCATAATATGTTATGTTAATGCCACGCTACAGCAGTAGACAGTTGCTTGTAACCAGATCTCTTACAAAGCCTACGTAAGTTAATAAGTTTGTTGTATCGTTCCCGTTTTTTTACTAATTATCTGGAAATATTAAAATAATCTCCAAAAGTTTTCCCCCCCCCCCCTGAAATTGCCGCCCTGGGCAACTGCCCAGTCTGCCCATTGGTAAATCGGGGCCTGCACCTGGAGTGTTACAATATTAGCAACTCTAGTAAAGATATGGTGACTGACATTTGGAATGTTACAATATTCAAGTAACACATGTAGTAGAGATAAGATGTCTGACACTGAAATGTTGCAATACTGAAGTAACACTTGTGGTAGAGAGATGACGACTGACATCTAAAGTAAAGTATTACAATATTCAAGTAGCACCTGTGGTAGAGAGATGGTGATTGACATCTGGTGTGTTATAATATTCAAGTAGCACCTGTGGTATAGAGAGATGATGACTGACATCTAGAGTGTTACAATATTCAAGTAGCACCTATGGTAGAGAGATGGTGACTGACATTAGGAATGTTACAATATTCAAGAAACACCTGTGGTAGAGAGATGATGACTGTTATCTAGAGTGTTACAATCTTCAAGTAGCATGTGTGGTAGAGAGATGATGACTGACATCTAGAGTGTTACAATATTCAAGTAGCACCTATGGTAGAGAGATGGTGACTGACATTAGGAATGTTACAATATTCAAGAAACACCTGTGGTAGAGAGATGATGACTGTTATCTAGAGTGTTACAATCTTCAAGTAGCATGTGTGGTAGAGAGATGATGACTGACATCTCGTGTGTTGCAATATACAAGTAGCATCTGCAGTGGCATAGCCAGGAATTTATTTCGGGGGGGACCAATACCGGGGGCCTGGGAGTATTTCATAGTTTTAATTAATTGCCAACTAAATAAATCTTAAAAATTTTCTTGTAGCAAAAACGTACATTACATCTGCTGAAGCATAACCTTAAACAGATTATTTAGAAAAGTAGACAATCAAACTAGTTCATACTACTAGATAAGTCTATTTTTTACGAACGTCGGTTGTTATAATAGAGCTTTGATAATATAGTTTAAACATTTATAGTTTAACAATGTTTTTAGAGGTTCTGTTTTTTGTCCCAATGTTCAGTAAAAATTTAAGTTATTGGTAATTGAAATTAAACAAATATTATGCAATGTAAGCCTATGTTCAGATTACTTGAGCATGGTAAAAAATTGAAAATTGTAATTGTTACAAAATAAGTTACTTAAGGTTTCATAAAGAAATCATACAACAAAATAAACATTCATATAACCAACCTGAAAAAAGAAATAAGGTCAAAAACTGTAATAGTACCATTTAGATGTAAAAGAAGTTAGGCATTAAAGAAAACAAACTTTTTGATCAAAAGTGTAATCAAACAATAAATAAAGAATTGTTTACAAGGAATATTACCTAAAATAAAACATTACAAAACAATTTTGTTTTAAAGTCTGATTTGAAGTTTTCTGGGCTTTTTGGCCATTATGTCCAAGACTTCATCAGGTTTTACTACTATATCGCGATGTATAGAGAGATGTGCCAAACCATTAAGGTGACTTTGACTTGTTGTACTGTGCAGATATGATTTCAAGCGTCGAAGGGTTGAAAAATGATCTCTCGGCAGTAGCTGTTGTTATTGGTAATGTAGCTGCTGTTTTCACTTTGAAAATTGAAGGAAACATACGTTCATCACACTTATTCATGGACGACACAAAATCTTGAGGTAAATCAGAATCAGTCTTCTTAAAGTTAATCCAACTTCTCCTCCACATTTTCATCTCGCCTTCAAGCTGGAAAGGATTGCACAAATGACTAGGCCATTGTTTTGAAACAAATTCGCAACATAATTTAATTCTTTCATCATCAAGTTCTGCACATTTTTTGGGGAGAAAGCAGCACAAGTTTTCTAATACACTTTTGTGCACCAAGAATCTATCTCTCATTTCTTGAAGCAGGAAGTCCATGAAGGGAATAAACAACGAAAGTCTGAAATATTCTTTAGGTTCACTTGTCTTGTAGTTTGGTCTTGATGTTTGTTTTCCAGTTATTCTAGGTATGGAGATGTTCATGTAAATTTCTTTAGCAATATCTTCTGCGTCTTTGAACAACTCGTCAAAAACTGATTCAGAGTTGTCTCTCATATTTTGAATTTCCGTCGTAAATGTTTCAACATACTGCATTGCATTGGCTAAGTCCAGTGTAATTGTTTGCAGAAACTTACAAAGTCCAAACGCAAGATAAAACACTTTGCTCATAGTAACGACTGCTAAAAAAAACTGGCCGTTGTTGAGAGAATTAGACAACATAAATGCCCTTGAAGAGGTGTCAGCGTCGTTAAAGTTTTGTATTTCAGAAAGAGCTCTAAGAATAGGTAAAAATAGTTCCTTGAATGTTACCATTGCACTCAAATGCTCCGCCCATTGTGTCTTACAAAATTTCAGTAGCCTTGTTCTTTTTGCACTGGGATTTTCAGCAAGAATTATCTCTTTTAGCAATTCACCCCTTTTTGGTGATGACCTGAAGAAATTTATTATGTCTTTCATCGTAGTTAATGTATTTCTTATAGCTGGTGCAGTGCATGTGTATGATAGTACTAGATTTAAAGCATGACTGGAACAATGCACGTACAATGCTTCGGGGTGGTTTTTTTTATTATTGCAGCACAAGCTTTGTACTGCCCGCTCATGGCCGATACCCCATCATAACCTTGCCCCTCTAAAAATGACAAATTTACACCAAACTCTTGTAGTAGTTTTTCAGCTAATGCCTCACCACAGGTGTCATGTACAGGTACAAATTTGAAAAAAATTGGCCATAACCAATTTCGAACAGGATGTTAGCAAACTCACATTCATCGGCCCTCATATTTTTGGTGAGTTGAAAACTTTGAAAAGAGACCATAGAGTTGAAAATATGAGTTCTGTACTGTAGCAGCTCTAAGTGTTTGAGGTACAACTGGCAACACTTGCTAGAAATCTCCTCCTAAGATGATGATTTTCCCACCTAATGGTACATTGTTACCAATTATAATATGTCAATAGTCGATTATTACTCATTAAAGAATGTTTGTTGGTCATAGGTACCTCATCTCTGATGATTAACTTTACAGAATGAATTATGGTGGCTTCTTTACTATTGACTTTTAAACTGGATACAGAATGTTCATGTAAATTTAGCAAGAGTGTATATAAGGGAGGGGGGCTCAGGGGACTGGAGTTCCCCCCCAAAATTTTACAAAAAAAAAAAAGAAAGAAAAGCGGGAGAAAATAGTAGACACACGTGATTCTCATTATTTTCCGTAAGCTGGGCTTTCATAAGGTCATGTAAATTTTCAGTTTAAAGGCTATGTTTACAATTCACAATGATATTGATTGAATATCAAATAAATAGCATTCAGCAATAAATAGAAGTTTTTATTTTATTCTCTAGCTTGAATAATTTTACATAAGCACATGGAGAGGACAATACAAGTAAGGCTAGAGACACTCTGTCCAGTTGATCACTCAAACGGAGAATCAACGGACAGACGATATTTTTATTTTCAGATCACATGACACTGGGCGAACGCTCTAACAGATGTCTTTCACAAGATAATTTTATTTATCTAAGTTATATATGGATCAATAGAGAAATATTTTATTACCAGTGCTTTATTTGCTTGGTCAAAGATGGAAACAGAACAGAAGTGTATGGGTTCATCCAATTCTCCAGAAAATGTACACAGGGTATTCAATACTCTTTTTTATAACTTGAGAAAAGAGTTTTTTAAACTTCTTCAGAATGTCAATTTCCACTTTCGATGAGCTGCTCGCAAAAATAACACTTCAACATCTTAGAAAAAACTCAAACATGAGGAACAGTGTTTAATAAGACGAAATTCTAGCAGTTACCTTTAAGGTAAGAGTGACAAAAATATGATACCGAATATTGCAGTAATTAAAATAATTTAAATGCACCCACTAAAAAGTGGCATGCATGAGGTCTAGGTTTAAAACTAATAACTGTAAGTGCTTTGGTTTTATAACAATTTATTTAGTTGGATTTTGTTTGAATTGATAGGAATAATGGTGTTGAGATCAAACGTAAGTAAGGAAGATATAAAACTTAAAATTCTGTAATTGTTATTAAATTTAAAAATAGATAATAGTACGAATATAAAACATTGAAAGTAAAGTTTGGAAAAGTATTTCAACTATAAATAAAAGAATAAAAACATGAACAATAATTGCTGCTTCATTTCAAAACAGTGAATTAGAGAACGGTGTATACACAATTTCATCCCTTGGTTCAGTTGATATTTATCACTGATGGCGGATCGGCCGAACAAACACCCGGACAGGTTTCATGTGTACTGACTCATTTCTCAACTTGTATGTCTACTTCGTTCAGAGCTCGGACAGGCGATCTCTATCGATATATATTACTTATGGTGATCGCCCAAACCGTGTTTCCCTAGCCAAGTGGCTCAACGGTTCCAATCTGAACACTGGTGTAGGACGTAATGCTGACTGATCATGTGATCAGCGACAGGGCAGCATCATGCAACAGACATACAACAGTCAGACAGAAGCAAGGGTGGCAGACAGACCCTTGGTTGCTTCAACGTTTATGTGCTGTAGGCACAGAATTTATGTATATCCAAGTTTGAAGGTTGTTTACCAGGAAAGTATGAGGCATATGAAAAATCAAATGAGATCCCCATTTTCCTCTTTTAGTTGTACACTACGACATATCCATAATTAAATTGATCAGTTAACAATTAAAAATCACTGCATTTAATTACGCATATAAAAGTAATGTATCGTAGCAAACGATTTTCTAAACATTACAAGGTAATCAAGTAATTAATTTTATGACTTTTAGAAGCCAGGAAAATGTTGTTTCTGGAAATTGTTAAGAACTTTCTTCTCTTGAAATGTTAAAAATCTTAAATTTATAAAACTTATATGAAACATTTATGCAAACCAAGTATTAAAACATAAAAGTGATACATTAACAGATTTTTTTTAGTAATAAAAGTTTAAAGAGTATGTACAGTGAAAACAATTTAAAATTTTGGTACTTTTTTGTTCTAACTAGATGACAATTATTAAAACGTATAATAGTATTTAAAAATTTACAATTAAATGAGGAAAACAATGGTATAATTGGTATCCTCATAGGCCTCTTAATTTCTTAGTAAACAACTTTCAAACTCGGGTACACATAATTCTGTGTCAACAATGAGTATGGTGCAGGGTGATTGTGGACATTCGAATTCGTTTTCAATTCATGATGAAGTTAATAGAATTTGGTTATAGTCTTTCTATTTAATTTAATATCTTTTCCACGTCATTAGCGGACTTCCTTTTTGTAATAACATATAGAACTGTACTTTATATTGTAAAAATGCAACTTAAATCGAAATTGAAACGTATAAAAGAACTGCGTTTTTAATACTTCGATTTTGATACATGATACATATTAATGTGGAGATCTATTAGATTGTTTGATCTATTAAGTATATTCACAAGTATGTTTATGAAGGTCATGCTTGCTGTAATATAGAAGTAGCTGCTGAAAATGACATGCTCAATCATTCAATATATCCCCTAAAACTTTGCCGCTGGTCAAACTTCTCTAACCAAACAATAAAAAGTTAGCAGTCGACTAACTTTTTCTTGTCAAAATTAAAAACTTCATAAATCTTGTAATGTTTAATTATTAACTATAATTGATTTATAACACTTATTTAATTAGGTTTTCACTTAAAAGTGTTCAGATGAGTTGTACCGTTAACGTGTTAAGTTTGAAATTTTTATCTCCACAATAAGTGTATTAAATGTTGGTGTTTTTGGCAGGAGAACAACGCCACGAGTGTAGTGTCGGAGCACTGTTTTCCGCTCGAGTCGCGGACCAAGTTGGCAGATCTTGCCTCACCTCTAATGTATACGGCTTATAGGCCATGTCCTCTCTATTTATATTCTGTACTCACTGTATATTAAAGCAGCCCCTGCGACTGAAAACAACTGATATATTGGAGCATTACAATGTTCAAGTAGCTTCTTTCAAATAGGTAACTGATTCTCTGATAATTGTATATGCCTACACTAGATAACACTGGTCCAAATGTGAATAGCCATTCCATTGATACTCACCTGGCTAGGGCATTGATTTAATTCAAAATTTATGTTGGCGCTATATGTATTCTCAGTTAACATTAAAATTTTAATTTTCCAATTAGTACTAGATTGATAAAAGCAGCTAAGAGACAGACTGTTGGAGTCATTTCCTATTGGATTGTTTTTAGGGCATATTTGTAAAGTGGTGTTTACTATGAAGAAATGTTTAGCCAGTTTTTAGGGCTAATCTTTGTTTTTTTTTATTTATATTTTGAAGATATTGTCAGTAGAAGTATTCCCAACAAAAACCCAGACTGACATTAGGTGTTTTCATATTACACAACACGTCACAGTTACTTCAACAGCACTTCAATATCGGCAATGTTAACTTATGGGACCGTTCACTATAGGCCGTGAAGTTGCAGTGTCGGGGCCATGCTGTAGAAATGTCGTAGGGCAGCTCTTTGCACGACGTGGTCGTTGCACGCTGCAGTCAATTTTTGTAATGTAAACACGAGATTTGTTTACATTTTGCAATATCAACATCAACAAATCGCAAAATTGTGCCGCTAGTCCTGCTATTGAGATTAAATACGATACTAACATTAATTGAACTTGTTGAATCCAAACCATGTCTCTAGGATAAAATTAATGAAGATAACAAAAATAAAATAATTAGGGAAAGGTCTAGGAAGGAAATATTTGAATATCTTGAAGATGGATATGATCAACTTAAACTAGAAGAAAAAAAGAAAGTTGTAAGTATAATAGACTTATAATGATGATAAGTTATTGTTATTGTTATAATGATGATAGTTTTGTTATTCATAATACGTAAAAGAGTATAATAAACAAACAAATTTAAAACATTTTAATAGCCTGTACAATATGTTGTAGATATTCAAACAAATTCACAGTAAGTAACCTAACTGTGTTTATTTCTATGCTAAGTTCAATTTGTTAAATGTTGTTTAACTGCCAAGGGATTTCACTTTCTTTGCACATGAAGTAATTTGCAAAACTAGTGCATACAATTTTACTGGTTTTGTTAGTTGATTTGGTTTATGTTGGCAAATTTTGAACTGCTTAAGGCTTCATCTTGGTCTTCTCCATCTTGTGTTATGTAGAACTATGCACACTTTAAAATCTCTAGAGAAAATTATTTTGAAACGTATAGTGATCTTTGGAAAATTTTCCATTGTTTTCTAAAATCCTGAAAGCATACTTAATGTATCTACTAGCTCTGTGCAATCTATAGTCAAATATACATTGTTTTACACTCAAGTTGTGACTGGCAAAATCCTTGAGAATATGCTCATGGATTAGAAAAGCAATGTCAGCAACAAATACAAGGCATCTTCAAACTTCCTGAAGTTAGCGGCTGTGCGCCTGGAATATTTAATTTACCTTTTGTCAACCTATCCCAAAATTCTGTATTTTTCAAAATTGACGAATCATAATCTTTTCCATATGCTCCGATGTCTACATAAAGAAATGTATAGTGTGAACCCACAACTGCAAAAAGCACAATAGAATAAAACTGTTTGTAATTGAAATGCATTGATCCTGAATTAGGGAAATTCGCTCTTGTTTTAAATTCATTTGCAACTATTTTACAGTGTTCTTTAGTTAACTGTCATAAACAGATATCACAGGAAGTTTCTCATATTTGGTGACAGACAATACGTATGACACTACTTAGTGTTGGTATTCCAATCCGAAATATGTAGTGCATATCAGTTAGTGTGTGTCCTGCAGCTAAATACCTATACAAAAACATTGTTGATTTATTGTTTATTTTTAGGTGAAGCTATAATGAGAAGGTAGACTGTAATACGAGATGGATACATGCGATCCCTTTAAAAACTGACCAAAGTACAAAGAAAAACTACATTTATAGTGATCATTTGCAGTTTTTATTGAAAATTACTGCAAAAGTAGAAACTACAACAAATTATCCTAAAAAATCACATTATTTAGATGAATTTCCTAACGTATTGTCACCTGCTGAATCATCAAAATCAGCAGTGAACCAACTTGATTCGCCTGTTGAAGATGAACCAAAGATGAATTTTAATGAATCGGAGCCTTAGTAGTCAACGGTCGGATATTAAACCGTTGAAAATAGTGAAAAAAGGAAAAAACCAAGAGATTTAGACCCAATTGAACGTGAAATTTTGACTGAAATTAAACGGCCAACAATAAAAAAATTCAGACCAAGAGCTGCTCATGTTATCTTTCATACCTTACCTATGAGACATGAGCAAAACAGAACTCATGTATCTACGGATGGATATTCTGTCGTCAATTCAACACATTTAACAAGCACACTGTACTACGACACATACCTCGATCAGACCAATCGAAAATGAAATGCAACCTCCTCTCACCGAATAGATTAAATACGCCTACTCCCATTTTGAGTCCAACTATTCTAACTTTTGAATAGTTGGTTAATTTAGCAGCTTTAGGAAACACTTTAAACAGTGACAGTTGTCAAATTGTGGTTAAATATTATCCCAAATTATATCTTATGAATGTGTATGTTTACTTTTTATGCGTAATTTTGATTATTAAGCTATACGAGACAAATCATTTTTATGATTTATTAATTTCCAAGATTTTTTCATTTATAAGTTTTGTAATCTTTGTATTATGTTAGTATGTGTGGTCGAGTATGTTTTATATGTTCAAACGAAAATATTGTGAGCCAAACGATAATCTTTCAGGTTTATTGTAATAAATAAATAAATGTTATTCAGAAAGTTTCTCTTCAGGTGGAAACGCCATTCTGAATGTGGTATCTTGTTTTCTTAAGTTGGTGTGTAAATAATAAAATGCTGATTTGCTCATTCGAAAGAAATTAGAGAACTTTCTTGGATCCCTGACCAACTTTTCAAAAATACAATAGTACGCACCATCTAGATAGCGCACTGTTAAAATTGGATGGACCCACATCGATCGTTGTAGTGTTGTGTTTTTCATTTTAAGTACAATATATACAACAAAAATTAACATCTATGCTTGTTCTCTCAACTCCAAAACAAAAATAACTTTACTCTTCAAATGTAATAATTTAATTTTTACACTAAATAAACAAATCTGTTTGTGCCGTGTCATTGAAGTGACGGTGACGTGCTGTGTAATGTGAAAGTGCCCAATAGACTCATCTAAAATAAGCCATGACATTAAATTATATTGTAATGTCCTATTAGTAGTATCGTTTTAAATTTTAAAGTTTATAAAACTTCCAAGAATTCCATTACCTGAAAAACAGATTGCCTAGATATATATTATTCCTGTTGGAGTGTCATGCCCTTAATAACATTCTGTATTGCATTCATTTATTTTAAAACCAATGACAACTAATTATTTGAACAAAATTATTTTGTCATAATTTGCGGTTAATTATTTGTTTGACATTGTTAAGATATAAATAATTAGAATTAGTAATTTTTTATCTTTGCTTAATGTAAGCAAAATGTTCCAGGAGACTTACTGGATGAAGAGAAGGTGTTAGCTTGGTTGACTTCACAGGATATATTTGAATTGAAAACTGAAATTGAAGAAGTGAACCGCAAGATGCTTGACAAACTGTTGGATGAGAACGAGTTTTTGGCAGTTTACTTTTGTAAGTTATGAGTGTATTTATTATTCTATTGCTTACATATTAAAGTGTTAACAATAAGAATCATTTTGTTCTCTTTTTCATTACAGACTTAATAACGTCTAAAATTCATTGAATAAAAACCATACAGAGCTAGTTGGTAATCATCTTCTTCACGTAATTGATTGGGTGTTCCAGGTGAAATTTGATCACCGAACCTTATCAAATCAGTTTGAACAGCATTATGATTTTTAGGATTCCATCTCTCCAACATATACCTCACAGATATTTCTTGAAGTCCATTCTGTAAAAAAAATGTGTTTTAATAGTCGTGCTTCGCTGTTACATTGAACAGACCTGTTGTTTGTTCTTTGCAAGCTGTCCTTATGAAAATTCCATCCATGATCCTTTATTAACTTTTTTGCTTTTACTATATTTTTGTGTTGTCTTTGTGAACAGACATCCATTACACTTCACATAGCCACCTTGTTTTTTTGATAGACCAATACTCGCACAATGCCGCTTTCAGTCAGTGGTGCACAGTTTACGCTTCTGCCCGTCTAATATTATGATGATGTAACTCGGCCATAATCATTATGGGATAAAGATTATGGGAAGACTAAGACATGGATTTACTGTCCAAAATCTTAAAGAAAGACAAGCCCACTCAATATTGAGACCTTGAAGATGGTAAACCAGAAGTGGCTCCTCAAGGGTCAAAAGAGAAGAATATGTTTATTAAAGCTCCAGACTTTGCAGGCAAATGAAAAATTATTTAAATAAATCCTTGATTGGAGCAAAGATATTGTACCAACCATTCATGAAGAAATTGTAGACTGCCGATTTGATCATCTTAGATGGGTACAGTGATGAAACGATGGTTTCAAGTACATTCTCAAAATATGCTTGGACAGAACCATTACCTAGAAAAGTCGACCTGTTTAGATGCAATTCTTTCAAGTTATGTTAGGAAGAGAATCCAATGCAGGCATCCCCAGTTCACTTCACACAGACAAAAGCTGTGAATTCTTAAACAGTGAGTAGAGGCATTAGTTGAAGGAACATGGGCTTAAGATGTATAATACTGATAATGAGGAAAAGAGCATGATAGTGTAAAGATACAACCATACTCTAAACGAGAGAATAGACTACAATAAGAGGGTCATTAGTTATTTCATTGGATTAACATTCTACAGGATTTATTCAAAGACTACAGCGGTAGTTTGTATGGTTCATATGATGTCAGTTCATGTCAACGTAGCATATTAATCTAAGCTTAAACAAAGATATGCAAGCAAGGACTTAACAACTTCAACAACAAGAAAACTTATGCTCAAGATAGGTGAAGAGTTAGCATAACAAAAGTAAGGGTAACTATGCAAACAAATATGGCTGCAACTCAAAAGGCCTTTACTATTGTGTTAATGATACCAATCTAGCTACTTATAATTAAAGATTCTGAAGGGGAAAATATTGCGAGGATTGTCCGTAAATTACGGTCTGCAATGTTTTTTTCATATTGTAAACATCATTTTATTGCAAAACCGATAACAGATCTTTAGAGATTTAGCTATTTTTGAATGTAGTCCCTCTCAATGCACTTATAGAGTCGTTCTGAGAGCTTTTTCATACTCGTGTCATATTATTCTCCCTTCGACTTACGCAATAAGGAATCGTTACTTAAGAATATCATTCCCTCAAATGTTGTTTCAAATTGAAGATCAAAAACAGGAGTCACTGGGGGCCAAATCAGGGCTGTACAGAAGATGGTCAATCATTTACCACCTGAGAGCCATCGTGATTCTGGTGATATGAGGGTGGGCGTTGTCATGGTGCAAACGAATGCCCTTTGTCAGCCGACATCTTCTTTTGTTCTGTATAGCCCAATAAAATCTTGTTCATGATAGTGTCAAGATGTCCTCTATCTGTTTGGCAATCTCTCACACAGTTATGTGATTCGCAAGCAAAAGTTTCTCAACTTTCGTTACTGTGTCGTCCAAAACTGATAGACAGCCACAGCTAGCCTCGTCATACACGTTCATTTGGTCTTTTGAAAACTCCCTATACCACTTACTCACATATTTGATGTCCATAACCATTGGTCGACTAATGATGGATATCAAAAACTGAAAGATTTGTCTTTTCATAATTTCAAAATTTTCCAACTCAATTATGACAAAATGTGAATCATTCATAGTTAAATAAATGTTGGTGATGTCAATGTTGAATGAAGATCCAAACACGCCTTTCATCTCAATACTCTGCCATTGATACTATCTGATAGTATTGATTTTCTATTATTGTCATTTGCCAAGTAACAATCTTTTTGTATTCTTTTACAACACTCTCCATTAATTCTATTTCCTATTTTCCTTTCCTCCTCCTTTTGTGTTTTGTTTTTATTGGTCATATATTCCTCACCTTTATTTCTTTCTTTTTTCTATGGCAACATTCCTTGTACTGATTCTCTTTCTCTCTGTCAACTTTTTATTTAGCTTTTTGCATCATCGTTAGTTCCTGTTCTTTGTTTTTTCTATATTATCATGGTTTTCAGGCATGGGTACATAATTATTAAACTAGACTTTTTTTAATTTTTGTTTTCTTTTTTTGAACTGCTTCTTACTGTAGTTGCAGTGAGTTTTGTTTGATTTAAAATGATCCTTGCAGACATGAATCTTTGATATCACAGACATGCTGAGATGTTGTTACACATCTCAAAAATTCTGTGTACCATATCTACATGAATTCACAATATCCTAAATTAAATGGTGGGCCAACATCGTAATCATTTTCAAATTATGTAGTGTTTTGTTTCATCAATATATTCAATGTCATTGTCTTGATTAGTAACCTCTAGTATTTCATTTTCTTCAATTACTACAGATTAATAATCGCAGGACTCTCCTCTATACATTAAGTGGTTGAAACACACTAAAATGTCACAAGGAATATGAGCAGCAAAATGTCCTTTTGACAAAAACTTCACTTTACAAATATTGGATCAAATAAACATTTCTTCATGAATATAATTCCCAAGATTAATGTTGTCACTTGAGTATAAATCTGATCCCCTCGTTTTACATAACATGTCCAGTGGATGAGGTTGGTGATATGTCTCCAAGATTGACAACCCTGTATTCGATTAGATTGCAGATTTAAAATTTATAACAGGCTTGTACTCAACAAAATTCAGTTGTACACCTTTATTTTCCTTAGTTTCGAAATTTGCCATCTTAATTTTCTTTCTAATTAAGTCTTAATTTCATCCATAAAACAAAAAACAAAAAACAAAAAAAAGAACAACATAAACAACAATTGAAGTCTTTAACTAAAGGTTTTAAAAGAATCTACCTTGTGAAATAATAATTAATAATATAAAGTATACATGAGTAAGATATATCCAAGAAAAAATTCTTGCACACTAACATATCTGGCTGTTAAAGTAGAATGCATGGTGACCTGACTTACAATCTCCCGTCATTACTCTCTTGCATAATAATATACTGTCAAAATAATTAGTTTGTTTTGAAAAAAAACACTTTTCAGTCGATACGTGGAAAATTCAATTTCATAAAAATCAACAATAGTTGGAGATACAGATACGATACTTTGAAACATGCACAACACAACAATGCACCTAGCAGTGAAATATCTTAAAATACTATTTTTGGCAAATCCTGATAGGTTGCCATCTAGTTTTTAAACACATTTTGTTATATTTTTCACTACCCCGGTTTATGCCCACTACATTATAAATGTATCAAAATTGGAAAATATTGTCTCATTATTAGCAATTGTATCTACAGTATAAGTAATTAATCAAAGTAAGACCAAGCAGTTAAAGCCATATTAAATTGAAACCCACCAAATTGATTATAATATTAGTGGAGATCAACAGTAGTGTTATAATCATGATTAATGACTGTTGACTATGAAGTATATTCAAATATGTGTTTAGATGAGATTGATGACAAGGAGAGCATGGCTGTCCTGGAACGGATGGAGAAGATAGACAGTGAGACAGACAACATGGATGTCACTATAGTCAAGATGGGAGATCCACGCTATGCCCGCAAGTGGGGTGTTACCAAACTGCCCTCTGTTGTTTACTTTCGTAATCGCTTTCCTAGCATTTATAGAGGTATGCACTTTTAACTAGAGTGTGTAAAAAGTGGGTGATGGTTTTATTGTTTTTGGGAGTTTTTTCTATTAACTTTAGAAACAATGAAACACTTGACTTGATTTAAGTGTATTTTCTAAGTAAAGGAATTGTATTTCAAATTCTAATTTGAAATTGTAATGCAGTATGACACATCAATACATGTATTCTAATAGAAATGCACCAAAATGTAGGTTTAAAAAAAACTTATTAAAAACAATAAAACCATAATTATTTGTTATGTTACGTAATGCAGAATAATTGGCACAGTGAACAATAATTGTTGACAGACAGAGCTTATAGGTTAGTAATTGTTTATGTTCCAACAATGGCATGGTTCTATTTAACAGCTGGCAATGATAATATTGATCTACTAGCCCACTTATAACAGATAGCCTTAGACCTATCTGTATTATATTTAACATTGGGATCAATGTAATTTGTATTTATGGTTGGGTGCATGCAAAAATACCCATGTATAAAAAACATATCAAAACCCAGCCAAAACTATCTTCTTTACGTTTGAATCCAACTTTATTTTTGTGAATTTCTTTGATGAAGGTTTTAATAATAAAATGCCAATTAAATTTGTATGCATCTTTCTTATTATTCTTTATCCATCACAAAAACTAATGCATTCCAGATATAAGGTAACAATTGGTCCAAATGACAAATACATGTACAATAATAATCAGTTCACAGTTAAACAAATGTTAAAACATTAAGTAAACATGATTAATAAAATTACTAATTTTATTACCAGCCATACTTTTCATCATTAGCTTAGCTAATGATGTTTAAATTGTTTGTTGGCATTTAGATTAAATGTTTGGTGGTTTTAATCAAAGCTCATTTTCCATTTTTTAGCTGTAATGTGAAAATGGATACATCTTAAACTATGTTAAAATCTCCTTTGGACCACATCCGTCTGAGAGATAGAAAGTTTTTAAATTTTGTTAGTTTTTGGTGCTTAAACAGGACATGACAGTATGGGTTATTGTAAAAGAAAATGTACTTTCTATTTTATGAGATTTGCAAAATTAGTCCATCCAAATCTTTTCAGAAAATTGGTTACAAAGTTTAGCTATGTTATCAGGCCAAATGAACTTTAGTTATTGTTAGTTATTTGTCCAATTGTTGTTACATTCCACTTTAATATTAGGTCTTCCCAATATTTAAATTTAGCATATTAATGGTAAATTTGATCTAATTTACTATTAACAAGTTTATTGCCATTTTGTATCTCACTGTCATAAAGATTAAAACTGGACACAAACTGTAAAATGCTTGAAATTTGGAACAATTAAGTCATTTTTTGTGCCTTGGTTAAGCTATAACACAAATAATTTAACACCAGATAATAAAGAAATATATGTAAGAGTGTTATAAAATAAATATTTAGTTTAATGTATACCATCAAAAATCAAAAAAAAAAAAAAAAAAAAAAATAAGTACAACCTTTTGATTTCAAGTAATATACAGTGGGGTTCCGGTAACTCGAAATAATTGGGACAGAATCTGTTTCGGACTTCCGAATGTTTTCCTTATAAACAATTTTTTTTTTAAACACTCTTTTAGTAAAAAATAACATAAATAATATGCTTAACATTAAGTATGGTACTTCAGGTTTGAACGCAATATGAGACTATGATGATAAGAAGGATATAATGATCCATTTAATAACATTCATCTGAGACGTATGATCAAACACCTTTTTTCAAGACAAAAAGTTGGAGTCAGTAGGGGTTATTGATCCTGGGCCCAGCGCTAGTTGATGCTGTTGCATTTGCCACTAAGTAACGTAATCAGCAGACAGATTTCTGGTGTTCTCATACTACCTCAGACAGCACTTCCTAATTGCCACTATCAGTCTCGTATTAATAGTTCAAAATCGTGAGTTTACATATCTCAGTTTTGTTGTTACTAACACAGACGCTGATCTAATGCTAGTCTGCGTTAAACTAACCCTACCCTACGTAGCGCAACAACCCAATGCGACTCCAGTGGATACCGTGTTTTTGAGATGCTGGCGTAATTTAGTTTCGAGGGAGAGGAATTTTTATTTATAAAGCAAAGAAATTTAACTGACTTACCAAAGTAATATTTGAAAATTTTAATAACAGTTAAATACTTGAAGTAATATTTTCTTGTCATTCTTGTCATATATATAAAGTAGTGGTTCTTACAGTAACTGCATTTTTTATTTTTCTAAAAAATCTTTTGCCAATTTCTGTCTCGGATTACATAGATTTTCTGATTAGCGGGACTCTACTGTATCTAGAATACATACAAGATGATGTAAAATGTAAACATAACAAAATTCACTAACAGTGAAATACACTTCTTCTTTTGTTAAAAAAACATTATTTTTCACCAGATGAAGTATGTTAATTTATGTTTCAGGTGGTTTTGAGAATGAGTTGGAGGTTTTAGAATGGTTACGCAAGAATCGCTATCGGCAACCAGAGTTGAATCTTTTTATGTACGCTTTGATAGCAATCACCCTAGCTTTTGTCATGTACACAGTATTTCTTGTTTACGGTTTCCAACAACCTCCAAAGGTGGCGTGAGCATAATAATGCTCCACAAGGAGCAATCCATATTTGTTTCTGCAATATTTTTGCATGATTTCTGTAACAATAATAGGGAAGATGATTTCATTTTCGACACATTTATTTGCTCTAAAAATTCAATATTTTTCTTTTGATGGTTTCTTTATTTTCATGAATAAAACCTGCTGTGCGCTTAAATGTAAGTGACTAGATCATGGACAACAAGTTTGGTTTTGTCATTTATTTTATAAGCTACAATTTGTTTAGTTATTCAGTAAGAGATTGTGTAGCGTCTAGGCCTACAGCCAACACTGCCGATGGCCTGTTCCACTGTGGGGACCAATCTACCATACAAGGCCAGTCACTATTAGAATCTTACTTTATCATAAAACTACTTTCCTTATTTTTTATAATAAGGGAACTGTATGTTTAGAACATCTAATAGTTGTTAACTCCTTTTGTTTTGTAAATATTTTCTTTTTAATATTAAGTTATTTATCTGTTTTATGGAATGCATTCTGTAATGTTTAATTTGAAGTGGGATGTTGTCAATCATTTCACGCCCCTAGTGATGAGAATCTAGTCGTATTGTCAACCATATAGTTTATAATTTACATTTTAATATAGTCTTTAAACTGATTACATAACCTAACTGATCATGGCAGATGATTGGTAGTTTTTGAAATATTGCAAAACAATTAAATTTGTTTAACTAGCTAAAGGTTTAAAGTAGTTATTTTTTACTTGTCTTTTTGTTTTTAAGTGGTCTTTTTTCAAGAAAATAAAAATGAATAACTTCTTTATTTATACAAAAAAATTAGCCCTTCAAAATGAATTTCGGATTGAATAGCTTAGAATATTTAAGTACCAGAATAATCCACCACTAGAATTTGTAAGTTGCTAGAGTCTGTATGGTACAAAGATCTTTCCATTACAAAACAGTGATCCATGGAAGACTTTTCTTCAAGCCATTTGATGCAACAGTTAATTTTCATTGTTAATTTGTTAAGTATGTCAAATACTCAGACTGTACATATGTGTTAGCATAATTTGATGTACAAAGTGAATGACACACTTGTATATACAGTGTACAAATAAACGGATGTTTGTTTAAAATGTTGTGTTTTATATCCAAACGTATAGCTGTTTTTGTTTTGGATGATTAATGATTAACTGTCATCATTGACTATAGAAACAAGAAAACTGTCTGCTCATATGAATCCTGTGAAGCTGATTTTTGTGTTTGGTGAAATTAGTTCATGTTCGGTTTTCACAGTTAGCACCAAAGTGTACTTCTTTATATCTTTCTTCATCCCTCTCTTTGTCTCTCTCCAATACATGCTGAAGTGACAGATAGCTGAGTTAATAGTATGCCAAAAAGTTGCCGAGTGTTTATTTGAAACCAATCAATATTAGATAGCAGCACAGGCATATGTCTCTAGCAAATACATTGCCTTGGACAGTCTGTTTAGTGTATATGTGTTGGTAGTTTTTGTGGCTGGAGAAAAATTAAAAAAAGATTGGAAAATAAATTCTGGAGTCTAGTTATTTAATTGTCTGTCAGATGTCTATAGGTTTTTTTTTTAATTATTTTTGGTTGGCTTTATTGATTGACTTGAGAGTAATTATTTTTGTCACATAGATACATAGTGAAGGCTTTCTAAAGCATACATCTGTAAATGACCCAACCATAGGCTCTCCTTCAATGGCCTTCCCAATTCACCAAATATATATATGACCATCCACTTGATGACCTTATGACCTCCCTCTCTTAAATTACTTAATTAACACTATTATACATTTTACAACACTCACACCCACTATATATAAAGCCTCAACTCTCTCAATTGAGTCGAAATAAGTAAAAATAAATGAGAGGAGGATACACAACTATTTTGATATTTTCACTTGTAAAATGTGTGCAAAATTCTTGTAATTCTATAAAGAAATTTGCTTAAGTAAGCCGAATAACAATGACTGACTGCTTACACTTTCTCAAACATTTTTGTAAGGTTCAGGCCATTGTATAATATCCCTTGAGAAATAAAGGGCAAAATACTGTAGATAATAAATAAACGATCAGCTATTTTACATATTGTTTATAGTTACATATTGTTGTATTCATTGATAAATACATTTCTAATATTCAACATAACCTTGTTTTTCATGAATGTCAGAAAATAGCACTAGAAATGTGTTTCTTTAGTAAACAATTTCTATATTTGTTTGCATTAAAGTTATTATGTTTAATTTATTTTTGTGAATTTCAAAGAAATACTATATTGAAATTATATTTGATGTAAAATTTTCAAATTAAGAATGGAACACTTGTTTCTAAATGTATATGTTTTTATGTTATAAAGATTTCAGATTATCGACAAAACCTCATCAAAAAAGTTTAAACACTAAAATCCTGACAGCAGTAATGATAACCAATGAGTTTTAACACTGATATGTTCGGCCCTCTTGAATCTCTTAACCTTGAGACCAATATTAAACAGTTAAGCTGATTATTTACATATTTTCACAATAACTTTATATTTATTTAGTAGGTATTGTAACAACAAATGTTGATGTCTGAACTATCTCAAAAAGTCTCTAAAATTGTTACCAGAATATATTAGCTATGATCCCCCAGAAAAGGGAGTTCATAAAGTCCAAACCCATTGGTTACCCACAGCAGTAGAAAAGCGTGATCACTTTTAAGGAAACTCTACTGGTAAATCTCCAAATCAAAGAGAAGTGCTCCGCCCGAAGACCTCTAATATAGCGAAACAGATAGTCAACTTATCAAAGTCAACCTGCCATCCTTCTGACAAGCATGTGCTTTACAAGTTGAATGAAATAAAAAAGAGTCAAATGGCACGCCTGGAAGTTTCCAGAAATTTCACGAGGAGAGATAGAGAGGGCGATTACTGCTCTACTAGCAGGGAAAGCAGCCGGTCTTGACAGTATCTTTCCGGAATTTCTGTTGCATGCTGGTAGCAAATTGAAACAATGGCTTCAAACAGTCTATAATGAGATATTAGCTACAGCAATTTGCCAAAAGCATTCAAGCGATCGAAAGTGTAGCTGTTTTGAAGCCTAGAAAAGATCCTGAATGAGTGGAAAGCCCAATATCTCTCCTTAGTGTTTGTTAAAAGTTATTAGAAAGGCTGTTATACAGTAAAATATCATCCATTCTTAATTCTAATGTTCCAGTTGAGCCTTTTTGCCTTGGGCAAAGTTGTAGCGACCAGATCCTAGCACTGACATAATTTATCGAAAATGGGTTTGAAAAGAAGTTGAAAACATCTGCAGGTTTTATTGATGTTACAGTATTATGTTTATGACACAGTATTGACAAAGGTTTGCTGTTTAAGTTCTACAGTCTCCTTCCCTGTCCCTTTCTACTGTGACTTTTGGAGTCAATGCTTAGTGCCAGGCTAATAAAAGTTTATCTCATATGTTAGTGGCGTATATAGGATGATCTGCCACAGGGGCCTGAACTTGCTCTAATTTTATTAATCGTGTATACTATTGACATCCCAATCACAAAGTCTAGAACATTTTTATATGTGGATGATATTGCTTTAGCTTACCAACATAAGAACTTGACAACTACTGAAGAAACACTCACAAGTGATCTTGCAGCCCTCGAAGAATATTTTAGAACCTAGAGGCTAAATCCTAACCCATCAAAATCCGAAGTAGCCTACTTCCACTTAAGTAACAGACTGGCTAATCGAAAACTGAACATCTTCCTAAATGGTGTAAAACTCCATCATAATGAGCATCCACAGTACCTGGGAGTAACGTTAGATTGATCGCTGACCTTTAAAACCATCTTAAAAAAGGCAGCAAAAATAAAACCAGGGCAAATCAAATTAAAAAATTAAATCAGCACTGTATTATCATATAATACTCATGCATAACATTGCTACAAAAACTGGTGACGTTGTCAGATATACAATATGAAATAAGTTTACATAGTCAGTGGGAATATAATAGAAACTCTATTTATACAATAAATATTAAGTCTTATCAAATTAATGTACAATAAACTTTATCAGCACCACTGGCCAACTAAAACAAAAATCAAACGACACAAGTTCAATATTTACACAACTATTAAGCTACAGATCATTATCTTTTAAATACTCATAAACATGATAATAAGTTCTTTTTTCAAAAATTTTGTAAGGCTGTTTGAACATTTGTTTGTATTGATTACCGTTTGATACATGTTTGGTAATTTATTAAAAAATTTCATTTTTATATATCTGGGTGTCTTTTCTACAAGTTTTAAACGATGCTAGGGTATTGTAATTTTTTTTATCTTGTATTATATTCATGGTAGTAATTTTGAAGAACTATTCTGTCGAAATTTGACTGAACCGTTAGTAAAGTTTTTAATATGAACAGACCAGGAACAGTCATAATTTGTATAAAAATTGTATCGGCTCCTGAAGCTAATCCTCAAAACTCAATAACGTATTGTAAAATTTTAAAAAACAAGCATAATAAATAATTAACCTGATTATAATGTCAAAAACATTCCTCAAGACTAACATTTGATACGTAGGTGAATTTAATTTTTTGGCTATTGATTCAATACAATCATTCCATGAAAGGTATGGGTCCTACTTTATTCCAAGGAAGTGAGCATTTCACAATACTGAAATTTCCTGACCTTGGAAAATAACTGCTCTATGAAAAACTTTTCTAGCTTGAAATGTTCTGAAATTAACCAACTGAGTTTTAGATTCATTTAATTTAAGTTCATTATTTTCAAACCAGAGAGAGAGAGAGAGTTCTAGAAAAGCATGATTAACTCTATGTTCTAATTCATCTATAGATGCTCTAACAATTGCCGTAGTGTTATCAGCGAACAATACTAGTTCAGAATGGACATTTGTAGGTAACGCATTGATATACATTAGAAAAAGGAGGTGACCCAAGACCCAAGAATTTTTAGATGGAGCTCCCATTTAGACCATTGCTTTACATTATTTTTACAAATTACCGTTCTTTGATAATGATTGTGATGAAAAAGTTTTTTTAATAACAGAGTTATTATGGTTATTACTAATTACAAGTTGAGACACTGAAGGGGTGATGGTGAGGTCCACATGTTTGGAGAAAGGTGTTTTTTTCCGTAGATGGTGAAATCAGCAGAGAAAGGAGTGTTGTCAATGATGACATTGGTTGCTGCACAGGAGAGGAAAGGCAAGTCGGTGGTGGTGGTGGCAAGTTGGCTTGGGAAGTCCAAAATGGATGCGCGATACATCTTCCGGTGAACATATCCACAATCTTAATCTTGCCTCTGTTACTGAAATGTAACCCACAGGGGGAGTAGAGATACATTTTGGTATTCTTCAGCAATTCTTTCCAAGTCTCGGTTGACTTTAGCGACCTCAAGGTCAAGTCCAGCTTCATCCTACCTCCATGGTACAGTTGCTATACCTAGATTAGTAAGATTGCAGACAGATATGAGACTGCGCACTTCATCCAAGAAGTCCCTAGAATCGGGGAATTCTATGTTATTTGTACCACTTATTACTAAGAGATGATCCTCTTTACCTAAGTCTGCATAGAGATTTTTAGCATCTTATATTATATCACAGAATTTAGCATTAGGTTTAACTAATGAGCACGCATTAATGTTGGTTCTTTGTTTAAATAAACAACCCAAATCTCTGCCATGGCTATCAGCTAAAATGACGAGTTTAGATTTATTTGTTTGTATGTTACTTTCTTGATTTTTGTTACTGTTATTCTTTGGAGACTTATCCCCCTTTGCTTACGAAAAAATTTATGTTGGGTTGTCATATTATTTTCATTATTTGTAATTACTAAGTTGTTGCAGTATATTAAAAGGATTTTTACATTCAAATTTCATTTTTTATTTTTAGTAGAGACAGGCCCATAATTTGGCCTTCTAACACTTTGCCATAGGTTTGTTGAGCTGGATTGAAGAGGTAGGAAACATTGAATACAGCCTTGTCCTCTCCTCTTTATCTGTTCAAGCTCATCTTCTAATGTCAAGTAGTCAGCTTGTAAAATATCTATTGTAGTTAGCAGCTTTTTATTTTCTATATTAAGTTTAGATAGTTCTTGTTTCAGTATTTTAGTGTGAAAATGATCATCATTGTTTTCTTTATTGGAATAAAATTCAGTTTTTTATTTATTGCTTGGTAATATGTTTGTTGATTCCATTAAACTTTTTTCAAATTCAATACATCTGTCTGTGACAGCATGTAATTGGAAATTTAAATCCAAATATATACTTGTGTTGTCTGACGCAAAACTGGCCTATTCTATTTAGAGTTGTCTCAACTTTCATTCAGTTGCCCGGTAAAGCTAGAACCAGAGGTGTTGAGCATCAAAGAGAATAATTAGTGTTATTTTCTAGGACGGAAGAAATTTGTTGTATACATTATACAGCTACTGAACTGCCTTCTCGATCCAGCAGTCTGATAGCTTTCCATGCTTTTTCAGTTTCAGACAGTGCCATTTTGTACAAATCCCTTTGTCTTACAGATATAGCCTCAAGAAGATACTTTGCTTTGTTCTCATAGTAATGACACATACCATTTTTATTAACAACTGCTGTCTCATTGGTTACAAAGAAGTTTACTGTATATTTGATGAAGTTTTTGCACGATTTGTTGTCAATGTATTTTATCTGAGCAGGCCAGTGCTTATGACCTCTTTCTTTTGCAAATACCAAGTCTTTAATCTGATACTTAGTATGACTGGAGGATTTATTTAATGTAATGATCATATATGACAAGTACTTGTAGATATTTCAAAGCACAGCAATATTGATTACTTAATTTAATGTGATCAGTAACTCTGTAAAAATGATTGTTACTAACAAGTTAATCAAACAATATAAAATATCATACAAATTCCAACAATAAAATGCTACTCAGTAGTTAAAGAGAATATATTGCCTTTATTTTGTTAACAGTATTATTTTTATTTTATTAATTTTTATTTTATACTATTTCAATTTGATTACTTATCATAATTCCATTTTAATAATATTGGGGGGAAATGTTTTCCACATTCATAGATAATTTGTTGAAAGTAGCAAAAAACAAAATATGAGACCAATGGATTTGAAAAGGAGATCCTTCACTTTATCAGCAGATATTTAGTCACTGAGCTAATATATTGTAACTATCAAGTCATATGAACTCATCCAGCACACTCAATTAACCTCTTCAGAATGGCAGTTTATCACTTTCAAAATATTTGTTCATTTGATACACCTTTAATACTAAAGATAAAATACAAAGGTTTTTGATGTTTTGCAAAATGTGTTTAGATCATAATGATGAATCTTGTATTTAAAAAACCTATAGTTCATTGGAGATGAAATAGTTTAAACTGTAAGTAATAAGCGACTTGATGTTATTTTAAATATATCTAATTTGTAGAATGTATAGTCACTTTTCTAAATATTTGTTGATCATTATAAATATTAAGAGATTAAAATAGATACCTCAGAAATCAATATTAAAATACAAGAATGAACTGTAGCTGTTGAAACTATTTTAGGATATAGTTTATTACACATATTTCGCCAGTCTGAGCTGATGAGAGAATTGATAAACAACTGAATTTAAAGATTTAATGCATTTAGGCCTTCAACCAAAAGATAAACAAACAACATTACCATCCTAACATTTCAAGTGTCTATCAAAAATCTTATTACCATCAGCACCTATTAGTGGTGCTGATGGTAATAATTAAGTAACTCACTCAAGAATTAACTAATTTAATCACTGTATATTACATAATATTGCCAGAACAACCTGGGGAGCCAATGCACACATCCTGCATACTGTTTTGTCACCAGTCTATTCAGCTGCTGAATATAGTGCTCCCGTATGACTAAATATTGTTCATACTAAAGCGGACGATGTCCAACGTAATAGGGTCATGAGAGCTATTAGTGGCACTCTCATGTCAACTCCACTTCCTTGGCTCCTGGTGCTGTGCAATATAGCTCCTCCAGATATAAGACGTCATGAGGCACTACTCAAAGAATTCAATAAGATCTTGAATTCCCCGCACCTCCCCATTATACAGGATCTCCCACGCCATAACGGTCGCTTAATGTCTCAAAACCCACCTCTACGTACTGCTTTCCAGTTGAGCAGTTTAAACTTCTCGCCCAATACTAGTTGTGCTGTAGCGTGGAACAGTTGTTATGGACAAAATAAGTTCTTCATTAACGATCTGTCAATACCTGTAGGTGGGATGAACTATCCCACAACGCCAGTGGACACTCTTGAATCGATTCTGAACTGGCGTTCGCAGATGCAATTACTATAAGTATAAATAATGGGGATTGACACTAGATCAGACATGTGATTGCGGGGAGTCTATTCAAACAATGGATCACATAGTTGCTGGTGTGGTGGCTCAGTGGCTAAGGCTTCAGACTGCGGAGGACAAGGTCCAAGGTTCGAATTCGCACTGAGCCAACGGTCGATACTTCACTCGTTGAATAAAGTTTACGCACAGGCTTGCAAGCCAATGTGAACTGGCGAGTGTGGTTTTTTTAAATAAAAAAAAGTTACAGAGTGCCACTTGCTCTCTTTTACAGAGGGATTAGCCAGCATACATAGAATCAGTGAGGTTGGTCTTGGATGGCTTGGACTTAGCTTTGTAATGGGAGATCACTTTAAATTTTTAATCAATGAATATGAAAAATAAATGAATATTAAATATTTTGTTTATGAATAGTTGAAGGGATATATTTTATAAATGTTTTCTATGATTTTGGGTACTAATGGGGATGAAAAGAAAAAATGTCAAAAAATCTGTAAATTTAATTAAAATTTAAAATAATTACGTACAAAATGTTTGAGTCAAAAACAGGTGAATGCTTTTTTCCCGTGAGTATTAAGATTTTTTAAAGAGCTGATTATTGTTACCAAGTTTTATAGTCCTTAAAAAAAGTACAAATCAAAAATTGAATCATAAATAAAAATGTTGCGCATCTTCAAATATTGTCTTTTAGGCTGCCTTTTCATTGAATAATTACAGCCGTTATCATTACATTTAGCACAGAAACTTGCTCTACACTCTAAACAATAAGACTGATTGCAGAATTTATAAATGAATTTAATTGTTGTGTCTTTTCCCTTTGGACACAGCTCACACTTTTTCCTTTTTTGCCATTTTGTAAAAATCACTACTACTTCTACAAAAATGTCACATAATTGGTGACCCTGGGTCTGGGATACCCAAGTCGAGTTTCAATTTTCAATATTCTACATATACAGTACAAAATGACTTTGAAAATCACTGACAGTTGCTCAGTTTACGCTAACTTGAGAGTACTGAGAAGTGGGAGGGGAAAACCCAAGGCATGTAGCTTACAGAACAAAATAAAAATTCCCTTGGGTCTACCAAACCCAGGGTACCAGTTAAGGGTTAATTTATATCATTGACTGTATAAAAATAACCTATTTGTTAGTCCAAATTATAAACCATCTTTGTGGCAAATTGTGTTAAAATACATTCAGCCGTTTAGGCTGACAACAAACCTCCAAACTTTCCATTTTTATAAGCAAATATTAATAGGATTACTCTATTTACAATAATATTTATAACTTCGCCATTAATAATACATTATTGCATTTTTTATGATAATTAATTGAAAAATGTCCAGTTTACCATGGTAACTAAAATTCAAGGACAAGACAAATTATTTCCAGTAAATAATTTTGATCATAAATAAAAATTATAGTCAGGTATGAGTTCAGAAATAATAGAAGAACCTGGAACTTCTTTAGCAAACTCCTCAGAATCACAACTTACCCAAATGTTATCATCTCACAGCATCTCCAGCATAGAGAGTGCAGTCTCCTGTAGAATCTGCAAATTTGCTGGTGGGGCAGATCTAATTACAAGTCCCTGTCACTGCAAAGGTACACAAATATCACTTAATTTAATAAAAAATATGTTCATAAAATTAACTTTCTAGATGGGGCATAAATAATAATTGTACTATTTATACTACACAATTTAACAGCACTTCATGGTGATTGCCTTTACCGTTACGAAAAGAGTTGCTATTTATTGTTCTTCCTGGATATAGTTGATAAAAATACTTTTAACATTTATATGTGCCTGATAAAAGTTGATGATACATTGACCCAAGTTTTCATCAAACATAAATTATTGCAAACCTTTGACTAGACGTCATTCTTGGCTTTTGGAAACTATTTTTGATGAAGGCATTATCTACTATTGAATATTATACTATTGTATCTCAATCTCAACAAAAGATATACATTTATTTTAAATCGATACAAATAAATAAATTTGATTGGTAGAACAATATTTTGTTTACTGATAGTTACAAACTTGAATGAACATCAGTTTTAACCTTGGTTCACAGGCGTTCTACAGGTCGTATTGTAGCGGACACACTGGGCTATTAAGTCGCATGATAATGATGCTGTTATTAAATATTTTCTATAAAAAGATTTTTTTTTACTGATAGTAACACTTTTTTAAATTGATGTATTGTTTAACAAATCAGTAAAATGTTATTTAATTAATTTGTGAGAATCAACCTTGTACATCTTTACTACTTATTTTTCTCCTGAACATTTTTATATCCATATTATTATATCGTGTTGTGAAAAAACTCCGTAGTCTACTATCTTAAAGAACACGTCATGTTAGCATAACAATTTAATATTATAATATTACTTTAAAATAACATACTATGTTTATCAAGGAACATTACATGAACATTTCAGTTCCACATAAACATACAACAAGGGTTTACAGTTGAAATACACATAAAGTGCTTTTTATTTCGAAATAAACGTTTTGTACATTTATGAAGTATACAAACTGTAAAATATTAGTTTGTCTTTAATTTTAAATATGTACTCCATAATTAGGTCACATATGTTAGTTGTCGTAATAAACATAAAAATGCCTTCATTATTTTAGATACTAAATGTGACGCATGACTGTAGCTGGATGAATCCGCTTTCATTCAAGTCTGTAACTATCAGTACATCAGAAGTTGTATACATTTTGTTTACATGTTGTTGATGTAAAACAGTATAATATTTTCAAATTTTCTTAAAAAACCAGCTGGAGCAACAAATAACAAAAGAATCAAAGTTTTGATGACATTTTTTGAACAAAATTCAATATAAGATAGTCTCTCCATTGCACTTATAATCTTTTATCATAAAAATCTCTTTCTGCTGAAACTTTTTAGCTCAAGATTATACTCCATAAGACTAAAATTATAACAAATAAACTGTTGATTAAAACTGACACACAACCAATATTTCCTTCAAATATGTGTGTTTTTTTACAAAAATGAGAGGCTGATAAACCTTAAACCTTAGTCCTTCCACAGGCTACTGCCAGTGCAGGCTATTGTCAGTGCAGATAACTGTTAGACAGAGTAAGAGGGAGAACCAGTACAATAGAAGGTGGATATTACTTATGAAGACTCGGCTAATATTTTTAACTATAAATATAAATAATCATTTAGATGTCTCCAGATGTGTTAGCCTGGAGTGCATCACAGTTCTTTACATTAAGAACCCTAATATAATCTAGCAACTAACTTATTAAGAGTTCCTGTTTTAGTAGGTATTGTCTTTTAGATCAAAAATACCAAGATCGCTGCCTATTTGAAGTTTGTTACAACTATACAGTACAGTAAACGTTTTTAGCAGCCCTTTAATCCATACATCCAACAGTTTTTGGACCTAGGATGTCTATGCTACAACATTTTCAATGTTAATACACATCAAGGTGTAAGCTTGACCAAATTAAATATTTTCTGTAAACAGTGTGATCATATTTATCTTATTTATCTATATCAACAGTACAGAACCAATTTTTCTTAATAATAGGTACAACTAGTTCAAGATGTCATTCACTTAGAATGGTATAGTTATGAATAGATAGTGACAAAAACTTCTTGTTACATGTTAGAAAACTTATAGCGAAGTACAGTTAAAAATCAACTATAGAAAATAATAATTAAAATAAAGTAGACCAAAACACTAATGATAGATTAATTATCAAACAAATCAACATTAATATACAAATAGTAAAAAAATAATCATACATAGTAAAATAAATATTAAAATCCAATTAATAAATACTTTGGATGATAATAATAACAATTATACATATTTACAATAGATAATTAATAATTTAAGACTAGTAAATAACACTCCTTTCATTAAGTATAACAAACATTTCTTCTTGAAAGCCGGTAATGTTTTTGCAAAAAACTGAACTTGCCTAGCAGCCACACTACCCACTCTCTCCGGCAAGTACATTATTGTAACTGTAACTGGTTGATTCGAACCTTCGACCGAAGATGCTTGGAACGCAGAGATTTACTTGCATTAGGAGTTCAGAGCAGTCATATGTTCCATTGACAAGATTGTACAGGAAAACCAGGTCAAACATTGCTTGCTGAAGATCAAGAGAAAGTAGATGTAGATGTTGCTCTAGCTCAGCAATTGGAGTGTCAAAGTAGATATCCAAGACGAACACCGACTAACCTCAAGAAATAAATTTGGCCCTTGTTCAACAAGTCAATGTGCTCAAGCTGGAAGGGAGTCTAGATACAAAAATCATAGTCACGAATGGGAGAAACAGAGATTTGTATAGTGTGATAAGAGAGAGAAGTGATTTGAAATGTCTCGTGGATCTATAGACGAAATCAAGAATGGAGTTGGCTCTGGACATGATGCTGTGGATATGTTCCAATGGACTCGGTGGTGAGGTTAATACTACCCCCAAATCCCTTATCTGATTTGTTCTGTTCAGTGTTAAATCCCCAGCGTGATAGTCAAAAATAAATATAGGAGGCTTTCGTGCGAAAGATACCACATTACATTTATCCATGACATTTTGCTTACACCACTCAACAATGTCAGAAAGTGACTGCTGCGTCTAATGCGGACATACTCTAGCAAAGATCTTTAACTCATCAGCAAACATAAGGCAGTTGGCCAAGAGAATATGAGCTAAGTCATTGAAAAAACACGACAAACAAAATTGGGCTAAGATGGGAACTCTGGGGGACACTAGATAAAACAGGAAATGAGAGATAAGGCAGCATCACATTTAACAAAAAGCACACTATCTTTTAGGTAGCTGTCAAGCCTCTTTAATAACTGTCCTCCAATACCATAGCCAGCCAATTTGGCAATGACGAGACAGACCATGGTGAACCTTATCAAATGCTTTGGAGAAATCTAGATAGAGACAACTAACCTGACATGAGTTCATGAAAGCTGACATGATATATCCCCGAAAAACCAAAATGTTGAAGGTAGGTTTTTCTAATAGGACCATGAAGAAAACCATGCTGCCTATTAGACACAAACTTCCACAAGTAGAAATATAAATGGTCAAGCACCAGATATTCAAAGATTTTGGCAAAAGATGACTGTATCACTATAGGACTGTAGTTATTCACCATTCTACAGTCACTTTTCTTTAAAATAGGCACCTGAAAGCTTCGCTTCAGACAAGAAGGGAAAATACCTGGAGCTAAAAGTGCATTGAACAAGATGCCAGATGTGCAGCAAATACTCGTTGATTATCTAATAAAGCAATTTATGAATTTAATAAAACTACTCTTGTCTACGTTGATATATTATGTATTATGTTATACCACTAGTTAAGGAGGTGCAGTACTCCACCATTTCTCTAGTAAATTTTTCATCGACCATAGTTATATACTAGTTTGTTCTGCACGATCAATGTTATGTACACATTCTGCTTGCAGTACGTGGTATACTGTAGTTAGTTTTATGATGTCTAACATAGTGACAATCAATAATACCAATATATTTTTCACTGCCCTGTTGGAGCCTAGTTCCTCTGGGAGAAGTCAGTAATCAATAATTCAGCTTTTAGTTACTTCAGCATGTGCAGAAGGGGAATAAAGAGAGGTAGAGAGAGAGAAAACTGCCAGTGCTAACTATAAAAATAGTACTGTAACAAGAACTAATTTCATAGGAATAGCTACTTGTGTTCATTAATAACTCATTAGCCAGCTGTGATAATACAATATGAATAAATTTATATTTTCTAAATAAAAAATAGCAATTAGAATAATTAATTAACAGAATACATTTTATAGAATCATGTTATCCAATTAAAAATAAAAAAACTATTTCATATTTGGTTTATAAATAATAGAAATTGCAGTATTTCATGTAACAAATCCAGTTTTTATAAATTGAATAATTATACTTTTAAAACGGTTGCATTCCACATTAAAAACAAATTATAACATTAATTTAAAAGTTATCATTTTATAGCTGTGAAAGATTAGTAAATTGTTTTAAAAGAAAATACAATTTTATTTAAAACTAGGGGACACTCCTGCACACTCCAAGTGCCAATCTCGTCACTCCCTGAACTCGTGAGACCTCAGCCTTCGGCCTCGGCATATAACTTTTGACATCAGATATTAGTAATTAAACTGTATTAAGTAAAATCACATTATTTAAATTCATTTACAGTAGCTCACGCACTATACTTGATTTGCACTCTATTTATAGTATAATAATTATAAACAACTAAGCATATTTCAAATGTTTTCATTTTATTTACCAGCTGATGATAACATACACACAGACAGACATATATTAGCTCTTTTAAAATTACTTGATATTTTACTGTGCCGTTCTCTATGTTCAACCTAAAAAATTATTTGGACCATTTAACATTTTGTTTATGCTGCCAGCTGGTCAATTAAAATTAATCTCCATAAGAATAACATTGCAGCTTTGACAACGTGTACGGCAAACACCTATGGTAATTTCAAAAATAGCTCCGTTATGACTTAAAAATCAAAATTATATTTCTAATAAAAAAATTCTGTCAAAATCAGTCAAGTAATAAGTTCAGAAAGTGAGTGAACTAAATGACCCGATTGTTTTAATGTATAGGATACAAAATAATGCTGATAAAATTTAAATAACTACCAGAGAGCCCACTTTATTTAGTTTTGACGGATTTTAATAAAAAAATAGAAGTATTATAAGTTTTTATCTGGTAATTATTCCTATACAATCTTTTTTAATTATTATATACCCCTAAGCTACGAGTATGTTATTTACAGCTTTACGATTTCTAACATAGTTACAAACATTATTACCTATATATTTGTCACTACCTGTCGGGCCGGGTTCTCCTGGGATAATGTACCCTCCAAAGCAGGGCCCCCACATAGCCAGTGCTACCATTGCTACGGCAACGTGGCCCTTGGGCCAAGAGGCCCACAAGGACGGAGGAATTAAAAAGTAGAATATTTTTTATGTCATAGACAGAAAAAAATTATTGAATCACTAGGACTAGATTTATGTCTCTGCGACTCCAATATTCATAAATGTGCGTATTTCATTAAGAATCTTTTGTTTGGTACCAGTTTCTGTTGCATCTGCAGAAAGAGCATGTTTGGATTTTGAATTTATGTTGACATTTTTTTTTTAACTGGTTTAACAACTTTTGCATGGGATCCATAATTCATAGATTTCCAGATTTCTTCCTTCTTCTAGTTTTGGAAAATGTTGTTCTTAATAATTTAGAGATAGGCTACGTTTTTCTTCTTTTTTTATAATCACCTGGTATTATCAATCAAATTTGGTTTAAACTCATTAAATTTTGCTATTTGTTTTATTTTCCAAACTTCCAATTAGTATCTTTGGGAGGAAATGCAAAATTAATTTAAAATTAGAACATATTCATCGAATAAGGAGAGCTTATTATGATAATTAGTCTTATTTATTTAACAATGTTATCATCCTGTCGGTTTTAAAATAATAACATTTTCTACTTTCGTAAACAAATGTGTTTTTATTTAAATTCCATATTAATGTAACAACAATTTATTTAGTCATGGAAAATACAGGGTTGTATAGGCCCATATTGGAAGTGGTGAATGGGCCCGTACTCAATTTTGCCTAGGGGCCCGGAATTTCCCTGGGCGGGGCTGCAGACAGACACCAAACTAAGCGAGATAAGACGCATCTTCATTGGAACGTTTTTGTTTATTTTTACCTATTTAATCATTTCCTGAAGTTTTGCCCCACACTTTCCAAACACTGCATATAAAAGCCAAATACCACTGACTCATTCATCACAAAATCTCTAAAACCACTGAACGAATTTACACAAAATTTTAAAGGAAGTTATCTGTAGTATCGAAATGAAATGAAAAAAGTTAACAATTAACCTTATAAAGAAAATTCAATACAAAACTACAATGAGTATATATAAAGAGTTCATATACATATTCACTTCTGCTAAGTAACATTATTTACAAGTTAAAGAACAATACATAATTAGAGTTATAAAATAATTAAACAAAACAAATTAAGCATCAAATATGAAAGAACATAAAACTAAAAAGAAAACAAAGAACTATTACTTGCATGAAAAAAAATAATAATAATAAATAAATAAAAATTATTCCATGAACTGATCACAACAAACACATCACACACACACTCAGTCCATTATTGACAGCACGACCAATGCCTACAACCACCACGAATCCGCTTACAACCACTCCCTCAGTGCCGCAACAAACCAAGCTCGACTATCAATATTTCGAGTTGAAGGATCAAGTTTATTCCACAATCTGCAGACAGTGATAGTAAAAGATCTATTTTAAAGTGCTGTTCGATAAGCTGGAATAGTTAACATTGATGAACCCTGGCACGTGCCCCGATTACTGATGCTGAAGTTAAACACAAAATTTGATACTAAATAGGAAGGATTTTTGGATTGAAGAAGATTGTACAGTAAAGATAAAATGTTGATCTTTCTTTACTCGAGTAACTTCAGTAAATTTAAACGTCTGAAGTAAGTAGTTATATGTTTATCTCAACTTAGATTGAAAATATAACGTAGACAGAAGTTTTGCGCTCGTTGAAGTTTATCTGAAAGATGGGTAGGCATGTCATTGATGACAACGTCACAGTAGTTCAAAATGGGGAAATACAAGAGTTTTCACTAGCATAATATTAACATCTAAAGTTAAACAGTTATAATATCTCTTAAGAGTGATAGAGAGAACTCTTAAGAGTGTGAATACCAGCAAAAACCCTATTACACGTTAAAGTTACATGATCAGACCATGTAAGTGTTCCATAAGGAATCCCAAGTTCTTAATTTTGTCAAAGTAGTTAAATGAATTATTATCAATTGAGAGGCGGGGGACGGTATCAAGATCAATCTGTGCCATCAGTCTGTTATGTCCAATAATAATAGGTTGAGTCTTATTTTTGTTCAGTTTTAAGCTGTCTCTGAACACCTACTCACCAATAGATTTAATGTCAGAATTCATTCTATCAACCCCTTCATTTAAGTCTGATACATCAACGTGAGAGTAAGTTTGTAAGTCATCACATAAAGGTGATATTTATAGTGAGAAAGGTTGTTGGACAAGTCATTGATGTACAGAGTAAATAGTAGAGGTCCAAGTACAGAGCCCTGAGGGTTACACTTCCCCAACTAGAGTATTCGTTATTCACACGTACACGCTGACGCTTGCCAGTCAGATAGGACTCAAACCAGGAAATACTGTTAGGAGAAAAACTAAGATGAGAAAGTTTCACTTTGAGAAGTGGATGATGGACACAATCGAACGCTTTGGAAAAATCAGAGTGAGCAATGTCACTTGTCTGTTGTCCATCCTTTTTTGATATCCTCAGTGATAATATATAGCAGTGCAGTGGTGGTATTGTGATTTTTCCGAAAACCTGACTGAAACTTACTAAGGTCATTACTAAAGAGATAATTACATACTTGTTGGTGAACAATCCTCGCAAGACGATTTAAAGAGTACAGGTAAGATGGGGAAGATGGAAATCTAGCTTAACAATCGCTGATTTCCAGGCAGATAGAAAATTGAGGTTGCAAGTGATTTGTTCAAGATTGACGTGATAACAGGTAAAAACTACAGGGATTATAACTTTTAATAATTTCATAGAAATGTTGTCTGCCCCAATCGCATTACTTTAAATCATTGTAATGGATTTATGGACCTCATCCTAATTTGTCATAGTTAAAGTAAAATATGAATCACTAGGAGTTGGAAGCTGAGATCTAAGATGATCTGAAAACACGATAGCCCCAGTGTTATCAACAGGGAGATTAATATAATAATTATTAAGCTCATTAAGATTTACTGAGATGGGACTATCAGGTTTAATCCTGGACACCCCTAACTTCTTAATCATACAATAGCGTTCAGTAGATGATTTATTTTCAGTGAAATATGTATATATGTACCTAGCTCTTGAATTTCGAATTTCTTGTTTAACTCTATTTCGTACATGTTTATAAACATTTCTTTCAATGAGGTCCTTAGACCTCTTAAATTTATTATGGATAGTCACGCTGGGCCATTAATGTTTATTTTATGTAACTGGATCGTAGTTAATAAAAATGTAAGGATCGTGATAAATTAATGAATGAACAGGTTAATTTTGATTCCGAAATAGTTTTTAATAATTTATTTTCAGCGAATAAAAGAAGAGAAGTAACAACAAGCAATAGGAATTAACCAATAATATCACAGCAGCCGCCATTTTGACGATTCCAGCCAATGGGGTCACATGATCATAGGCCTATAAATTGAGTTGTTGAACTCCATTTTCCATTCTTTTGTGAATCCCTCTGGTCTGAGGAAGTTGAGCGTGGTTCACCGAAATATATCACCATAATATTCGTGCATTTTGTACTTGTATTGTGATATATTTGTGCATTTTGTGCTTATATTGTAATAAATTTGTGTTGTGTGACGTTTACTTGTACTGTTAAATATAGTAGCTCATGCAATAAAAGTTTAAATGGATAGACTTTAGAATAAAGAATAATGTGATTTGCCAGTGGTCTTGACTGTAGTGGTCTGACTATTGCGAGATAACAGTGTTCAAGGTTAGGTGGTAAAGGCTTCTTAGCTTCTTTGGTATAGTAGAAATCCTTTAATTTTTTATTTTAATTATCTTGTCAGATATAGCAAAGCAAGTTATCTACCACCAAAGTGCAGTGCATTCAGACGAAGCCTGTTGTTTATCTTCTTTGAAATATCACTATTAGGCAGCATATAATGGTAGAATAAAAATATCTATTCAAAGAAAGAGTGCCTGGTTCCAGGGTCTATGGGTCTTGTGCATGTATCCTGTCTGGAAGAATGGTTGAAAGGTTCCACACGGGACTCCTGTGAACTTTGCTCCGGAACATACAAAGTTATCCGTACTCCTAAATACAGCTTCTGCCAATCAGTTTGGATATTCTTTTGGAATAAAATCAATATCCTGAGACTTGTTCGGGATTTGATCTTCCTCACTGTGTCTGTAGTTAATACCTGCATTCTTCTGTGTTTATGGTTCACCTATACCTTCAAGGAAATGTCCAATATTTTTGGTAAGTGCAATCTTATATTTTATAAATTGAAATGTGTAAGTAATTACAATAAGTAAACAAAACCCTGAACAGTTTCAAATGTCCAAATTCTTATGTTAGATATTAACAAAGGAAAATTTAATTGAGACTTATAACTTAAATGTTTTTTAATTTACATAAATACAAACATTTTTAATTTTTTAATAAGTAACAATCTAAACAAGGGTTGCCAAATATAGCATATAAAAATACAGGACTCAATATAATAGGGGGGAGGAGATGTATGTAAAGAAGTTTTTCTTGTTTTTTTTTTTTTTTTTTTTTTTTTGTTGCAAAATGAGCTTTGTGACATTCTAATATTAAGTATTCCATGGATCCTTGCACTAGAGAGGATAAATGATTACTTTTGATACTGGTATTCCTAAGTACTGATTACTTTTAATATTTACTTGTACTCATCAGTACTACAGGGCAGTCAGTATACATGTATAAGTTATAGCTCCTTGGGTTTGTTATTTGATTTACTTTGTACTCATTACCACCAACTGTCAATTATTTTACACCACTCGACCTATAGGTGATTACTCTTGCTCTTCATCTCTAAAAGACTTCATTTAAGGACTGAGTCAATAATTAATCTCCTTCATTTCATTGTAAAAGAGTACATATTAGTGTTTTCTATATTTAATATGTTTACGTCATATTTGGTATATAATTTATTTGTTTATTTCTTTTACTTTATATACATACTATATAAATACATATTACGGTTTGTCTGATGTATGAGAATACATGAATTGATTAAATAAAGGACAAATTACGTTCTGGATTCAAGTAAGCCAGGAAACGGGACAAATCATGTAAATAAGGGACGGCCCCTTAAAATCTGGGACGTTTGGCATCCCTGCCAACAATTATGGTACTTGAAGCTAGGATGGATACTGGGTTTAGTTTAATTCTTAAAACATTAAACCCTATAATAGGTTGAAATTTTCCTATCTCCATGTGTTATGAAAGATGACAAATTTCACAATGAAAACTAAATTAGCCAAGCTTATACGTCATGTTTATGTTTTTTGTATCAGTATTTTGAAATAAAGTATTAAATTATAACCAATGTTATTCTTATGGAAAACATTAAACATTAGAGGGCTGTTTCTACCCTTTAGTAATGGAAATTACCAAGCATAAGCTTGACTAATTTAGTTTTCATTGTGAAATTTGTCATGTCATTTATATTAACTTTGACATGAATGCACTACCTTGCGTCCCTCTAAAGTAGACTTATAGGGGTTTATAGACTATCAAACTTTTAAATCTAGAAGAACAGCATCAGGCAGAGCTTTTATACTGATGTGATTGTTTATAGAGAACCACGGAGGGAAGAGTAAGCAACCAACACCACATAGCGAAGGAATGGCTTTATATAAATATATAAAGTATGTATCTTTTGCATGTTTTATATACAGACAGGCATTCATGCACAAATACTTAATATAATATTTCTGCTTTAAACATTTTTTTATTGTAATAAATCTTCATTCAAATCTAAAAATAAATAAACAGAAATTATATTTAAACATACTATTGATGTTCCAGGGCAAAAAGAATCTCAATTTAAGTCAGTGATGATGGCTACTCCCTTCAGGGGTTTGTCCTATTTCTTCTTCTTCACACTCTGCTTGGTGTTTGTTTCTGTGAATGCAGTGGATGACTGCCGCCGGATATTCTACTATTACTTTCTGCCCTGGTACTATTGGTGGCAATCCTCTGTTGAAGTCAAACTGATTCTTAATACAGATAATAAGGAACATCCCAAAAATCAATAAAAACACCTTATTTAGTGTTAAAAAATCTTGTTTTGCCTTATTTCAGTAATTTAAATGCACATAGATTTATTGTAGTAAATAAACTGAATTTCATCTGTAACAAAAAATAAAGTGGCTTATATTTTAAGAATTAGATTTCTTTTTAAATCATAGATGAATAAAAAATTTAAGTTTTCTTGTTTCATTCAATGCCAAAGTATGCTTGGCTTTTTTATATTAACTGATCGATTTATTGTCTCTAGATTTGTTCTTCATACAGTCATTCTTTTGTTTTTCCATTAAGTACCAAGTAATATCATTAATAAGACCTCACACTTCAAATAACTGATAGCATATCATTAAATGGGGGGAAAATATTGTTATCTAATTAAAATATTGTTATATAAATTTTAAATATACCAGGAAAGTAGGCCTACAGTACTGCAGCTGAAGCAAGTTACATGACATGGGCGAGAGGGGAAGTGTATTATAATATAGTGGGGACAAAGTGGGAGAAGAAAGTGATTCGACAAACAGAATTCAACAATCGAATATTTAAGTTGTTTGCAAATGATTATTTTCACTGTTTAGATTTGCAATTATCTCTTCAATTGCATCTGACAGTGAAAATGTTTCGTCTATCAATTAAAGACCAAAGCTGACAAGGTTCTATTTTTATAATAATTAAAAAAACAATGGCGACATCGCCTGACGGGTGCCGTCTCCGGCCGGCCCGACTGCTGACGATAGTGACTTAAACTTGGACAGTCCCTACTATTCATAATCCTCGATTTATTAGATTTCAAGGGTTTACAATAATTACAAGAACATATTTTTATCAAAGTAACAATTATAGGAACTAAGCATTTTATTAAAAACTAACCTCCTGAAACTTAATTAAAATTTCAGTGTTGTATATAAATCCAATAGTTTTTTATTTACAAAATATCAAAGTGGGACTTTGTTTCAAAAGTACTAAAAATTAGTGTATTTTGTGAGATGCAGACTTAAATAAGCTAACAATTTGTGTATTTTGTGAGATGCAGACTTAAATAAGCTAACAATTAGTGTATTTTGTGAGATGCAGACTTAAATAAGCTAACAATTTGTGTATTTTGTGAGATGCAGACTTAAATAAGCTAACAATTAGTGTATTTTGTGAGATGCAGACTTAAATAAGCTAACAATTTGTGTATTTTGTGAGATGCAGACTTAAATAAGCTAACAATTAGTGTATTTTGTGAGATGCAGACTTAAATAAGCTAACAATTTGTGTATTTTGTTTAGAACCTGAATAATATTGGATTCATAGCAGAAATTCACACTTGAGTATATTGTATTTTGAAACCGACAGTAAGTAGAGAGAGTAGTCAGATTGCATGGCTCTTGAGTAATTTTCGTTAACTCTCTTTTCCATATGAATAAAGAAAGGGCCAAGAAACGGTGTGATGTTGAGTTTGACATGTGTTACAAACGTCAGAAAAAACAGAAAAATCCAGGCAAACGAAACCAATTAAAACAAAGTAATATTTATAGGCCGTGATACATTTATAGAAGAAACATATTATGGTGTTCTTAACGAACTCAAGTCAGCTTTACTGAAGTGCAAAAACGTGTATGAAGTTTTTTTTTATAAGTTCTCAGTTTTTAACAATCTATTGACGTCTTCAGTTTAAACTATCATTGATACGGATGAAAAGCTTAAATCTTCTTGTGAAAATGATCTAGGAAAATCACTTTAAATGAGTGCATACACTTATCTGGACTTCTTAAGCGTGACAAAGTTAAAGACAGTCCCTTATCGATGATAAAGGCTCGTAAGAGTTAACATCTCCAATTGACATTTTCCAACATAGACATAGCTCTTCGTATGTATCTGTGTACAGCAGTTTCAAACTGCTCAGTAGAACGTTAATTTCTATCCTAAAAAGAATAAAATCTTGCCTTGATCCAGAATGAAGATAAACTAAACTTGTTAGGTCTTCTACACATGGAGACTGAATTTTTAATCGGTTGTCAAATACAAGTTAAAGACTTAATAGACGAGTTCGCGATGAGTAAAAGTAAAGGAAACATAATGAAAACTTACACATAGACATATGTTTAAAGATATATCAGTTTATATTTGTTAATTTTTATTTTTATGTTCAAGTATTTTTATGATATGTATTTTTTAGTTTGTAAGAGTGTATACATTTTCAAATGTAATTAAAATCTAAATATATAACTGTGTTTTTATGAACACTTGTTTATGAACTTGTTTGATTTACTTTTCTATTTAAATAATAACTTTAGCACAGATGTGGCATGTTTCAAGGGGGCGGCAGTAAGAATAGTGCCTCAGGGCGAATTGTGTATAAATCCGTCCCTGGTCAAGCAGTAGAAAGACTCATATTAGTAGGTATTTGTTGGAAGTTGGTCGGTTTACTTTGATCAAAATAATAAACTAACAGGAATAATAACCGATTGGTTAGTAGGCTATTATGATCAGTCAATTATCCTAGCACTATTGAATGATCCTAGCTGACTGAATGATTCTTTTACATACCTAAATGATCCAAAGAATTTTCTGACACATAGATCAGCTGAGGCACATTTTTCCACCTAGTTTTTACTACTCATAAAAAGCACAAAAACTGTGTGTGGGTGAGTCACCAAACACAGCAAAACATGGCAATGAAAGCTATCAGCGGTTCCCTCATTTGGATCACTTTGGGTAGCAACTGATCAATTTGAGTATTCTCTGACCTGACCTAAATGAGTACACCATGATCAACTTGATTAGCCGGGTACCCAAGATCAATTTAGATAACCAGCAGTGATCACCTTTTGTAGCACCCCTTATCAACTTGTATAATGGGGCATTGGTAGTATAGCTCCCAACAAGCTCAGCTAGTCTAGATTAATAAAACTGGTTAAAAAAGTTGTTGATTGGTATTTAATTCTAGTAGTTTAAATTTAATAGATATGCAGTTAATCCTGTTGACTCATTCAATAACATATATTTGTTCTTTGAAATTACTTGTTTTTCATATCTTAATCTAATGATTACACACTTGTTAGTAAGGTAAATGTGATGACTAAAATTTGTTAAAGATTTATAGAAGATGATTATTTTGATACACCTACAAACATTAAAATCAGCACAAAACCATTTAATTATTTGTTAAAAAATTTAAGAAATGTTCATACTGAATAAAATATAATGTCACTATTTCCATCTAAATAACATAAAATATTTATTCAACATAAAACACATTTAGTTTAAAAATGGTGCTTCTCTGTTTTCAAATTTAAAGTCCCGTAATTGTAGGTCAGATTTCAATCTTTTAACCTTTATGGATATAAATTTAATTGTTAAGGTTATATTTTGTGAAGAAATTGTAAAACATTATCTTATTGGATAATCTAGCCTATGTTACTATACATTATCCAATAAGGCAAAATGATAATGTCAAAAGCCATTAATGTGTATAAATAAACTCACAAACAGAGTCAATACATTTTGATAAGGATCAGCTGATAACCACCGCTGTTCATTTGTCATTGGGCTATTAATTAATGACACTCTCTAAGGAATAGTCGGCCTTAGTTTGTAACAATGACTACATTCGCTCATTTACACTCATCACACTCATTCGAAATCCATATTCGCCCATATCTTGACGATCGGCGTCTTATGAATAAATAAAGATAAATAAATAAATAAAAATAAACATGACCAACACATTTCCCAAGAATAAAGAAATCTCCAGTTTCACATGCTTTGTCCTCATGTAAAGGATATCTGAATCTTATCCTAAGATGGTACTGATTAAGTTTGGTAGAAAACCTTTCTAACTGAAACAAATACTAACTGGTCTTTAAAACAGTTAAAATAAGGAAAATCTTATCTGACAGTTTATATCCTTAACTGTTGCCAAGATTTCCAACAGTTTGTTTTCTTTACTGTGCTGTTGGAAATCTATCCAGGAAATGTATCAAGGCTGAAACCGGGGTCCTTTTTATATTTTTAAATTATGATTAACTTCATTCAAAACAAATAAATGTAATTGTGAAAAAAATTATAATTATTGTTCCTTTTATATATAATAGTGTATATATTTTTAGTTCGTTTTTACACTTATTTAATATATATCATTATGATACAATTACTGGAAGATCTTCTACACTGGACATTGACGTATGATGACCAAAAAAGAATTTCTTGTACAGTTTAATATAGTGCCAACCAAATGAGACAAGCTTGATACAGTAATGGTAGCACATAGCTTGCAGTACAAGTGCTCCAAATCCTTTGTACAAGCCGAGTTTTCCTTCAAGCCACATTATATTGTCACAACAGTCAAAAAAACCATCATGAGATGAAAAGATCTCTACAACTGAAGATCCACAGTCCAAGTCATTTGTGAATTTCCGCGCTCCTTGCAGAATTAATCGATGAACTACAGTCTCTAATGGGAAAAACACAACTTCTGCTGACAGAAATGAAATCACAGTAGCTTTTAAAAAAATATCTTCTCTATTTTTGATTTCTATTCCTCCTTTGGCTCTCAAACAGTCGTCTCTTTCGGTCTCATCAAAGCAATGACTGAGGTAAAGGAGAGCAGAGGACAGGCTGAGAGTGGCTTGGGTAAAAGCATACTTAAGCACACCATAAGCTGTGGTTGGAAGCATTATTTGCCAAAATGGCAGTGGGAAGTCATATTTCTGAAATAGACGGTAATTAGTTATTCCCTCAAAAGGTACAGCAACTGTGTTTAGGACAGTCACAGAGTAAATGGGAGCCGTGATGATGAGAGAGGAAGATTTCAACAAGAAATGGAGTAGCCAATCTTTATTGATGTACCAGGTTGGAGGGAGTGTAGATGTCCATCCTGTGTACCTTGACACAATATGCTCCACACCAAACTGCACTGTTCTGAGAATGATAACACTGTACATACCTTGAAACAGCACTCTGATACCTTTTCTCTGAACCAGAACCAAAACCACAGGCACGAGGGAGACTGGAGTGAGATGGTATAGGTGACAACTGCCACGCACCTGGCACTGCCGTCTAAGCACAATAAACGGCTGATTCACTAGAATATCTGTTGCATAAGTTATTATGTCAACTTGATGTTGTACTAAAAATGAGCTGCCTACTTCCACACATTCTTGCAACTTGGTTTTCATCCTGATCAGAACTGCCTCCATTTCTTAGTTTGTCTGATTCTTATTAGCTTATTTTCGAGTTTTGATTTAATTGTTGGAATTATTCATTCTTTTATACTTTTATTAATACTACTATTAAAAAAATATACGATAAGCTTATTTTTGTACAAGTACAGTTATATAATGTTTGTGTAACTATGTGTGCTTTACAGTATTCTGTTGACAAAGGAAATTTGTTGATATTATGATAATTTAGTATAACTATTTTGACAGCTGATATACAAATTTAGCACAGGATATATATTTTTTTTATTTTTGTCTGCAAATATTTTTTTAAATGTGTACAAGTATTGATTAGCCTAAAACATTAAACTAAAGAAAAGAACACAAACATAAATGCTAACAATCTTTGATTAAATTTGTTACAAAATATGAAATCTAATCAGGAAGAAATGCAGTGGAAAATGTATACTATGGTAATACTGATTCTGGTTTGTTATTAGTATAAATATATTATTATGACCATTCCATAACAGTTATTGGCCTAGGGGTTAACCATTCAATAACAGTTATCTTAGTGACTAGGGGACACCCCTGCACGCTACACGTGCCAACCCCATCACTCGCTACTCTCCATCCGGGCTTTAATTGGCAGTACGGGAAAGGCTATGCTAATGTATTTTAAATGCAGTTTCCGTAATACTAGCCACACTGCTGACATCGGTCCAGTAAAATCATTGAATTTTTTGTTTTCTCTTGCGATTTTAATGTGTAGATCATAACATAGAATTTTGAAAATGGTACCAAATTAAAGATTATAAAACTGCCTTTCCTAATGTGACACCAAGAAGTGTATATACATTTGTTATATATTAGTTCTAGGATTTTATAATTGAAACGCAATTGAGAAGAACATAAAAAAATAGTAAGCGAGGTTTTTTTTATTTTTCGGTCAAGAAATTTTGTCAAGTGAGAAAGTTGTACAAATATAGATAACATTATTTTTTGTAATTGTTATCACTTGGGAAGATTAGTTTAGGCGGTTGGAGTCACAGAAGTCATGAGCTATTCATAATTTTATATGTAAGTGATGCAGTGCCACCACAGTGTTTCTGCTTTTCTTTAGTTACTAAATAAATTAAAACGTAATATGTTCTTTTTTATTTATAACTGTATGCAATAAAGTGCATTATAATGATACGAAATTAAATTGTGTCGTTAAAATCAATAAAATCACTAAGGCTAAAATGGTATTAACAACTGAGATAAGTGCAGTAATTCCATTGAATGAACAGTTATATATTATTTATACTGCAATACCAAATATAAATACACAATGAAAAATAAGAAAATCATTGTGCTATTGTCGTTAGGTGAATGATAACATCCACTTATTTTTCCAATTGTTTTACTACACCGTGTATGTGAGTAAAGCCGAAGTTCTTTGATTTGTTTATCTATACAATTTGTATTAAATTAAATAAGCTTGCAGAACAATTAAGAGGTTTACCTTTATTCTAACTGATTTACTCCAGACATTTCACTGGTTGTTGTACATGCGTCAGCCTCACAGAAAGGTGGTCGAGTATAGCCTAAGCTCTGCATTTGAGTCCTGCAGAGCCTGAAGACATGCAGTCGCGTCGCGGCGACAGCTACAGTCCAAATCACCGAATGTCGTCAAGACGGGTAGTAGCCCTGCGGCCGCTCATATGGCTCGTACTGCCAACTAAAGCCCGGATGGAGAGTAGGCTCGTTAAAGAAGCTCAGCCTGCGGCCTCGCGTGGGAACTCTACCTTAGCCCTTTTCTGGAACTCAGTCTGCGGCCTCGCCAAGATGCTCTGCTACAGACCCCTTAGTGGAACTCTGCCTACAGCTTCGCAGGGGAATGTTCAGCCTGCGGCTTCACCAAGGCACTTCACTACAGTCCCATTAGTGGATCTCAGCATGTCGCTTCGTGAGGAAAATGGGCTAATGGCCTCGCCAGGGTTTTTAAGCAGAAGCCCATTTTGGGTTTTGGGGCAGTGAAGCCCACAAACATAGTATTTTCCAAAATGTGAAGGTATATTAGTAACTGAGAGAACAATACCTTTAATTGGATACTCCACTTGGGTGTATTAGTTTAACATTATCCAATTTTGGGTTTTAGTTTTTTTTTTTTTTTTTTTTTTTTTTTTTTTTTTTTTTTTTTTTTTTTTTTTTGAGGGAGGAGCCCTTGATTGTTAATTTAATGGTGTAGTGTGATTTAGGAGATAAATACCTAAAGTTTGATACCCCTCTTGGGAGTATTATTTTAGTATTACCCTTTTTTGTGTTTTAGGAGTTTTTTTTGTTTTTTTTTTTTTTTTTTTTTTTTTTTGGGGTTATATACCCCTTATTATTTACCCTTTTAAAAATATAATGGTATATTTGGATTCAGGATAAAAGTAGCTTTAAATTGATACCCAATTAAAAAGATAATATCAGTTTTAAAAATTTTATATTTATACAAATTTCAGTTTTGAGCCCCCGTTACCCAAAATTTTTAATCTTTTCAGCTGAAAATCATATATAAGGTGCGCTTTTGTTACACGTGTAGAACTGTGAAGGTTTGAAAATTTTACTCAAGATTTTTCTCAATCATAAAAACTACTTTTTTGAAGATTTTCCCATAAGAAATATATTGGGCAGTTTGGGGTAAAAAAGGGCCGCCATTTGTTTATGAATGATAAAAGTAAATTTGTGTGAATTTTTCTGGAGGTTTCAGGCCAAGAGATTCAATTCAAGTATATACTTTCTGTCCTCGTAATTTAGTGTCAGTTAGTGAGTAAGTCAGTGTGTCACTACTTTGAGCTTTATAGTATAAAAATGGAACGTTAACATTTTGTTTTCCATTATTACACTACAATAAACCACCTGATTAAATCTGGAAATACTATAAACATTTTAAAATATAATAAATCAATTCACATGATTATTTTAAAATTAATTTTTATCATAATAAATTGTAACCCAATAAAGTTTATTACTTTTATAATGCAATAGATTTCAAATAATAAATATAGAAAAACTTACTTAGAAGAATTCTATAATCAAGTAATACCATAGGCCAAACATAATACTTGATCTCTGGTAATACATAAAATAACCTGATTTGATTCAAATACAAATAGAATGTGTGAAACCAATAGTGGCACACATAGGCAAAATCATTGAGGCAGTTTCATCATTGTTGAATCTTAACGTAACTGTTGAAACCAGAGCCACAATCAATGGGCTTTTAGAATATCTTAACACCTTCAAGTGCATCCTCATGGCGTCAATTTGGGTGAAAGTCAACTACTTCAAACTATGGACGCTACTTTGGATGTTGAGAGTAGTAATATAGAGAGCCTAATTGATGATTTAAGTGCCTTAAGGAATAACTGGGACGAGATATTGTCTGAATGCAAACATGTTGCAAATGCTTATGGTATCGAACCGGAACTCCCCACTTCCCGTGCAAGAAAGAGGAAGACTTTTCACGAAGAAACAGCTACAGAAGATGTAATGTTGATTTTATCCCCGGAAGAACGCTTCAAAACAGAAGTTTTTTACACAATAATTGATGTTTTGGTGGCCAACCTGAAAACGAGGTTCACAGCACTGAGAGAAATCGAAATGAAATTTTCATTTTTATGGAAGTATAACGAAATGGACGAGAAGTCGATCACAGAAAGTTGTGTAAGATTCGCCGACGAGTACAATTCAGATGTAAGCAGGGATCTAGTTGATGAAATGATTTACTTGAAAACTGTTAGTAAATCAAACATCTCAGATACGTCGCTGAAACCATCAAAACTTTTCAACAAGCTCGTGTCCCTTAGTGTAACAAATCTTTTCCCCAATGTGTGCATTGCTCTTCGCATATTCTGTTGCCTACCAGTATCCGTTGCTCAGGCCGAGAGATCATTTAGTGTTTTGAGCCGAATTAAGAATTGTTTAAGATCTACTATGGGTCAACAACGATTATCTGATTTGGGACTGTTAAGCATAGAGTGAAAACTTGCAAAAACTCTTGATTTCGACCACGTAATCCAACACTTTGCAGATATGAAAGCAAGAAAAGTTATGTTGTAACTAACAGTTCTATTGTAAATAATTAAAAACTAAGTTTAATTGTTAAAACTGTTTTCATGTTCTTCCTTCCTGTGTCAATAACATGAGTGTTCACTATTGCACATTCCAGTTTATGAGTTATCAGATTTTCGGGAATTTTCGTTCAACTAGGTTTGGGGGAGGGGGCGGTCGGGTCTCATCCCCGGGGCCCGGCCTGGCTCTGGGCGGCCCTGAGCATTGGCATATGCAGCGTGTCCACAAATGATGAATAGAAATTTTACTATAATAACCAATATTAATATGATTTTTGCTACTGGTGTAGTTAGGTCAACTATATGATAGATTTTTTACCATTCATTGTTGTCAGGTATGTATGTTTAAATCAAAGTTATTACCTTAAAACAAAAAAGTTAACAGATCAAGATAAAGCCAGGTGTGTTATGGGGTTCGCAGAGAATAAATCTTTAACTCAGGTTTGCTGTAATTTTTGCAGAGAGTACAAACCCCCACTCGCAGCAACAGTTTTCGATGGGTAAACAAGTTTTCTAATACTGGTAGCGTTAAGAAATCCAAGAGTATAGGAAGACCGTGAGTTTTACAAAAAATTATAAACCAAATTGAAGATTCGTTTTAAAGGATGCCCACTACATCTATCCATATTGTTAGTCGCGAACTCAACATTCCTAAATCAACTGTACGTAAAGCTATACAAAAGCGACATTTATTTATTATCCTTATAAGTTACAACTTGGACATCAGTTAAAACCTAATGATAAACCTCGCCTCCTGGCATTTGCATCATACATTATTGAGAGCCTACATTTTTGTCACGCATCTGCTTTAGTGATGACTGCTTCCTTTCATATTTCTGGAAACGTAAATAGACATAATTTTAGTGTTTGGTGTGGGATGATGGTCAACAGAGTCGTTGGACCATTTTTATTTGTTGAAAAATCTATTACAGGATTAATTTACCAAGACATGTTGGAACTATTCATCATTCCTCTACTACAGGATATTACAGAGGTGATCTTTCTTACTTGGGGTATACTAGAGATGATTTTAGTATTTTTGGTACTCTGCTTGTAGATATGGATGTGTTCATTAAGCGTAAAAGTGGTGGAATTAATTGGTCAGTGCAATGTAGTAGTAACTTTCCTGGTATTTTGTCTGCTCCTGTTGTGTTAATATAAAACTGATTCACTTTTGTTCAATTTCTAAATCATATTGAACCAGTTTTCTGTCCCAGAAATTCCTGATTTGATTTATCAGGAATGGACCTAATCAGAATAAATAAGAACTTCCCAATTCACTCTGATTGGAAAAAGAGGCTAGTAGGAAATAATCGGAAATTTCTTATGACTGAATCAGAACTTCCCTATTCACTTATCCACATCAGCGTCACCAGTGGTATAACATGAAAGCAGTAATGGGACTTGGGGCCCGGTTTCATAGCTGCTGAATAACGCTGCCGAGTCGGTTGCGGGTTTTGTTTTGAAACATCGCACCGTGATCTCAGTGCCTGCGTTTTTTTTGGCAAGAGCGTTTTCCAAGGATTGCGAAGTTCAGGTGTAGAGAGTGCATCACACGTGGCGTTTAGTAGCTTCGAATCTTTTGATGGTTACAGTCACGATGCCTGCACTGAGCAAGTTCAAGAAAAGAAAAATGTGTGCTGTTTTGTAGACCAATTATTGAAAACTTGGACGAGGAAACTGATTTCTTCTCAGAATGTAAATGTTGCTGTATCATTCCATATCACATCTCTCGTCAAGGATTTTTTTAATTGAAATCAGCAGTGTTGTACAGTAATTAATGGCCTGCAACCAGTTCAGTCAACTGCTCGTCCTCACAATGGCGGATTTACATACTCAGAGGGTCGCACTTGTCTTTTGGGGGCCCTTTGTATGCCGTTAAATATTAACCTTTTACATTTATGCATAGGAATTAATGTCAATAATAAGACAAATTAATATTTAACTTAAATAGGTTTATTAATTATAACCATCTTTTTTAATTTTCAGTAACATTGAAAAATCTGTTTTCAATTAATAATAATATCTTTATTGTAGGTTCAATACAATACAATAAACCTCCACTCAACAATCAAATAATTTTTAAAACATAGAACATACAATATTTCAGTTTAAATTAAAACTCATACAAACTCTAACCCAAAATACAATTTTAATAATAATATAACAAGAAAATATAATTAAGATAGTATAAAACAAAGTAACTATGGAAACGATCTTAGTAAGGCCTTTGACATTGTTGATCATGTAATTTTCTTACAGAAACTGGCTGGATACGGCGTCAGAGGGTTTCTTCTAACCTGGTTCAGGTCCTATTTGCTTCGTCGAGTCCAATGTGTCAAACCTCTAGCTCTAGACCAATGGAGTCCAACTTTCTAGCTTTGGTGAAACCCACACATCTGAATTTTCCACTGTTAAATCAGGCTGGCCTCAGGGCTCTGTCATGGGGCCTTTGCTTTTTATCCTCTAAATAAATTATTTTCTCAAATACGTTAACTATGGTTTAGATAATTCACCACCCTCTGTTTCTTTATTTGATGACGATACATGTCTCATTTTAAATCAAAATCATTTTTCTTCTAGAGTCGATATTTTAAACCACACTTCCTCTCAACTTATTCAGTGGTTTTCATCAAATAAATTGTACCTAAATGTAGCCAAAACCAGTATTGTTGAATTCCATCCTCAATGCACATATAATATTTCAAACATATTTTGCATGGGCGACACTATTTTGAACAACATTCTGTCAACTAAATTCCTTGGAATCTCTATAGATTATAATTTATCATGGGACCCTCATATTTCTAAGTTAGGGAGCCAGCTGTACTCTGCTATATTTTGCCCTGAGATTTTTGTCTTCATTCGCCTCTAGTAAGGTCCTCAACCTCGCGTATTATGGCCTTATTGAGAGTCGATTGAGATATGGAATTCTGTTCTGGAGTTTCTGTAATTCTACTTTATTTAATCGAATGTTTATTCTTCAGAAGAGGACGCTAAGGATCGTCTGGGGTCTGGATCACAGGGCCAGCTGTAGGGGGCTCTTTCGGCCGGGTGGTATCCTCATACTACCCAGGCTTTTAATATATGAGATGGTGGTTTATGTTTTAAAAAATTAAATCAAATTCCCTATCCATAATCATAACTACAATACTAGATGTAAAAACAATTTTATCATTGAAAAGTGCAATCTGAATCTTTATAAAAATTCAGTTTTTAGTTTTGGCCCTAAATATTTTAATCTTCTCCTTCAAAATATAAAAACAATCAATAGTTTATCTCTGCTGAAAACCCGTTTGAGGAGCCATTTGATCGGGAAGGCTTTCTATACTATCGATGAAGCTCTTATGCAGCCTTAAGTGGTGATGTTGGCTATTTTATTTTTATTTAACTACCTTAAATACTTTATCTTATTGTTGCAGCTCTTATTGTAATTCAATAAATGTCAAGATCGGCTTAAGTGTAGGCTATAGTGAAAAATTGTCTTAGAATTAATTTACTTATGATGTTATTTGTGTATTATTTTATGTTCTTGATTAATGATGTAATTTGTATATTATGACTTGCATAGAAAACGGTAACAGCTCATATTTGTGCCAATAAATTAATCTTGAATCTTCCAAATAGAAAACTAATCAAAATTTAAAAAAAAATAAATTAGCCAAATAAAAATTAAATATGATCTGTGATGTGATTTAAAATCATTCGATGTGCCTCATATAAGCCGCTTAGAAAACCGCTGGACTCATAGCTCTACATCCACTCCATTAGCTACAGAATTATATAATGCAATTGACTAATTCAGAAAAATGAAGCGTGAGCAACAGTCGAGCCCCACCAGGGTAAAACAGCCTGCTAGCTCGACCACCTTATGCCAGAACGTAGCAATTACACAGAGATAAAGACTGAAGCTGTTATCATTAGTAAGCCTAAGCCAAATCATGTCGAGGTCACAGTCCAAATGAGACAAGCGACGTGCCCGCCTGATTGCCACCAAGACACCCATCACGTCAGTATCCTTGAACGAGTCACAGAACAATTCCGCCGAGTTAACGGTCCCATCCAACCATGTTTAAGTAAAACACAAAACATTGTGTTTCACCCGAAGCATTGAAAATCGTTATATTAAGAAAGATTTTCAAGGTAGTTTCAAGATTTGGAAAAGTTTCCTTTAGCATTTTATCTGACACAATGATCTTGTTTTTCCTGGGCAACTCTTACTTCCGTTTTAATCTAAACTATGTGTAGTCTTGGTGGTTTCTCGGATGATATTCAGGATCTGCTGAAAGTATTTTAACTCTTCAAACAACAGAGATACGTCAATGTCAAAGGAATAAACTTCAGATTCATTTTTCAGTTGACTTTTTTAAAGTATATCATCTTGAACACGAAATAGGTCCTGGAAGATGTTAAAAATATGCTGAAGTTTTCCTTGTCTGGTTTTTATTTCTGAAACAAGTCTGTCAGAAACTTCATAGAACATTTCCACTCTTACTTTATCACTCCCTTGTAAATATACTTCGTTATCTGTCGAGGATGGAGTCTTATCATTGAATTTCTTTCTTCTTTTCATCCGTTTACTTTCATCTTCATCGCTTGATTCTTTTACTGATGCTAATACAACTTGGGCTTCACTGTCTAATACTGAAAAATATTGACGTATATTTTAAAACTTCCTCCACCAAGTAAAACTTTTACTTCCTCCAAAATTCAGTGTTTAATAAATGTTAAATAAAAAATGATTATTTTACAAGTAATGAAAAAATAATTTAACTTTAATGACTCGCTTAGCTAGTATGGGAAACCAGGACCTGGAATAACTATTGACACTGGTGAAAGTACAACACAAATTTATTTTCACAGTATATTATCTTGACAGTCCCTTCCAAAATATTACAACTAACTTATCCTATTTTACACTATACACCTCCTATGATATACCCTTCTCATCCAATAATAGACAATACAAATTATTCGTTTTAGAAATTGTCAATCAAATTACTATTCACATCGGCTTCAATATACAGTCGAGTAAATCAATAATTTCAAGAAATATTATTTTGCAACAAGCGTCAATAGACTCCTATACTATTAAATCACAATCCTCTAAATAACGATATAAACGTCACATTAAGAATCCAAACTAAACAAGTATTATATATGCAAAACGTCTTTACTAACAAGTGAAAATTATATTCAATAACAAGTTATACTCAAGAAATAATCAATTATTTCCAATCAAAATTAAAAATCAAACAATAATATACAGACCTTACTAACTATGACAACCTAATCAATTTACCGTACGATTTAAGTTATTTTATTTTACAAATACCTTTGAGGAGAAAAGTTAAATATATTCAAATGGCCTTAGTTGCTATACTTTATTCTTCCAAAGAATTATCCAACATTTATGGTTTTTATCTTCAACGCAATATTTATTTATTTACTATATAGCTATATCAACTCAAAACAACCACTTATACGGACTATGACCAATTACATGGATTTACGTATACTTACAATTTAAATTAACAATCTCAACACATTAACCAGACATTGTACCAGACTCAATTTCTTCAATCAGTGAACTATATTTTATTATTAAATAACGATTATCATTAGCTTCTTATATGAGTAACGTACAGCCCTTCGGCTTACGCTTTGGTGTAGGTAAAACGTAATTAAACGCCCTTACAAAATTTCCGTTCGTCTACAAATTTTATATTTTCGTTTCCTGCAGGTATGGCGTGTCCACGGGCCGTAGTGGAATCGGCATCCGCTTGTCCCTCAGGGTCAGGTGGGCTAGTTGGGTCTGGTGTCGCTTGCTTTCCTTTGAGGTGGCTTCTCTGGCCCTCAGGATATGCTGCAAGTTCAATCGTTCTTCAGGTTCAAGTTGGCCGCTCGTGAAGTCCTCCGGGGGTTGATCTCGCAAGAGGTTTGATTATGGCTCCAAGTCCTCGTCCTAGCTCGTCCCGTGTTTGCTCTGCAGGGCGGGTTGACGAAGCCTAGGTAGTTGGACTTCCAGGTGCTGGTCCCTATTGGTATATTTCCCGAAGTCCTATCACTTCCAGATCTCTCCTCAGACTACCCTTTTTCTTCCCTAACTCTTTCCCTAGTATCTCATCCCCCCTGCCACTCACTGGACACGCCTCCAATTTCGGAAATACCAATTACTATCGGTGGTCATTTTACGGATCATCCTATAGGCCCGTTTGTTTCGTGATGGATGGGACCATATCCTTCCCGGAGCTTCTGCTGATTCTCCGCCGCATCAGCATTCATTGGCCTAATTTTTGGTGAGTCTAAAATTTTATTATTCTGATTATCATGTTTACAGTGCTGACCCTGCTTTTTGACATCCGATCCCTTGCTATCTGAGTTAACAATCTCAGGATCTCCTACTCAAATTGTACCTACTCCACTTTCTGTTCCGTATTTCCTGTTGTAATAAAACCAATTTCTCATTCTTACTGTTAATATATTTTTTAATTAAAATTGTATAATAAATGTTTGTAATTATGAGGGAAATCTTGTGCCATCTAGTGTTTCAGTTCAAAAAACCTCAAACGTTTACATCATCCAAAACATACTTTTCTAATGATTCCAGCATCTCTACTGCTATCTTCATGTCACTTCCCTCTTTTTGTAAGCACTTACTGGTTTGATTTATTCTTTCAAGCAATCGACTCCATAAAACGATAATAGCGGCAGTTTCGTAGGAAGATAACTTTTTAGCAAGCCCCAATGCTTCTGTTTTAACTATAGACTTTTTATTTTCACTTGCATGAATGTCCAAAAGAGCATTTTGAATTTTTGAATAGTCCTTTTTTAGTGCAAGAACAGCATCAACTCTGGCTGACCATCTGGTGTAACTCAATCTTTCCACAACAAGTTGTTTTGGCTGAATGTGCGTTGTGAGTGCATTCCATCTATATGTTGAAGCGCTAAAAAAGTGTACGCACGTTGAACTAAATCAAAGAAAAATGATGACCCACTGCAGCTTTCAGCAGCGGTATTGCCAACTAGGTTCAAAGTGTGACTGGTACAAGGCACATAGAATGCTTTAGGACTCATCTCTAATATCTTGGCTTGTAGACCTGCATATACAACTGACATATTTAAGGCATTATCGTAACACTGGCCTCTGCACAGTGCTATATCCAAGCTTAGTTCAGATAGTACTTTCAGTACTACGTCTTTCAAGTATTTGATTCAAGTATTCAAAGTGGTTGTTTTAGGTCTCTTGCCATGAGGGTTAAAATATCGTCGTAGTATGGGACAAGTAGTTAGTTTAACCTGAACTACATGCTTCATATTTCAGAAAATGATCTTTCAGAAATTCATCAAATTCAGATATATATTCTAAATATAATAAAAAATGCCCCGTTTTTTTTTTTTTTTTTTTTTTTTTTTATATTGGTATGAGAAATATGAGACGAGTTATGCTCTCTGTGACCTCTGAAAGGAAGACCCAGTTTTACAATCAATTTAACAGTGGCTACAAAAAAATTGTTGTATTCTTTATTCCTCCAGTAACCATGCTTCTTTTCAATTTGTGATATTAATTCATAATCTATTCTACTCTTTAAATTACCCTTGCAATTAAACTTACCACAGCTGTTAGATGGGTTTTGGACGTTTCGTTGGGCATCTAATACTTTTGATATTCTCGACCAGTCAGATAACGTTCAATAAGGATATGTTGAGTACGTTTTGGGTCAAGAAACAGTTTACAAACATAGCAATACATTGACTTAGTGGTATCAGAAAATGTCAACCAATTCCTCATTTCCTTTTCTCCGTTAGTTTTTATTCCAAAAGAATGTTTCTGATGTAGGTTTCTAAAAATTTTGTTTTATTTGGCTGGTTAAATTGCTATTTAAAATTGTAAATTTTGCCAATATTTGTAGGTACATTTATAGAGAAAAATCTATCATTTCGTTTGTGAGGGCCACAGAGCTATATCTAGTGGAAATCCTGTCTCAGTAGTTGGAGTAGGCCTAAGGATGAGATTAGATTCAACTTTGTTCAAGCTGACCTCAGGCTCAATATCACTCACGCTTACTTAACTCAGGTTTACAAGTGGAAATAGGATCAGGGAGAGTTTCACCTTTATCTAATGAAATGAAGTACGTGGGCCTAAATAAACAAGAAGGCAGTTGTTAGGTTGTGTCTAGCTCCCATCAGACCTAACGTCACGCTTGTTATTAAGTCACTCCTAAATTGGTGTGCCTGTATTTGAATTAGAAGTAAACGTACTTTTTAAATTCTCTTCATCTGTTTTCATTTAGTTTTATGTTGGACTTCTTAACAAATGTCATCATGCTGCCTTTCTGCTTCGACAGGTTTTCTGCAGATTCTTTTCTTTTTCCGCTTAGATGCACCGGATTCATAAATTCGTTTCATGACGTCGAGGTCTTAGCCTAAGTAGTTTACAATTAACGCTGACCTCACATTATAAGATCCTCGAATAAAAATAACAATGAGAGAGTATTCACATTATTAGTCATATTACAATTACACACTTGTAAACATAAACCACAATGTCCGTAACAATTTTTAGGTTAGACTGCTTCTCAGCAGTCTAACCTAAAAATGTTTATGGTTCTCACAAGATTTTAGAGATGCTGAGAAGAGAAATTAGACTGCTGTCATGCGACTAATTTCGATCACATCTGTCATACGAAACTGCACTGTACAGTGAGACTTCCGAATGGCAACGAATATTGACGAGTATTTATGATGTTAAAAATTTAATAACTACTGGGTTTGCCTGAAGCGGAGCTGCGCAACGATGAATGAATATAGCCGCAAGTATGCCTTTATAGCTTACTATCTCTTAAAACGACCTTAGTTGAAAACAAAAGTTACTAATTTATAGCATTCACTGTTATATCATGATAAGGGACTAACATTTTTTAATAAATAAACAGCTATTGGAAAACAACAATCAAGAAAAAACATAAAATATTTTAAATGCCTGAGTCAATTTTGGGGCTCCTAGGATCGCGGGGTCCCTCGCACCTACGACATGTGTGACATGGTAAAACCACCCCTGATCTACTTCCGTTAAAAGATACCTCTGGAATGAGTGCCACGAGTAATAGACAAATCAATACTGTGCAAGAGATCTGGGCAGTCCAGTAGTCCATTGATCAATTTGAAAATAAATACTGGGTCACTGATGCCCCTCCTCTTATGTAGTTTTTCTAGACGAAAACAGTCCTCAATATCAGCAACGGTCGCTTCTCTGTAGGAGTAGCCCATTTTCATACCAAAAATATGTATAAAGCGAGTTTGAATCCTGTTGATCCTGTCAGACTGACCTTTCTGATATGGTTTTCACACAATAGAACCATGCTCAAGAACAGGACCAAAAAGAGACTTAAACAGACCAACAAGTGCCAGAGGAGATTTAAAGTCGCTTGTGCTTCTCAAGGCATAGCCCATTAGTATATTGGCTTTAGATGTTAACTAGAGTATATGGTCTTGTGGGTTTACAGTAGGAGTCAATATCACGCCCAGGTCTCTAATCTTATCCACTTTAGTGATTATGGTGCCATTCAACTTTAAATCACAAAGATAACTTATTCGTCCACGAGTAAAAGTAATAATCTGGCACTTGGATATGTTCAATTCCATAGCATTTGCACCAGTTATTAACATTATTAAGAGATCGCTGTACAGTTTTGGGTCGTAATGAGAATGAACTTATGTAAACATCTTGATACCATCGTTAAACATCAAATATTGTATTTCAATCGTACACCCAATGTCGTTAATGAACAAAACGAAAAGTAGAGGGCCAGGATGACTGCCCTGGGGTACGTCAGATGTTACTGGAAATGAAGAGAAGAGGGCTCCATCACATTTGACGACAAAGGAAGAGCCGCACAGATAAATCTCAAGCCACCGAATCAGGGGACCACAGATTCAAAAACCTTTAAGTAGTAGGGATTTGCCGTTCCTGGCCCAGAGCTTGAATTTCGGGACCAGTGGACCAGAGATTGAATTTCGATATATATATATATGCTTAGATGTGTTTAGATTGATAATTTGACAGTTTTCTCGGATGGTTGATAATTTTGTGTTTGCCGTTCCTGGCCCAGAATTTTGATGGGGGAAAAAATATGAGTGTTGAATGTTCTAGTTTTACGCGTGGGGTTGAGTTTTGTCTACCGTAATTTCTGTAGGTGTAGATAAACAATGTTATTTACAAATGGGTTCAAGATCAGGCGATTGTCTTGATCCACGATTGTAACAGTGATTTGCTGTATTTTTCGCAGGGAACTATCTAACGGAGCATAATATCTCTGGAGCGGCGTTTCTGATATTTTGTAGCCCCGCGGTACGGCTGGGAAAAATGTGTATAGCAGTCCATGTTCTTTGTGCTTGTGCAAGTGTTGGTCGTGATTGGAGTAACTGTTTTCAACCAAATTGCAATGTATCTCGACTGTATCCACAGCTCTGAGATTCGGTGGTTTCGTGGCTTTTATGATATGGTCGGCCATGTAGTAAAAACGTTCGTTACTGTAGTCTTCTTTTTCCTCAGACTGCATTTCGAACCCCAGCAGGTTTCGTATTGTGGAGTCGAAACTGAACTTGAGCGGTGAGACTATCGATAGTGATGGGATTACCTGCTCTTTTAGCTGAGCAGTGATAACCGCTCCCGCTCACTTGCCAGACCTGTGATTTTAACCTGTGATTAAGAGTGATTCCGCTCTTTCAGCTCTAACCGTGATTTCGGCGATTCCGCTCTTTCAATTCTAACAGTGATTCCATGTCCCTGAATAGAACAACAAATTACGGATTGGGCCTATGCTATGGGTGGTTTGCAGTTATTGTTAGTTATTACAAGTGATTGATGAACGGAGTAGAATAAAACATAGATGAGCTGAATAGTTAAGATGTTATTTGGCATGAAATATTGAACATGTACCTAAACTATTGTACAGATAATTTAAATCTATGCAGAATATACAAAAAAAATATATTTTTAAGTTAGATAGAATTTACCACACAAGCATTGTAGACAAGTAAATTTTACAGCATACTAAATTTATTGATTGTTATTGGTAATAGGCTATACACAATTATGAACTGAAGAAATATACGTTAGACATATATTTTATCAAATTGATATATTGGTAAATAAATAAAAACAGGTAGTTTACTTTTAAATTATAGTTTTTTATTGTTTACAATAGACTTTTTTATTGCTTATCTATTAAACACATCTGACAGAATATCAGTTTGATAGAACTGTTAATTAATATAACATTAATTAATTATAAGCATTAGTCTCAAAATAAATCAAAAGCAAGAAAGACGGCAAGAAAGCAAACTAATTTCCAGCTCAGTCGTTCTCGTTCAGTCAGTACATTTAAGAACAGTGACATAGGCAGTTCAATTGAGAAGAGCCGGAGCGGGTGAGCTGATGACGTAATAAATCACTGTACTGAGCGGTTTGGTTTGGACCCGTGATTACAGGTCGACCTGTGATTCTAAAATTACGGTGATCAAGTCACAGGTCGTGATTTCTGGCCCATCACTAGTCTTAACTAGCGATGAGTAATGTCGTTTGAATTTGACTAGCGACTGTCAATACGATAGTAGGAAATCACTACTGACTATTTTTGTATGGAGAGGGGAACTAACTATCACCCTTGATTATATACGCATATGGTGCGTATATAATCAAGGCTATCACCGTAACAAACAAGTCAAGCAACGTATACTGACTTTACATTTGTTCAAGCGCAACTGCTTCGTTCATTTTTAAAATCTGTCATTTGATACTTGTTATTGAATATCAAAACAGCTTTGAAATTACCAACTATTTTCTAATCATTTTGTAAAATGTGTTTATTATGATACATGGATATGTTAAATATAGGCCTAATTAACTACAGATAAAATGTTCATTATTGTAGTCCGTGACAAGAAACTATAATAATCGGGCGATTATTATTGTATGAAACTAAATTATGTTTCTGTTCTTATTGTGGCATTCATTGTATGAAAATCATTTCATACTAATAATTTCCATTCTAAAAGTAAGTTCCATTTTTGCATCATAAAATTGTTAGTGAAATAAATTTTACCAAAGCCTAATTAGTTATAGTGTACTACAAGATGCGTGATCATAAAACAAATAATTGATCAATAAGCGCGTAATTCTTATAATTTTTTATCCATTCATGACAAGACAAATAAAAATAGTTACAACTTTTACAGCTCTTCGGGTGTTTTCGGTTGTTCTCGATTATTTCCGTTGACTGTTTGCATAGTGTCCCACAGTTCGGCGCTCTTGGCGTTCATTCTCATTGGTTACATTGGTCTCATGTGGTCACGACTTTTTTCATTTGTCTACTTTTGAGAACATTCGACTGACACGAAAGTCAAAGACAATCGAACTTTTCGATAGTTTTCAGTCGATAGTGCCCATCACTACTCTTAAATCAGTGTTATTTCAAATTAATTAAAGTGAAGTATTGAGCATATGTCCCTGAGCAATTAGTTAAGGACGATAAGATAAAACCACAGTATAATATAGACAGAAGCAAAGCTTACTTTTAAATATTATTCCCTTTAAAAGAATTGTTAGTTTGACTAAGCTGTATTAGGTTTAAGCCTTGATTATATACGCACCTATATATGGTGCGTATATAATCAAGGGTTTAAGTTACAGTAATTTCGCCTTAAACAGTCTAACATATTTTACGGTATTTAATACAAATATAAAGGTCTGCCTGTAGTGTCCACCAGTAGCGCAGTTGTTTCTAACATGGCGTCTAGTGGTTTGCAATGTTGCTACTAGGGTGCAGTATATATCCAAGTTGAGATGATTATTTATCTACTAATGGCTGTATAATAAACTAAAACTATCTAAAACTTCCTTTTACGTTTTCAATAAAATAAAATAAAAAGACATTGTCTTCTCTTGATTTGATAAAAATGTAACACAACAAATTTATGCTATTGAAAAGAAAAATACTTACGACTCTCGGCTATTTTATTTATTGTTATTAGTATATAATCAGGGGCACATTTATATTTGTATTTACACTTTTGTGCATCACTTAAAAGATAATTTTTGACAGTCGATCAGTGTAGTGATAACCTTCACTCACTGAAAGGCTCTTTCTTACCTTAAAATTAAATTGAAGTGAAGAACATGAACATACGCCTCTGATCAATTAATTAGTTAAGGACACATAAGACAAAACCACATTATAATTAGTGATGGGATTACCTGCTCTTTTAGCTGAGCCCCGCTCACTTGCCAGACCTGTGATTCTGCTCTTTCAGCTCTAACCGTGATTTCGGCGATTCCGCTCTTTCAATTCTAACAGTGATTCCATGTCCCTGAATAGAACAACAAATTACGGATTGGGCCTATGCTATGGGTGGTTTGCAGTTATTGTTAGTTTTTACAAGTGATTGATGAACGAGAATAAAACATAGATGAGCTGAATAGTTAAGATGTTATTTGGCATGAAATATTGAACATGTACCTAAACTATTGTACAGATAATTTAAATCTATGCAGAATACACAAAAAAAAAAAAAAAAAATAAAAAAATTGGGTGTGCGTCGGACCACACGGTGGAAGTTATACTTCTTTGGCCATTCTCATACACCCACTCACGCACACAAACAGACAGGTTATATAAATGAAATATAAGACATTTTTCAATATTATTCAATATATTTATCTTCAATATATTATACGTGACTTCATTATTATATTATACACCTATATTATCATTATCAGTAATTTCTTCGATTAACAATCGATTAATCGATAGTTCTTAAAAATTTGTTCTTACTTTTCAGCGTGACGCGGTTTCTCGACCAACATCCCATCCCAAAGTGTCTAACGGGCGCAAAGAAGTATAACTTCAAAATATATTTTTAAGTTAGATAGAATTTACCACACAAGCATTGTAGACAAGTAAATTTTACAGCATACTAAATTTATTGATTGTTATTGGTAATAGGCTATACACAATTATAAACTGAAGAAATATACGTTAGACATATATTTTATCAAATTGATATATTGGTAAATAAATAAAAACAGGTAGTTTACTTTTAAATTATGGTTTTTTATTGTTTACAATAGACTTTTTTATTGCTTATCTATTAAACACATCTGACAGAATATCAGTTTGATAGAACTGTTAATTAATATAACATTAATTAATTATAAGCATTAGTCTCAAAATAAATCAAAAGCAAGAAAGACGGCAAGAAAGCAAACTAATTTCCAGCTCAGTCGTTCTCGTTCAGTCAGTACATTTAAGAACAGTGACATAGGCAGTTCAATTGAGAAGAGCCGGAGCGGGTGAGCTGATGACGTAATAAATCACTGTACTGAGCGGTTTGGTTTGGACCCGTGATTACAGGTCGACCTGTGATTCTAAAATCACGGTCATCAAATCACAGGTCGTGATTTCTGGCCCATCACTAACTATCGATACCCTGTCATCCATTTTCGCTATGCTGAACCTTGCAGAATCAACCACGTTCAGTGTTTTGAGGAACTCACTGCACTTGACCTGTAGGGTGTCTAGCGTCAAGTGGCCTTTCTGAAAGAGAAGCGCTCTCGGACCAATGCTCTGTTGTTCGGCGTTAGGACCTATCCAAAAGTACATCGTTCCATTTGTCGGATGATTAGCGATATTGTTTTCCGAATAAAACCCGTACAGAGCCAGTTCGTAGTCATCTTCATCGCGCATATATATTGGGTGCTCCAAGTGAAGTGTGATCACCGAACCCGCTCCAACCAGTTTGAACAGCATTATGATTTTTAAAACTCTTTATTTTTACACCATACGCCATACACGCCATACACACATAGGTGTCTCTACATTTTTTACGCCATACACACATAGGTGTCTCTTAAAAGTTACTCTCGATCGATGCGAAAAAAATTGTTTTTTTTTTAAATAGCCGTGTTTACCACATGTTATTCAGGTGTGGAGGCCCAAATCACGCCATTCTCGAGAGCTTCAAGTTTCTCCTCAATCTTTTCGAGCCTTTCGTTTGTTTTTCTCTTCAAGTTTCGGACGGCATCGAATAGTTCATTGAGCTCTAGTCGAAGTTTGATTTCGACTTTATCGAAAGCTTGCAACGATTCATGGGAAAACTCTCTTTTCATCTCATTGATTTTAGAATCGACGTATTGTGCACTATTACCACCAGCAACAAAAGTGATGTTCGTATCACCAAATTTGTTGATGTGAAAAGTACTGCCACGATAACTCTCCATAGTTATAGTCTCTTACCACCAAGACTTCCAAGTGTATTTGTTATCTCGTAGACACCGCACGATATCATTCCAATCTTCACTTTTGTCGTTACGTCGTAACACCTCAATACATAGGTGGCCGCATATCGGAGGATCATCAAAATCTTGGACTCTGTCGATGTTGTATTTGAGATTGTCTGCACCCAAATAACGTACCAACTCTAGTGGTGGTCTTGCATCACCGAACGAGTCGAAGTATAATTTATGTTCTCCCCGTTTTACGTAACACGTCCAGTGGGTGCCATTAGATGATATATCTCCAAGATTGATGACCCCACATTCGATGGGACTAGGTATTGACGGTAGCATTTGACGCATAAACACGCCTCGAAAATTTTCTATCTTTAGCGTTTTGACGTAATTTTCAATTTCAGCGAGCGAAAGGGGTGTGATCTTTTTTTATTACCAAGCAGTTCGTCTAACTTGGAGTTGATGCGCCGTTTAAGACCTGAACCTTTAGGACCGATAATACTGTCAAGTTCACTGTCAATTAGTTGTTTCAACCACGGTACGAACTTATTCTTGAGTAGTGGTGCTATCGTGTGCCTCACAACTGGTGAAATGAAACGTTTGCCACCAGGTACATCTGTTTCGACAAAATCTAGCATCTCTTTCAAGAGACCTCCTTTTTTGTTCATTGAAAGCTGTCCGTATGAAAGCTCCATCCGTAATCCTTTATTATCTTTTTTCGCTTTGACTATACGTTGGTGCTGTCTTGGTGTGAGCAAGATATCATCGCCACCACACATAGTCACTTGGTCTTTCGATAGACCAATGCTCGCACTCTGCCGCCTTCGGTAAGCGGTGCGGAGCTTACGTTTCTGTCCATCCGACAGCCTGATTTTATGATGATGATGTAACGCAACCATAATCATACACTTTATAACTAAGTCATGGATATTTACTGTCCAAAGTGTAAAATAAAAACGAGCTCAATAAATGTTGAGACTTTGAAAACGGTAAACGAAAAGTGGTGACACAAGGCACAATGCGTAGTTTGTGGAAAAGAAAAGAGTACATTTATTAAAGCTCCGGATTTTGCTAACCAAATGAAACCTTCCTTGATCGAAGCGAAAGAATTGCATCGACCGGTGATAAAGAAATTTCCGAAACGAAGAATCATAACGCTTGGAATCGATGATTTGTGGGCTGCCGATTTGGTCATCATGGATAGGTATAGAGGTGAAAACGACGGTTACAAGTACATTCTAAATGTCATAGACACGTTCTCAAAATATGCTTGGTCAGAACCATTAGTCAGAAAAAGTGGATCTGATGTAGCCGAGGCATTTAGAGTTATATTAGAAAGAGCTTGGCAATGTGGGCACGAGTCACCCAATCTACTTCATACAGACAAAGGGCGTGAATTCGTAAACAGTGACTTCAGGCGTTTGTTGAAGGAACATGACATCAAGATGTATCATACTGAGAATGAGGAAAAGAGTGCGATAGTAGAAAGATTCAACCGTACTCTAAATGAGAAAATGAAAGTACAATTTGAAGTGCGTAAGTCATTTCGTTGGATTGACATTCTCCAGTCTTTACTGAAAGACTACAACAGCAGTTTTCATAGAACGATTGGTATGATGCCAGTTGAGGTTAATGCGGAATGTGAACCTGAGCTTGGACGCAGATATGCAAGCAGGGATGAAACAACATCAGCAGTGCGAAAACCTACACTCAAGATTGGTGATAGAGTTAGGATTACGAAAAATAAGGGTCACTATGCAAACAAGTACGGACGCAACTGGACTCGAGAAGTATTTACCGTTTATCAAGTTAATAATACAAATCCAGTCACATATAATATCAAAGATTCTGAAGGAGAACATATTATCGGATCGTTTTATCAAAAAGAGCTCCAAAAGTCAGTATTTTAAAAATGAACAAAAAAATAAAGTTTTTTTTTATTTATTTATTTTTTTTATTATTATTTTTATTTATTTTTTTTTTTTATTTACCTAGCAAAATGTGATTGTATTTCGAGTAATGTCATACGTGAAGTTTGTTTCTGCGACAACAACAACGTAAGCTGTGGTACCACTGTTCGCTGCTGGAGGTGCGACTGGATTTATAAAGTCTAACTCAACTTGTATATCGCTTCTAGATCTGTCTGTCGACTGTGGATGTAGATGAGTATCTACGACCATTATTGGAAAGTTGCTTTGGAAATTCTCAGGAGTTAACATAACATCAGAATCCCCAAAGTTCACCATTCGAAAACGTACATACTGATCGTAAAGAAGTCGCCACTTTGAATCTGACATATTCAAGTTTTGCAATTCTTGTGGGTAGCGATCACCGTTTATTTTGACGGTTACGTTCTTTATGGTACAACTGTCGAAAACTGATGGATTTGCCTTTTGATCGTTCGAGCGATTAGTTTGCAAACCAATTATGACGAAACGTGGATCGTTCACACTCCGATAAACGTTGGTGATGTCAAAGTTGAATGAAGATCCAAACACGCCTTTCTTCTCGATACACTGCCATTGGTAGTATCTGAACGATAGTCTGTCTTTGTCGCTCAATTCTTTCAATCCCGCAATAAGTTGTATACGACTGGTAGATGAGTATTCTACCAACGGTACGCGTAGAACAAACGATGTAATTTTTACCTTTCCATCTTCAGGTTCAACATCGGTTGCTTCTGAACCTTTCCAATGACACAGAGCGTCGTTGTCTTCGGAACGCGTGAATGTGATTTCAAATCCACCTTTATACATCGGATACTGAAGGTGGTCGAAAAAGCCGAGACCAAGATGACCGAGTGTACCTAGTGCTTCAAATTTGCCCCCTCCACTGTACTGGGATACGAAACCGCAGTTTGAAAGTGTGGCCGTATTTGTGTACATCAACATACCCTTGATGTAGCCTGTTGCACCTGGATTGTCTACGCTATCAATGATTGTGTTGTGTTTCTTTAGCTCAATTCGTGAGAACAGGAAAGCTGGGAAGTTGTTAACAAGTTTTATAGTAGAATTCTTTGGGTATGCCGACCCGTCTGATTTTTTCATGACTTCACCTTGAATGTGAAACATTATGCGAGAATCGTAAAACGCATCACCATGATCCAATCTGAACACAGTGTAGTTGTTCGGTGTGTTGAAATTGAGATCAGACACTGCGTTAACAGTCCTGTACTCACTCCTCACAACACCGCCCATAAACTTGGTGTAGATCGCTTCCATTGTGAAATATATCACCACTTATAGTATTCACATAGGGTACATAGAACCGGACGTACCCAAACCCATGCCGAGTTTACGTTTCAGCCACATTCCACCGGTTGTAGCAAGAGCAACTGCACGTTCATTCAAATCAGCATCAGGTGCCATGACTCTACGCCACGCCTTCTTCTGCAACTCACGATCGGCCACCCATCTGTCTTCTGTATTTTTGTGTTTGCTGTACCAAATGTCATGTTCTTTGCACGCCTCGTCAAGTGGGTTGATTCCTTTATCTCCTCTAGCCAATCGTTCGTCTAGTTTTGTACCGGGTCCACAAAAATTGTACGTATCAAATTGCAAATTGCGTGGAGCATGAAGCTCGAACGGTAGATTGTTGATGATATCGTTCAAAAGCCAAGACCCTTCGATCACACTCTCCGGTAATGCTGAAAGACAACGTACTAGATATTTTGTTCCTCGTGGAGTCTGCACTAACTCTTCCATTCTGTCGTATATGAATTTGACGAGAGATAGTTTCTCGTTATGAAAATTGTTGTTGCCGGCCATTTCTTGAGCGTAAATGTAATTCAATCGTTTTACCAGTTCATTGAGATTGCTGATGTATTTGTATTCTACCGGCCTACTGCTGTAGACTGCCATCCCAGACCCAGTCATTTCATCATTATTGTCAGTCTTTATATTTTCTTCCCAAATTCGTTTGATCATGCGTTTCCATTTACGACCCTGACTCGCTTTCGATCGATTTGAAAGAGGATCGTTTTTCTGAAATATGGAATTTGTTCTGAGCAATATATCTTTGTATGCATTCCAATCGTCAGACGTATAGTTGTCATCACTAATGTAATCGTTTTTCGTCAAAAGACGCCAAAGACCAACCGTGCCTTTGTAAGTTTTTTGATCTTTTATTAGTACGATATCGTCGTAATTAAACGTGATCGGCTCGGATCCAATTTTAGCTTGATTAGCATTGTCATCGTACCAAATACCGAACTGAGCATCTCGGGCTTTAGGTAAATAACTTGATGCAGTCAATCCCAGTGTAATTTTCTTTGTATCCATCAGTTGTTTAAACGATTGATTCAATTCTTGTGAAGGAGTATCTATGTCAGAACGCTCAGACAACGGGCTTCGTCCGTCTGGTGTACCAGATCTCGTTAATGGTATTCGCATGAGTTGTCGCATACGTAGTCTTTTACGTTCTTCCATTTCTTTAGCCTCGTTGACTGCATCTTTCTCTTTTTGTTTTATGATTGCATTCGTTATGGGCTCATACTTTTTCTGCCTTTCGCGCATCTCCTGCATTTCTTGCACGTATACACTGGAAAATTCATTCTTCAAATTATCGTTCAGTTCCTCCAACTGTTTGGCTTTTACCACCGTTAGAGGCTCAGACTCCTTAGGAAGCGGAGTCAAAATGTTGGGTGGTTTTTCTGAAGGTTGGTGCTCTATTGATGGTCGAGAGCCAGATGACCGCTCCTCTTTCTCAGCGGCTCTGAATTTGCGTATAAGTTCTCGCTGTAGCTCTTCAAGACGTTTTGCTTCCAATACATTAGCCATAGTGCTATACTTATTTAAATACAGTCTGTTAGATTTTTATCTTGCAACTGGCTTGGGTATAAGTTTTTCATTTAACATACATTTGTACTTTCCCGAGTGTACTTTTTTGCTCATGTCAATAGATAGAAAGCCGTGTGGTTGACTCCAACATTTCTTGCACAAAGATTCAAATTGGATGTATGACATATCTGAGCCGACAAAGTCTTCAATATTCGCTTGCTGTAGTGCTTATTCTGATTGAACACGCAAAGTAGATTGACATTGTTACGGATTACTTGCATATCCACACGCCCATAGCTCTGGCTGAGATACACACAGGATATGAGTTTATGTCGACCTCGAATAAAGTATTCTTTTATTGGGGTTTGTTTTTCAAGAAGGCAGTCGTCGAAAACCACCAACGAATTTGGTTCACATTCATCAACTGAGATTAGGTCTTCGCAGCTTGTATAAAAAAACGCTATCTGTTTCCCTAACTTCACCCCAACTTGGGCGTACATGTCACGAAGGTTAGAGTACGCAGGCTGATCGATTGATCTACTGAACACGTACAAGTTCTTAAATGTCAACCCTTGGCCGTCATAAATAAAGTTCAGCAAAAGATTCGTTTTCCCACTACCGGACGGGCCAACAACTAAAAAGCGTAGTGGTCTCGGTATCAGGTCGTTGTCGAAGTAGTCATTAACATACACTTTGATATCCATTCCAGTTCCAGATGGGTACTTATAAGTGGGGTATTTTATAATGTCCCCAGGGTAGTGATTTGATCCCATCTTGTAATATGTAGCGTTTGTCATCTTGACTACTCAGTGATGTTTTGAATAGCTCAACACTGAATAGTTCATGCCTAGTACTACGTATCATGTTCATAGATGCGTATTTAGTTTTCCCTTTGAACAGACACTCTTTGTAGTCTGTAAATGATATCTCATTTTCCACAACAGACTTTTTAACCCCTTTAGATCGTTTGGAGGTTTTCAGTTTATCTAGTTTATTTTTTTCGTCATTCTTTTCTCCGTCTTCTAATTGATACGCGTACATTTTGGATCTAAGCCCGATGAATTCTCGCATGATAGAACCCTTTAGTTCGTCTTTCATTTTGCCCAATATTTTTTTGTTAACTCGGGGCATACCGTACGGATTGTTTTCTGCATAATCACTAGTGTCAAAATATTTAATCATACTTTGCATGTCCTGATAAAAATCACTTGTTTCTATCTTGTACGTAAGAGAATCTGTGTCTGTATATTGCAATGATATTTTATCGCCGTAACGTTTTTTCATTACATTATAATGGAATTTGTACATCATCAACTTTGATACGTCGAGAACACACGCACCTACATATATGAGTTTGTTAAATTTCGTCTTTACTTTAGCCATATGAACCGCAGCTAAGTTTTCACAGAAAATCGTCCGGCTCGCGAAATTAGGTTTGGCAATCAATTTCTCAAGCTGATCACATTTTGAAACGAGACGAATGTCTACACGGTTCCGAATATTTTCCATAGTCTTTCCGAATACTGCATTATTCATCAGTTTATAGAAATCCTTCTCAAAGTCGTTTTGGGCTTCTATGCGATACTTCGTGTTTAAGTTGATATATTTTTCGAGAAATTTTGACTGTACGAAACTTATTATTCTGTGGATCTTCGTGACCTGCATACCCAATGATAAATAGAGTTTTAAATTACGATAGTGTAAAACATATCTTTCTTTGTTGTATAGAGTGGTTAGTAATTTTGCTTCCTTAGACCCTGGTGGACACATTCGCTCAGGAGCTAGGGGGAGATCAGAATGTTGATCGTGTAGGTTTTCAGGGTACACCAAGTCAACTTCAAGTATATAACCGATTGTATCATCATCGCTAATTTTTGTAACATCGAAATACTCTATATCTGCACCAATGTCAGCTCCATCTTTCACCCAGCGAAAGTCTTTTATCGGCATCGGCTGACTCATCGCATGACCGTAAAGATTGTTCATATCTAGATAGGTTAGATATGTGCATGGAAGGGTTGAGTCATAATCTTTCATATAGGGGTTGTTAGCTTTAGCGTGACGATTCGAGCATTGAGATATTCCACCTCGAACCATTTTTTCCCACATCAGTAGCATATTAACATCAGACAATAGGTCAAGTTTTACATTTGTAGTTTTCAGCATCGCACTCCAAGCTAACCTGGTGCTGTGAAATACCATGCCGGATCTAATTTGTATATTCCCATGCACACATCTCTAAAATTTTCCATGACATCAGCCAGTAGCAGTACATCTGTAGTGTTGTATAACAGTGTGTATTCCTTTAGGTCTTTAACTCCTAGATCATGCCAGACCATACAAGCGTGTTTGTAATCTTGCTCTGTGATATTGGTCTTATTTAATTTATTATAAAATGCTGATTTTGGCGGTAGTGATGTCTCATTGTACTTGTCCAACGAATCCATATAATCGTATGGATAGACACCCTTCCTCAGTAGCAGATCTACAGATTCATTCTCATAGTGTTTGATAGTATGCATTAGTTTACTTTTAGGGAGGTTGCTTACGAGAGTGTCCAAACTGAGACTCATAAATTTGAAAGAATCAAGGAATCGTAGTTTAATACCATTTTCCACCTTCACAGTAAACGAAATGTACCGCTCTTCGTTGTTTGGTATTATATCGATAGTGTTACCACGCTCTCCGAATTGCTTAATGAATAGGTGTGTATCATAACCAGCCAAGTTGTGAATGAAGACGGGTATGAAATTAGGCACTTTATAATTCAAATTACATTTGTTATGGGCAACACCTCTGAATTTACCGGTTATATGATCATGATCCATCACGCGGTCATCTTCTAATACTTTTCTACATATGTGACATCTGTTGGTGATTTCAACCTCTCTCAATTCAAGATCAGTCAGTGGTAACATTGGAACCGCATTCTCACTGTTGTAGCGTTTAAAGATTTCCTCCGATTCACATATTAATGTATCTACAAATTTTGAAGCTGCATCCTCGCCGAAATAACTAACTGGTGGTTTATAAATACCTCTGTCGTGTGTTCCATACAAACAGAAACTTATTGGTCGATGTTTTTGATATCGCAGGGTATAGGGTTCTGTGATTCCTTCGGTTGGATCCTTCTCCTTTTGTGCTTCTTTTATTGGAATCAAACAACATTCGAAATCAGCGTAGAATACAAACGGGACTCTCATCGAGCAGTTGAATTGTCTGAATTTGATGAAAGAACCTTCATCTGGCAACTCGACTCTCAAAGCTTTGTGTTTCCCACAGTCCAATTTATGTTTATCTAACAAATCCTCTCTTCCGAAATGCTGAAGACACCGTCTGCACAGCCAGATTCTATGTCCATTTTTTGTCACTTGTGAATTCACTAATTTTTCCAGATTCTTTATGTAACAGTAATGAGCTTGCTTTTCATTCTTCATATACAACAAATCTACGTGTTGGACTTTTTCTTCATTTGTAACTAGGAGAGGATAGATTATAAACTTTTCGTCATAAGCATATATGTTAATTGAAATACCGGAACGTTCCTCAAATGTCGGAACTTTGGAAGTCTGTACCGGGAAATCAATACCTTTAAGATATTCATCAAATTCATGTTCATGTGCTTTATACTTGCTCACCCGTTGAGAATGTTTCTTTGCTGGGTAAAGTGTGGCTAAAATGCTCCACAAGAAACACTTTTGATCATTATTTTCCACATTGATAACAGCTTTCCGGTTTTCAATAGCTGGAGGTAGTGGTATGTAGCTAGCTCCCTTCAGGGGGATATATTTGTTCAATCTAATTTCCATGCCTTCGATATTTTTGAGCGTCCATTGCGATCCGTTCTCCTGAAATTCCTCCATCTGGGCCATGATTTTTTTCTTTGTGCTATCGTAATATTCTGATATATCTGAAGTGGGCAGTAATACTGTATTTTTCGTTTTGAAATTCATGGTTCGCTCAATAACCTTGCCATCTGCTGGCCGTTTGTAAACAGCGAAAAACCAAACGTTAGCTTTTAGGTTATTTTTCAATATTTCATTTTCAATCAGCTCAATGACTAGGGGTTTATACGCATTAAAGAAACGGAACACATCTTTGAATGCTAGTTGATTAGCAATAGTGTAGGTTTTCAATCGTCCCCAGAAAGCGGTTTGTTTTTCCCGGATAGCCTCGGCCAGTGATTGTAGTTCATATGTTTCTTCTTTCTCTTCATCCACATTGTTCTGTGGCGAGTTTTCCAACGTTGGATCATCTGGTTTGTTTTTATTTTTGTACTTGGGGTTCTCAATTACAGTACACACGGAATCTGAATCTGAACTTAGATCGTCGTCGTCGTCTTCTTCTTCTCTTTTATCAGTTGGACTCAGTGGTGAATATGAGGGACTGTCTGGAAAGTGAAGTGGAGATCCATAAACGGGGCTGTTTGGTATATTCAATGACGATTTCTCGTTAATGTTGTTGTTTTTTTTTTTTTAGGTGAATATGTTAAATCGAAATCGAGATCATCTTCATCCCAACTCTGATTATGTGTAGACTCTGGTGAATGAGGTGGAGATCCCATTATATTTCTAATTTTATTCGAATCCGAATGTACAACTCTTTTTGGTGGTTCAAACACGACTTCTTCCTTTTTAGGATCGTCTAAAAATGACAAATCGAAATCATTTATGGCATCTCTAAATTTAGCTTCGTTCCAATTTGGATTTCTACGTGCTTCTGAGATTACGTTACCCAATAATTCTATAACATTATCTATGTCAGCCTCCCTCAAATATGATTCAGGATCAGAACTATCATGATCTTCGGGCTTTGACTTAGGAGAAGCAATCGGGGAATCAGGTAGTGGGCTGATTGGAGAAGGAATGGGGGCTGACCAATCTACTTCAAAGTCAGGAGAAGATACTGGGGAAGCTGGTAGAGGGCTGATTGGAGAAGGAATGGGGGCTGACCAATCTACCTCAAAGTCACTATGAGGAGAAGATACTGGGGAATCATCATCTAGCAATGGGCTATTTGGTCGCTTGTTTGTCTTGCGAGCGTAAGCGCTGGGATTGATTGGTGTCGTACGTTTACTTTTCATAAAATCTTCATCGTATGTCTGGAGTGGTTTTACAGGCCGGCGATTAACTTTCGACTTCGGATATTTTGCAACAAGTTCGGATATTTCAGGACCTGAGGCTGGTAGTCGTTGAGCAAAACGTTCCTCTATTCTTTTGATTGTTGGATTGGACACAACGAAATCCGAAGGTAGCATCATCCTCCTTTGTTTGTGGTCCTCAGATTTTACATGGGAAACCAAATTAGACTTTTCGATAGTCTTCTCACATACCTCACACAATACTGATTCTGTGGAGTATGGATACATCATTGCCCTTCGTTTATGAACCCTAGATTTTATATGTGAGGCATATCTAGGTTTTTCAATAGACTTTTCGCATACCCAACACATTACCGATTCTAGAGCTGGTTTGATTCCAAAACGTTTGACTCTGTTGCGTAGCATCGTATTAGTGTTACACTTTTTGGATTTTCTGTGTCTAAGCATATTACGAATAGAAACTTCGGTGCCACATATAGTACATGCCTGTTTTGTAGCATCATTCGAAATTGAGCTAGTTTGAATATCTGGAACTGCAGCCGTTTGCTCAGGAGAAGAAGTCGTGATGCATCTTTTCGATTTACGATGCCGTGACATGTTGGATGCAGTCACTTCAATTCCACACTTTGGGCATGGTTTCTTTTGCGAATAGTTTGATGCCTGCTTGAGTACTGGCATTGCAGTGTTAGGATTATTTGAAACTGCGATACTCAAACAGCGTTTCGATTTACGGTGTCGTGACATATTTTTAGCCAGAACGTCAACACCACATGCTGGACAAGTTTCCTTCTGAGGACATACAGTGGTGGTTGAAGGAAAAGGTCCGAGCGCTAGCACCGTTGATTGGTAGCCTGTGGAAGCTGCGATACATTTTTTCGTCTTACGATGTCGAGACATATTTGATGCATGTACAAACGCATTGCAAGTAGGACATTGCTTCTTTGAAGCCATATCGTTAGCACTCAGAAGTGCTGATGAGTTGACATTAGTCTTATAAGTAGCCATTTGCATGGAGTTAGCTGTCTCCTCTGACCACCCTGAACATTTGTCGTATTTTGGTGTGGAAGAGTGAAGAAACGACGAAGCCATATCGTTAGCACTCAGAAGTGCTGATGAGTTGACATTAGTCTTATAAGTAGCCATTTGCATGGAGTTAGCTGTCTCCTCTGACCACCCTGAACATTTGTCGTATTTTGGTGTGGCAGAGTGAAGAAACGACGAGGACGACGAGAGAAGATAAACGTCACCTGAACGACACGTAAACGAAACCTGAACGACACGTAAACGAAACCTAAACGACACGTAAACGTCACCTGAACGATACGTGGACGAGGGAAGATAAACGTCACCTGAACGATACGTGGACGAAACGTCACGTGAACGATACATGGACGAGGAAAGATAAACGTCACCTGAACGAAGGGGAAAGACGACGATGAATGTTGTTGCTGCACCACATACATATCGTTAGCACTCAGAAGTGCTGTTGAGTTGACATTAGTCTTATAAGTAGCCATTTGCACAGAGTTAGCTGTCTCCTCTGACCGCCCTGAAAATTGATCGTATTTTGGGGTGGACGAAACGTCACCTGAACGATACATGGACGAGGAAAGATAAACGTCACCTGAACGATACGTAAACGAAACCTAAACGACACGTAAACGTCACCTGAACGATACTTGAACGTTACATGAACGATACGCGAACGTTAAGGGAAGACTTTTTTTGAGTATTGTGGAAGATGTGAAATTATTTTATTAAGGTGATGAGGGACGAGGGAAGATGACAGCCAAGTGACGGAGCAGCCGCATCCACCACCGAAATCTCACGCAAACAACCACGCGAATGTTATCGTGTCAAACAACCCAGCGGGGAATGGGTGCCGCGATCGAATCACTTATAATGTTCCACAAACACCGCACCGCCGGGACTGCCTATACAGCGCTCCGCGGGGTGCCGCGATCGAATCACTTATAACACTGCACCACCGGGACTGCCTGTGCCGCGATCGAATCACTTATAACACCGCACCGCCGGGACTGCCTACACAGTGCTCCGCGGGGTGCCGCGATCGAATCACTTATAACACCGCACCGCCGGGACTGCCTACACAGTGCTCCGCGAAACGATGCCACTGCAGAAATCTCGATCGGCGTTCTGGCCGAATTCACCGCGTGACACTCGAACCCATTCACCGCGCACCAAAACTAAAACACAACTTTCAATTCACGCCTAGCACTGCGCCACAAAATTATCAACCATCCGAGAAAACTGTCAAATTATCAATCTAAACACATCTAAGCATATATATATATATATCGAAATTCAATCTCTGGTCCACTGGTCCCGAAATTCAAGCTCTGGGCCAGGAACGGCAAATCCCTACTACTCCTTTAAATTTGGCAATCAAGAGCCGATGGTTTACCTTGCCAAAGGCTTTCGAAAAATCGAGGTAGGCACAGTCCACCTGGCAAACATCTGTGAAGTAATTCACTTTCATATCTTGGAATTTCAATAGATTAGTCACTGTTGAGCAGCCACGCATGAATCCATGTTACACAGGAGTAATCTTGTTTGAAGATGGAAATAGAGGTATTCACGAACGATGTCCTCGAATACCTTACCAAGTGTGGACTGGATGACAATGGGCCTATAATTTTAGACGTTATCTTTACTGCCAGACTTAAAAATAAGCACAATAAAACTCTGTTTAAGAGCAGACGGGAAAACTCCAACAGTAAGCAGAGCCTGGAAAAGAAAAGCCAAGTGGGGATTAAGCGTAGCAGAGAGACGCAGAATCAGGAGGTGTATTCCATCAGGCACAATTCCCTTCGTTGGATTTAGTGCCTCAAGCCTTCGCTGAATATCTACAGCAGAGATTGGATATGCAGTCAGAGACACATTCCTTCCATAATCATACTTTGAGACTGGGATGCGCTGAAAACGTATGAAAAATATTTAGCAAAGAGTTCATATTTGCCGTCACCATCATCAGCCTCAGTAGTATCAAATGTCTCTGATGGCGAACGTTTAAAACCAACAACATGGGAACAAATACCTTCATATTTACTGGAATGCTTCCTTCAACCTTACTGATATACTCATCGTGGCAATTTTTTGTTAGAACCTTGCATTTACTTCTGGCCAACACAAAATCTTCATAATCCACATGACTCAGGGTTCCTTATACCTCTTGTGCAAAATCTTCTTCCTGATCACTAATTGTTTGAGTTCATTAGAGAACCGATTTGGAAAGTGATTAGAGACAGCTTTCTTTACGGGAGTGTTACAGTTTATGATTTCACTTATTCCGGAAACGAAATTAATGAAAGCCAGTTCGAGATCAAATAGACTGTCCAGGATATAGTAGTCAAGTTTCTGAAGCATATTGGAGATAGAGGCCAATATCCTATCTGCGAAAATCCTGGATTAGTCTTCTTAGGTTGTTTCATGTCTCGTAGAGCAATCTTCTATATGTAATGCCTGTCCTTTGCCAATCGTCTGATGCAGCAACCATTGTGCTAGCAGAAGTTAAAAAGATCAATTTCAGAAAGACTCCACGGTAGTTGAGGACTGAGTTGTATAGTGTGAGGACATAAGATGCTACCAGCTCAATAATTAGCCTGGAAGATTCGTTCACCATCGCACTATTACAAGCATCCCAGATCATATGAGACTGATTAAAATTCCCCATCAACAAAACATTTTCCGGGTTGTTACAACAAGTCATAGCTTCGGTGAAAGCTTCACAGAAATCAGAATAGATATTTGATGACTGGTCGGGTTTAATATAAACACTAGCTACAAGACAGTGGGACGAGACAACCTTGCAAAGCACAAATACGCATTCAATATTTTTAACACTCACTGGAACTCTTTGAGATGAATAAGTGAACCCCCACCACCAGACTTCCAATTAGATAAATCAGATCTATCAGATCTGAAAATGTTATAACCCGATAAACTAGATTCATTATCATTGATATTGTCAAGCAGATTTGTCTCAACTAAGTCAATACCATCATACATCTTATCTTCGTATTATCTTCCGATGTCTTCTCCGCAATCAGATGATTGGAGAGTCAATGTTTTTCCCGTGGTAGGGGGTTCTCGAAGTGAGCTCTATTCATCTGAGGTGTTGGTATGTGTGTTTCTCGATGTACTCTGTTATGCTATAGTAGGCCTATTGACTAAGTATGTTTTGAGTTTGATAATAAATCTGTTGTGGTTTGCAATAGATTTTATTGCATCAGGTAATAAGTTGTAAAAATATGAGCCAGTGTATAGTGGTGTGTTGCTGAATTTTTTGAGTCTGTGCTGGGGAAGGTTAATATTTGTTCTATTTCGTTTGTTGTAGTTGTGTTTATATTGTCTGAGACTGTGTGAGGAGTTTTTGGTCAGGATTATCGTTTAAAGGATGTAAAGGGAAATAATGGTGAGGTTCTTTTTTGAACGAAGAAGGGCTTGCAGTGTTCTTGAGATTTCAGCCAAAGTATTCTTCTGATGGTCTTCTTCTGGATGATAAGTTTTTCTCAATCTTGCTTGCTGAAGCTGATCCCCACGCCACTATCCCATATCTCAGATATGATGAGAGAAGGAAGTGATTTGCCACCCATGCTGTCTCCTTATTTGCAATATTTCTTATTCATTTAATTACGAATAGAGCAGACAATAGTTTTTTGCAGAGATTATCTGTGTGATTATTCCAGTTTAGGTTTTGGTCTATGAGTACATCGAGGAATTTGGTTGAGTCCGAGTTTGATATGGCTGAATCTTCATCAGCTTTATGTCTATTGTTGGGTGTAAATTTAATGTGAACTGTCTTTGATTTGTTAATCAGTTTAATGAGTTACAGATGTTGTGGCTTTATTTCAAGCTGAATTGACTGTATTGCTATTGTCTATTTGGTGTTGGATAGGGGTGAGTATGGTGGTGTCGTCTGCAAATAAAATACATTTCTGATCGGGGCTAAGGGAATCTGGAAACTGTCTATGTAAATTATAAAGAACAGGGGGCCGAGTATTGAACCCTGCGGAATCCCTATAGTACTTCTTCTGAGAAAAAATTTTACACAAACTATCAAACTTGAGCATTGGTGGTCCATTTCAACATATTGGTATCTGTCAGTAAAGTAATTATGAATCCAGTCAAGGGCCTTGTCGTCTATTCCAATAATTTTTAATTTGTTGAAAAGGATTTCCCAGTTGAGGTTATCATAGGCCTGTAAGTCCAGAAATACCCCTGATACACTTCTATTACTTTCCCAGATTGTTGTAATATGTTCACACAACAGCAATAGCCGTACTAGAGTTGAGCCCTTTTCTAAAGTCATGTTGACTAGCTGAAGGAAGTGTGTTTGTTTCTAAGTGGTTCTTAATTGGTTATAGACTATTCGTTCTAGAATCTTTGATATTGCTGGTAAATTATAAATCGGTCTGTAGTTACTTGAGTCCTGTCTGTTTCATTTCTTGAATATTGAATGGATTTTTGAGATTTTTAGGGTTTTGGAGATCATGGACTGTTCTAAAGATGTGTTGATTAGGTGATGAAGGGGGGGTCATGATTTCTTCTCTACAGCATTTAACCATTTTTCCAGATTTCCCATCATATCCTGATGAATTATTATACTTTATGTTATTAAAAAGCTTTCTAAGTTCAGCTGTAGTGACAGGGTTGAGGGTGTTAAAAACTGGTGGTAATGTGTCAGAATGTTGTAAATCTGAAACTGCAGTATGGTTTTGGGGTGGCAGTTTTCCATAGGTAACGTAAAAATGTTATTGAAAATATTACTAACATGGTAGTCACCAGTAATGGTTTCATTGTTGTGGAATAGGCTAATATTGTTGTTTTTTATTTATTTTATTATTTATTATTATTTATTTTATTATTATTTTTTATTTATTATTATTTATTTTATTATTATTTTTTATTTATTATTATTTATTTTATTTCTTTATTTATTAACAGCTTTCCAGAGCTCCTTATTTCTGTTGCCGGCTTGCTGAATTTTAGTCGTGGTGTAAAATTTCCTTTTGTACTTGATATCCTGGTCGTAGATGTTTTTAATTTTAAGGTAGTTATTTTTGTTCACCTCAGAGTTGGTAAGTATGCATTTATTTTATGCTTCAAGAATCGAGACCATGATAGTGTAGTGTTGTCTCAGAATATTGGGTTTTGGTGTTTACCAATCTAGTTGGCACTCTAGGCACAACCTGTTCAATGTTTTGCTGCATAATATATCGGAAATTGCTGTATTTATCATTAACGTCCAGAGGCTCATATACTGGTGCCCAGTACTTTTTTTGTGCGACCTTATCTAAGAATGTTGGTACACCTTTGTCGCATCCGGAATGTTTCTCTGTCAAGCCAGTTGGTTTGTTGGTATCAAAATCATAAATTACATTTTCAAGTTTAAATATTACTTAAGTTTTTTTGGTAGTGATGAGACGAGTCGAGTACTAGAGCGACTCGTGTACAAATCTAACTCGAATACAAAGTACTCGGATTCGGTGTCCTCGTTGTGGCTTAGGGGTGCGGAGCGTAGCGCTGTTCGAGTCCGAGTCTGGACTCGGAATCTTGAAACGCCATTTCTAGTTCTGTAAAGCCGGGTTGACACGGTACCAGTGTATTCGGTCCTATCGAACTCGGATGTTGCGCGCGCATCAATCGGATGCCACTCGTAACGTGTAAACACATGTTCCGAGTAACTTGGTTCGAATACACTCGTTAGGAGTAAAGTCGGACAGCACTCTAGTTATTCGTATACGAGTGATCTGAATTGTGTGTGTGTGTTTTTTTATTTATTTATTTATTTATTTAGGTTCCACTATTTCATTTGTTTCGTTCAGGTTATGTTTAGATTTTTCGAAAACTGTAGTCTAATGCAGCAGCAGCTATTATTCTTCTCAGTATTGTTTCAGCCATCGTTTTAAGAACACTAGATTTTATTATATTTTATTCAAACAGTCTTGCGTCAGTCCGAGCACAATCCGTCATATGAACTCTGCCATCCGAATGCGCTTGAACCGAGTACCAAAATTATACTCGGTTTGGTCACGCTCGTATCATGTCAACCCAGCTATAAAGAGACCGAGTACAAATTGATGACATCGAGTTTTGGAACGCTTTTTTAGTTTCTGTAATGATGCTGAGAGTGCTGAGGCCAAGTCCAGTCCAAAGCTAAAAATCTAGTGCGAGTACAGTACAGGCCTTATCTGCCTAACTCAATTAAATTTAGTAACTTTATAAAACTGTTCCACATATGATGCTAGTTTAATATGTAATTGTGTGGTAAAATCCATAAAGTATACTTCATTTTAATATAACAACATGATAATAACAATCCTAGTTTTAAAAACTCTTGGATTGAGAAAGTTTGTGTAATAATTCTAGATCATGAAAAATGAAAGCAATTTATTATTTTTTATGGTACTAACCATTTGTAAAACAAACAGTTAACCATTTTAGATGATACAATACAACATGAATTACTAAATTAAAACCTAAACAAATAACCATAACCTAAAAGCGTTCTTAACCTTCGTATCCATATTCGTAATACTAGTTCAATAGTCGGGAGATTTCGGACCGAATCCAAGATGTGATTTACTTACTTCTTGTAGTCATCCCGTCGAACTGGAAAGGCATGGAACTTGTCAATTTTTTATTTTGATTGACTTGCTTCTCATAATCTGAGACAGTGTCTTGAGGGATTATTTTTCAGGTTCGATCAGTTGAAGAATAGAAAGGAAGCTGGTAATAACATTTGTTTACTAAATAGATTTTTAATTTAACTTTAAATTTCTTAATACATTGAATTAATTTTAATTCGGTGGGCAGGTCCGAGTAAAATTTGAGCTTAATATAATCTGGTTTTTGCTCGAAGAGTTTTAATTTATATTGAACGTAGGGGTTTGTTAACCTATTTCTTGTATCGTATTTATGAGTTTGAGGTGGTATCAAGTCATTTTCTTTGATATATGAGACTTTTTCAAAAATAAAATGATACAGGACAGTTAATTTTTTTAAGTTCTTAAAATGGTCCAGACAAGATTCTTTATGTCTCAATTTCATTATACTTCTAATTGCCCGTTTTTGTATAATGAAAATTCTGTTTAAATTTTGTTTACTTGAATCGCCCCAAAGCACTATTGAAAAGCGGAAGTGACTTTATATTAAACCCAGATACTGCTGAATTATTATTTTTTCTCTAAAATTAGTTTTTTCCCCTAATATTGGTTCTTTAGGACCCAAGTAAACATACATAAGTGTTTTTTTACTTTCCACAGTCCCTGGAGCTCTGAAAAAAATCCATCCTTCTGGAAGTACGTTAGCAAATTACAGGTATATGTGGTTTATGAAACAAGATCACTGATTTTAGGATATATGAGCAACTTTATTATAAACAAACTGTTTTGATTACTTGATTTAGTTTTATTTTACATGATAGTTTAAAAAACATGATACGTGTAACGGCACTTCACACTTTACACAGCTAGTCGTTGTTTTTTTGCGGCACAACCTGCGGTGGAGCTGTTTCTTTTTTCCAGTTCTTGGGTCAATTTCAAGTTCTTGAACAAAGTGGTCAATTCTGTCGTACCTGTAATAAAAAAATACTTGCTTGTACCTACATTTTACATATGTGAAAAAATATATATACTAAATGAATAGGTATTGTAGTAATAAAGTTACCTAGGTAACGTTTTCAGGCAGACGAGGGGCGACCTCTTCCTGAAACAACTCTCTTGCTTCCTTCCAGAATTGCCATAACAATCCTTCTTCTGAAGGCCAGTTGGTCAAGTTTTCCACCATAATTTCTATAGAGCTGCCAAGCGTTTTGAATGCTGACGTCAAGTAAATGAGCGATTATGGGGAAGTACCACTTTTGCCCCTGATTGATACTCTATAAAGCGAAATATTTTGATCCGCTCTGTCTATGCCACCCATTGATGTATTATAATTTTGAATAACATTAGGCTGTTGTATTGAAATCTTGGTCTTTTGCTGTTGTGAGTATCTTTGGACTTGGCGTAAAGGATGTAACGTGTCGTAATTGGTAGCAACATTTACTACGTTGTTATCATTCCAGGAAACTAATAAAATAGATTTTGTTTCATCACTAGCATACTCAATTGAACCCCTTGGTTTCTTTTTCATAATTTTTGGATCTGAGATGGAACATTCCTTACCAAACCTGTTACTTCTTATTGTTCCAGTAGCATTAATACTTCTTTCTTTGAGATCTGTTAACAGTTCAAATGAAGTGAAGAAGTTATCAAAGAAAATATTGTATGGTAGGTGTTCAAGAGTATCAGTGTAAGCCATAACTACACCATAACCTAGACCACAATTTTCATATTTCTCTGGTAAAGTTCCAGAACCTTGATGAGGTTCCAAACAGAGAACCCCCACCACCAAAACTTGAATCCATATCGAATTGGCTTCCCTCTTATGAACTGTTTAGTTCCATGTCTACCAAAATACAGAACCATGCTTTCGTCTACTGTTTGGTTCTGCTTATGTGGCAAGAAGTTTTGGCATCTTTAATTTATTTTCTGTATAAGCGGCCTTACCTTGGCAAATTTGTCTTTGGGATTCAAGTTGTCATTATCACAAGTATGAAAATTTTGCATTATAAACCTAAACCTATCTCTGGACATGGCCTCCACTACAAGAGAGTTATGAGAGTCAGATGCCTGTTCCCAATACATTTCTCTCCTTGAGACTGTAATATAGCCGCTAAGCAACAAAATTGCAAAGAAACACATAATTTCATTTCTGTACAGTCTCCTAATCGAATTTTTTAGCCGTATACTGGTTTGTGTTTGTTACCAGCATGGCTATAACATCTTCATCAAAAAAAGCTTAAAATAATCTAATGGGGTTTTCATCTCATTTTTGACAGTCATTAGTAGTGGCCACTCTTCAGCCACAATCTAAATCACAATTTGGTTTCCAGTTGAATGTTTTTTCTTTTTATTTCTTCTCTTCCCAGCACCATCTTTGGGTTGTCCATTCTGAGGGGTTTCTATGGGGGTTTCTGGGTAAATCCTAATATCATCGTCAAGTAAAGCGGGTGCATTTATTTGGCTAGGAGGCATGTTATCAATAACGTTTTCCTCTTCACCCGAGTCTTCGTCGGTCAAATCTTGAGTGGCATTCAATGGTGGCATCATTGTTATAGTTACTTCACTTTGTGGTATACATTCATCGTTTCCTTCAATGAAGTCTAAAAGTGCATGCAAGGGGACCATCCTCCAAAAAAACACAGGAATTACCTAAAATATAAGTGTATTGTAAAAAATGCAAGTAGCGACAAACACTTGAGAAGTGAGTACACTTGCATTTGTGTAAAGCTGACGTCCTTCTGGAAGGATCATCTAATATGACATAAAACATTTTATAGGTTATATTTTGTACAAATATAACAAATATTTTGTATTTTTCCTTTGAAAAATAACTATCTTAGTATATGAATATACCTTATCTGGCAAATCTAATAAAAAATAACTGAACAACACTTACCCATCCACACGAACAACATCTGAATCATCCATTTCACGAAAGGCACAATTTTAAAGTTTTTTCATGACATCAACATAACCTGTAATCAATGAAAGCACATGCCAAACTGTTTATTAGGTTATAAATGACTGAAAAAAATGCTGCCTCTAGTGCCAGTTGTCAAAACCACTACATATCATGGTTATAGTACAACACTGTCACTGATCCTTCTGTTAGGATGTCAGCGCCAACTGGGGTACTATGGTAAACTAACTTAAACAGTTTTAAATTACCAAGATTAGAGATATTTTTTAACACAAAAAAAGTTTAGACAAGATTTCTGCTAATATCTCTATTTGTTCCCTCCAACATAGTCCTCCGTCCAATCTCACCCCTAAATTGCTGATTTGCTGGCATAAAAAAACCTAAGCCAATTACACAACTTGGTTTGACTCGGTCTCGTACTCGATAGACGTAGTCAATACCGAGTCCAAGTCAACAACTTACGTTTGTCTGTATGCAATAACAATAGCATCGTACCCGTCCGTGTCGACTCATTCTGACTCGAGTCTGGTGTGAACTGACAAAAGTAGTTGCTGGACTCGAGTCCAGCAAGTACTTTGCACTCGCCTCGTCTCATCTTGGCAACCGATACACAGGAAGCAACTAACTGAGACAAAGTTCGCAGTTTGCCTCTCAGGTTATTATCATTTAGCAAATGGACTTCACTGTCATTAAATTCACAACAATTGAATGCGTCATGCATACTTGGGATTAACGATTAAATTTAATCGTGGTACTTTTTCTATTAACTTTTTAACTTATTCTTTAGGTTTGGTAATGTTTAACTTCTAACTTTAACTAATTGAAAATTTGGCTAACGGTTGAAGTAACTCAGTTAGTTTTTCAAATATGATAAAAGGTGCCATTTGGTCCGTGGACTGGGGAGAAAGTATCTAAAACTCAGGTCAAAGATCGATTGTTTTCCTCGCCCCCAATTGTCACCGGCAAGCAAGGGGCAAGCGTTTTGGAGATGTACCCTCTCCCCTTTAGTCACATTTGACTGCCTTATAAATAAAAAAGGCGGACCATATGGGTATAAAATTTTTGTGGGATTGACATGTCCCTAGGGTTATCATTTCACTTGATTAGTTTATGTTTAGGAATAAAGTTGAGATAGTCGTTTAGTTATCTTGTTTTAAATCAACGTATTGGGCCTAAGCTTGTTTATCTTTCATAAACTCTAATACTGTACTTTTACCTGTTTACCCATCTATCTGTATAATTAATTAGGAAAATCAGTTTCAATTTGACGTTAATGCTGTCAATACTTGATTAATTGATCATACAGAATCATCAAAATTGTCCTGTTCAAAAGTAATCGGGAAAAAACCATTTAAATGGTTAATCAAACCAACATTTCCTCAAACTTTTACTTAATTTTAAATTAGGCTTACTTGGTACAATCAATCCATTATATGATACCACGCAACAGAATAAACTATCTTCAAGATTACAGGACATATTTCATTCAAGTAACAATTGCTATATTTAGTTCTGTTTTCATTATTTTGCTATCGGCACCGTTGAAAAGAAAAGATAATTATAATAATATCTTTAATATTAATATCAATGGTAATTATTTTTGTATTTTATTAATGATTTAGATAGTTTTCATAATTTTTAATTAACTTATTTCAGTAAAAATAAAACATGTACTCAGAACGGCAAAATCTCAAACATCTAATAAACGTAATTGCTTATCGAAAATAGTATGAATAGATCTGCTTTCACTCACTTTTAGAATTGGTCCATACTTTCTTATCAGTGACCCTTCCTTATCATCTCCAGTTTGATAAAAACCACCTGGAGTCAACATTTCATGATTATTTGACCTTTCTTAATATCTGCGCCAATTAAAAGACAAAATATGTTTTGCTATCTTGAATTTCCAATAAGATAGTTATTGTTTTTTTAAAGTACAGCTTTAAAATGTAAAACTTTAATTTCAAAGACTTAAGTCACTTTTTGTTAACAATTTTGGAAATTTAATTTAATTTTTAAGATTTTGGACAGTTATATAACAAAAATTACTGTAGAAATTGCTAGAGTCTAATTAATATTATTATATAATAATGTATTACAAATAGGCCTATTTATCTAAGATATTGTAAATAATAAAAGATCATACAGGTTAAGTATTTGTTTATCTATATTTTATTGTACCAAAACTAACTTTTAACTTTCAATTTCAGTTAATTTTCCAATAACTTTAATCAGTTAGTTTCAATTCATCCTAACTTTTAGCTTCAATTAGTTACTTTTTTAGAGTATTAACTTTAACTTTATTCAGTTTAAAAAAATCATTAACTTTCCCAAGTATGGGTACTTCATAAGTACAAGTATTTATGTATGGATGTACATGAAATCTAATGCCTTATTAGTCTGTCTCTTCAATAAATATGTCGCTACAGTCTTCTCGGTACGGGATTAAGGATATGTAAAATTCAGTGTCGAAATGTTGTTTTTTATTTGCTTCCACTGTCAGCCAGAGTGGATGCAGGATGTAACATCGCTCCCCTCTTGCTAGCCTAGTGGCGTAGACAATAATAAGAAGAAAACAATTTCTAACTTTGTCGAGTATCTGTAGATTGGGGGACCTCATAACAGAACAAAAGAAGTAAAAACGTCTACTCCAACTCACTCAGTGACTACGAGGTTCATGATAATGAAGCAATAGCAGACAAATCAAGAAAAACGAAAGAAAGAATATAGTTGGAAGTATAGTGAAGAAAGGTGTGACCTGTTCAATTCCTCCAGTGCAGCGATGCCAACCTAGGGAGAATTTCCCTAGATTTAGGAAAGTTTTGAAGATTCTAGGGAAACAGGAAAAAGACACTGATATATAGGGAAATATAGACACACTTGCAAATAAATATTGAATATATATTTAAGATAAATATAAAATATGTTGACGTGTGATAAAACCTTAATATTTGGATTCTTCATAATACAAAAGACTTGGGGTGATTTCATTTTACATGCAGGGTAATTTCCCTGTATGTAGGGGAGACAGTGATGATACAATGGAAATATTTATGGTCTGTTTGGTGTTTACTTTAAAATTTTACATCTGGTTATCAGTATCAAGTCATGCTAATCTCATCGTAACAATCATTCCTAACAATCGTGATAATGGTGGAATAGCATAATTTCCCATCTGCCATTTTGTTTTACTAAATTGTTGATGTTAAAATAATAATAAGCGACTTAAAAAACCCCTGGTTACTAATGTTCATTAAAATATGTAATGTACTTTTTCGATTTATTCCAATTATTTAATGCTTTTGTTAACTGTGTAATTTAACCATTTCCGGACTTTATAATTGGTATATTTCCAGTGTTGAGGCCTTCGTTGAAAAAGGTTTCAAATCGATTTATCTACTTTCTATTTAATCGGAACTTTTCCACAATTTATTACCTGGTTTCATGTACTAATATAGGACTTGTCTTTTCTATTCTATTATGTCCTCACTGGTATTTATCCAAGATTCATGTATCTAGGAAATTTCTGAGTAATCTAGGGAAATTTAGATTGTTCATCTAGGGAAAAAACAGCAAGTTAGTTTGGCAACGCTGCTCCAGTGCAGCGATGCCAACCTAGGGGGAATTCCCCTAGGTTTAGGGAAGTTTTGAAGATCCTAGGGAATCAGGGAAAATACACTAATATTTAGGAAAGTATATGCAGTCTTGCAAATAAATATTGAATATATATTTAAAATAAATATAAAATATATTGACGTGTGATAAAACCTTAATATTTGGATTCTTCATACTATAAAACACTTGGGGTCATTCAGGGTAATTTCCCGGTATGTAGGGGAGACAGTGATTATATAGTGGAAACCTTTATGGTATGTTTACCGTTTAAATTTGAAATCTAGATCTGGTTATCAGTCTCCAGTCATGCATATCTCATCGTAACAATGGTGATTATGGTGGAAAAGCATAATTTCCCATCCGCCACTTTGTTTTACTAAATTGTCGATGTTAAAATCACAATAAGCTACTTAAAACCCCTTTGGTTACTAATTTTCAATGAGATATGTAATGTATTTTTTCGATTTATTCCAATTATTTACTGCTTTTGTTTACTATATAATTTAGCCATTTCCTGACTGTACAATTAGTATATTTCTGGTGTTGAGACATAAGTTTTACCTTTCTTAGCCATTGGGGTACTACTCGAACTTGGCTTACTTACTGCCTCACTAGTTGTAGAAGTGGATGAGGAAGGTTCATCATTTGACACATGTCTCTTACGGCAAGATCCCGTCCGAAACTAAGCATCCATATTGACTTGTAAGATGCACGTATCTTACAGCAGACACAGTAAAATTCGACACGTAAATACAACCACTGCCACTAAAAATGTTACTTCCGAATGATTATTAATCCAAATGCCAACACAACACTACTACTACAACTGAACTGAACGTGATAAGGTGACAACCACTGCACTGAGTGCAGACTGCAGAGAACCGGTTTTGAGTGTTTTGACCGTAGTAAGGGTAGGAGGGAGGAGAGCGATGACCTTGCCGACACTGTTTTACAAAAACACACTCTCCGCCAGGCCAAGCACGATCGGAGGCAATTCCTAAATTAATATGTTATCCGCGACGACCTATTTGCCAATACCGTACTTAACTTCCACGAATTTAATATAATTTTAAGTTTCACCACGGCCCAGAAGCAAGTGGCCCGCGGCCCACCAGTGGGCCCCGGCCCACCGGTTGGGAACCACTGTTATAGATAGTTTATTTTCACTGTTATTCATTGTATAGCTTGTGCATATTTGCATCTCTTCATAGAAGCCGCATTTATTTTACTGTATTTATATATACATTCTTAATTTATATTCATCACTATTGGTACTACTTATTATTAGTTACACAGTTTCACTTATGATTAATTATCATGCCTAATATTAATAGTCCACTTGGATGTTTGGCTTGGCCCTTTAATTATAAGTAAGTGTTATTTCATATTTATTATGTAACATGTTTGTAATTTGGTCTTTGACCGTTGGAATGGAATAAAAAAAATAAAACATTCCTTAAGAAGTTGCAAAAGGTTACAATTCGATTTATCTACTTTATATTTAATCGGATTTTTTATAAAATATTTTACCTAGTTTCGTGTACTAATATAGAACTTGTCTTCTCTATTCTATTATTTGTTCACTGGATCTACGCAAAATTCATGTATCTAGGGAATCTTTGAGTAATTTAGGGAAATTTAGATTGTTCATCTAAGGAAAAAAAATTGGGTGTGCGTCGGACCACACGGTGGAAGTTATACTTCTTTGGCCATTCTCATACACCCACTCACGCACACAAACAGACAGGATATATAAATGAAATATAAGACATTTTTCAATATTATTCAATATATTTATCTTCAATATATTATACGTGACTTCATTATTATATTATACACCTATATTATCATTATCAGTAATTTCTTCGATTAACAATCGATTAATCGATAGTTCTTAAAAATTTGTTCTTACTTTTCAGCGTGACGCGGTTTCTCGACCAACATCCCATCCCAAAGTGTCGCACCAACGGGCGCAAAGTCGCAAAGAAGTATAACTTCAAAACACTATGCTCGGTTGGCAACGCTGCTCCAGTGACTGAGGTGGCTGTGTTACTGTACTGATTGTATTTGTTATTCTTATTGATAATCAGGTGACTAGGTGTTGACTGGTTGACTCATATAGTTCATATCGTATTCGTATTTAGTTATTTTATTAAATTAGGCAAACGACAAAGAAGACGAGGTAAGTAAAAAGGAAAGATTCTGAGTTTTGCGTAATATAATATGGAACATGCTTATATTCGGTTACTAATAAAAATTGTATACAAATAAGGCTCCTTGAAATGTTTTATTTATTAGTTTTGCACAATTATTTCCATGTAATTGTTCTTAATGAAAAAAGTGTGCTAGATGGTGGAAAGACCAATACATGATATCCCCCACAATAAAATTGTAGGTTATTAATTATTATACACTTTCACTAGCCCACTTTCATAAATCCCTTATTTCAAGTAAAATGTCTACTTTATTAAGTCAAGCTGTGAGTGACATCCACACTCACAGAACTAGGCAGAGGCACATGATCGACATTCCTTATGTTAGATTAAGACATACCCAGAGAGGTCCTTCTATTCTTGGCTGTAGACTAATGAACAAATTGCCTTGTACAGCTCGGAACCTGTCAGATTCTAAATTCAAAAGAGGTGTGGTGGGTCTATTATTGGCAAATCCTTTATACTCATTCCAAGAGTTTTTCGACCTGCCGAACACTACTGTAAGTAGCTTTTTTAATAATATAGGTTAGGAAAGATACTCAATTACAAATTGCTTGTAATCTGCTAGGTTAAGTGTAGTCTTAATCAAATTTTTTGACGTTTCCAATTGCATGCATTGTACCATGTTTAACCCCTTTAGTGCCAACGTCCTTATATACGGACGTTGAGTATACTACCGAGACTTGCCAACGTCCTCTTTTACGGACGCCGCAAAGACCGCCGAGAATTGCCAACGTCCGTATATACGGACGTTACGGGAAAAAATTCTATCTTCGTTATTTATCAACATAAAACAATGTTTAATATATCAAAATAAACATAATGAAATGTATTTCAAGGGGAAAATATTTATATATTACTTCAGTCATAGTAGTATTTCTGAACGACACCGATTTAGAAGGCTTTGACTTGAATGCAACAGCTGACTAGACTGAGTGACAGTCTGTAGTTGGCTTTGTTATTGTGAAGTATTTAATTGTTTGTTAGTATTGGTGTGAGTTTGTGGTAAACAAGTGGTGTTATTTAGTGTTTTATTTTATAATAATGGATCGTTCACGATCTCCAGTAAGTGAGATCAATTTTAATTCAATGCAAAAAGTGCAAAAGAGGACTTCATCCGTTGTGTTTACCAGATCACATTTGTTAGACACCCAAGCAATATTGTAAATAGTTTTGTATATTTTACTAATAAAGTTTTATGATATGTGTTCAAATCAATTAGATACAGTTAAATACAATTAGTAAACATTATTTTATAGGTCCAATGGTTTTTCATTTATTAACTTTAGTGAATAGGTCTAATATTGAACTAAAGTTGAAAAAATTGAAAACGCAATATTTTTTAAATTTTATGTTATGTGAACATTTTGCAAAATAACCTTATGAATTTTTGTACACAAGTTGATTTTTAAGTGGTCTATTGAACAATACTATGGATATTGGGAAAATAATTTTTTGAAAGTATGATTTTCTACAAGAAACTTGGAATTTTACAAAATAAATTTTGGTAAGTAACAAATTTTATTTTATATAAATAGTTTAGATTATTATAATCATTATTTTTATTGTGTTTTTAAATAGTAAATGTAGTTCTGCATAATATATAAAAAAAATTAGGTCTCTATCTATCAAAATAAAGTTGTAATAAGGTTTTTCCCAAAACATTACAAAATCGCGAAAAATTGCTTGGTATTCTTTAGACATACCCAGTGTTAAATGTCTGGCATTCATTCAACACACTTTTAGATTTTGGACCGGCACTAAAAGGGTTAAAGGAATAAATTATTCGTATTCTTATTCTATTCTTATTCTAGTATGAAATAAATACTCACTACATTTAATTTACTGGCTAAAAATATTCTTCATAATACAATTTTAGGTTGACAATAGGCTTTTGCATTTTGTCGGTTACACAGTTTTTTTTGTCTGTGTTAAAGTTAGAATAGGCCTAGCTATATTAAATTAGCCCATACACTTGCCATATAAAAGGTCTGCACTGACACTCTATAATAGCCTACTATGTTTAATCCTGCTTAACAACAGAAACAATATGACTAACCATAAAAAAACAAATTTGCATATATTCTAGCTGGTGGAATGGCTAGTAGGCCGTTACGGGGGCTAGGCACCCAATATTAAAGCAAATACATTTGCCATTTGCTAGCCTAGTGGCGTGAACAATAAGACAAAAAAATTACAAACTTTGCTGAGCATATAGACAATTAGGATGAGTTAGGTAAGTAAAAATTTTATTCTTCAGGTTGATAAAACAGTTTGACTGCAAAACGAATTATATATTTGCAATCAGCTTAAAAACATGTAAAAACAATTCCTAAAAAGTAAAGATTTTAAAAAAGTTGGGTTTTCACTATCAGATAAGTTAATATGAAACTATTTTTTGTATATAAAAAAGTTTTCTGCTGTTGTAATCAACCACCTTCATAGATATAACACCTCACATTTCATCACTTTTTGAACAAGAAAACTTTAATCAGAATCAGTCTTTATTGTTAGTCAGTACATCTTTGAACATAAACATTGTCAGTAATGAGTACATTATACATATGCTGTGTCATAAATATTCTTAACTATACAAATAAAGATAACAATTTGGTTGGCTAAACATATAACACATTATTGGTTATAATATGAGCGTGAGCTTTAAGACAATAAACGTTAAAAACAAAAACAGACTAGGCCTATAACATTAGCCTACTTTAAAATATGATGAATGCAAAAGAAACTATAGCAATAACAAATAAATATACCTATAACAACATATAAAATAATTTCGACAACACCTGCTAAACATATAAAACAGGGTAATTATGCACTTTCTTGCCACCTCTGAAAATACAATTTCATGTTGAAAAAGTGGTGAAAAATAAGTTTATATCTCTTGAGGAGTTTGATTTAATCCGCGGAAAACTTGTTTTTTACTGAAAAATCGAAAAAATAGTTTTCTATCTGATAGTAAAAAACCAACTTTTTTAAAAATCTTTATTTTTCTACAACTTTTTTTCATTTCTCGAGTTTATTTATGCTGAACACAAATATATAATTGGCTTTGTAGTAAAATTATTTTTTCAGCTCGAAAATGCTTTTTTTACTGACATAACCTAACTTATCCTAACTATCTATTTTCTCAACAAAAATTCGTAATTTGCGTTAAATTCAAGTGATTGGCCTCCGTGACGGCCTGCCGGCCGTCACTCCGTTGTATTTTTGTCAACGGAAATGTGACAAAAATACAAAAAGTTATTACATTGGTTTTTCGAATTTTTCGGTAAAATACGTTATTTCTGCGGAATAAAAAGCATATCTCGTAAAAAATACAGCCCATTCTAGACTCATTTCAAGCAAAATGTTCCAAATTTGTTTGGTAGCAAGAAACTGCATAAATACCTAAAACAGTAAGAATCAGTGATGTAAAATGCCCAGGCATTTATAAGTCAGAGTAAATGACCATGGAATATGCCCGGGCAAATGCCCAAAATCCATATATGCCCAGGCATTTATTTTCTTTAATTGTAGATAGGCATCAGACAGAGAAAACTGTTATGACCACAATTATTAATAAATTTTTAAATCTCAATATGTATAAAATCCATTTACTACTCATCACTATTTCTCCAAAACTATACGTTCAATTGATGATATTTTCTACATAGGTTAATCTTGGCCCCTAGAGGCTCACTACGGAAGGATTTTCCTCTCCGACCTCAGGACTCCAAAATTTGGTATTCTTATAGAGCTATATAAGAGTAACAACTTACAACAAATTAGGTAAAGCACAAAACCATTTAACTTTTACACAAAAATATAAAGATATAAACATTATTCCAAATTTTGCAAGAATAAAAAAAATGTTGAGTAAATTTAAACAAAACATTTGAGTAAATGCTGAAAAAAGTTACTTTTGGCTTCAATCAAAGAAAATCATTTTAACAGTAATCATTCACAATTAAATTTTGGAAGTACAGTTAAAAAATGTAACACTTGATTCCTGATTATAAAAATTACAGATTCTGTAAAACTATCTTCCAAAAAAACTTTCAACACAACAAAAATTACGCAACAAAACAAATTAACTAGATTATTATGAAAGAAAAATATGTCCTTTAAAAATATTAACCTTGGAACCAATCCCCAAAACAAAAATAGGTTTGTAAATAATCTGTCTAAACGGTACATAACAGCAGATGAGGAACACTTATTATCGAAAAGATTAAACTTTAATATATTAAACACTTCAATATAAAACCTAGATATAATTGCATCAATTGAAAGTAAAACAGAACTACTTCCTCCAAATCAACAAGATTATTACAGAAGTAACATAGTAAATACATTAAAAATTAAGAATAAAACAAACTCTTAATACAAATGATATTACAGCATTGAACTTTTAAAACTTCTTCGCACTGTAGGTTTGTGCCCCATAATTAATATATCTTGATTGTGTTGGGGAAACAGTAGGCTTAAGTGTGTTCTTATTTTTCTTCCATACATTAAGTAATACGAACTTGCTCTAGTTGAATTTGGAGACTGTCTAAGTTGTATTAGTAGTCTGTAAAGTGTTAGGTCTAGCTTCCCGACCTCTTCTTCCATTGACGTAAGGGGTTTTTTTTAACAGTTTGAACATACCACTCAACCTGGCCATTGGATGAAGGATGGTACGGTGATGTGGTTTTGTGTATTATACCATTTACAGACAAAAAGTCTCTAAATACATGATGTAAATTGGCCTCCATTATCAGAAACTAGTACAAGTGGACCTAATGTAGAAAACATATTTCTTAGTTCTTTCACACACCACTCTGAAAACGTTACTTTGGTAGGAACTATTTCGACCCATTTTGTAAATGCGTCCACTACAATGAAATACCAATGCCCTTGAATAGGTCCCGAAAAATTGATATATATCCTTTCCCATGGTCTTTGAAGAGCTAGCAGCCATGGATGGTTTTGTTCCTTTAATGGTACGTTTTGTTTTAATCGACATTGTCTACAGGTCTTTACCATCTGTTCGATATCTCTGTCAATATACTTCCATGTGCAAAAACTCTGCGCTAAGGTTTTCATTTTATTCATACCTAAATGTCCGATAAAAACAACACTCTTCACAACATTGTTTAAGCACAGTGTTGTGAAGAGCTTCTGGCATCAGTATTCTGCTTCCTTTAAAAATACAACCATCTTGGAGTGTCAACTCATTGTCATGGAAACCATATTGTTCCGCATATGTTCCTTTTTCAAGGTCATGTAAAATAAATTGTAAGTATTTGTCTTGAGAAGTTGCTTTAGAAATGATTTTACTGTCGACTTGCAATGAGTCAAGTTGATTTAGTTGAAAGTGGCCGCTACTATCGATAAAATTAAAGGAAGTGTGTTCTGTAGGAAAACGAGATAAGAAGTCAACATTAGTATGATCAGAGATTTTCCTGTATTCGATTTCATAGTTGAATCCAGACAAAAAATTTGCACAGTTAAATAGTCTAGTGGCTGATATTGATTGTAATGTTTTTATGGGACTAAATATAGGTACCAAAGGTTTATGGTCTGTAATCAAGGTAAATTTACATCCATAACAATAGGGAACAAATTTTTTAACCCTAGTAAACACCAGTCGCCTCCTTATCTATTTGGCTGTAGTTCTGTTCTGTTTTTGTCAAACTGTGGGAAGCGAAACTTATTGGCCTTTCACTGCCATCACATTAACAATGAGAAATTACAGCTCCAAGACCCACTGGAGATGCATCAGTTGCAAGTATCAGGGGCAACTCTGGGTTGCAGTGAACAAGAAGAACCCTATATCACTTGCTATTTCCGATTTCACCTTTTTGAAACTTTCCTTACATTCAGAATTCCATACGTAGGGAATATTCTTTTGAAGCAGTCGGTTAAGAGGATGGAGGATTATCGCTAAATCTTTAATGAACGTGTTGTAGTAATTCGCTAGACCAAGAAATTTCCTAAGTTTGTCGATATTTTCGTGTCGTTTACTGTTTGATATGGATAAAAAAAAAAACCTTGTCTTTTGTTTTACGAAGACCCGTTTCATCAATGTTATGTCTCAGATACTGTAAACTGCTTTGGACAAATTTGCACTTGTCTTTATTCAGTTTTAGGTTTTTATCTCATGAGCATTGCAGGACAGAGCATAGTCTTGATAGCAGTTCATCAGAAGATTTGCCTTTTATGATATCATCAAAAAAGCATTGTACCTCAGAGATTCCTTGCAACGTCTTGTCCATAAATTGTTACCAAAGTGATGGTGCAACTTTCACACCAAACATTAAGCGATTCACTTTGTATAATCCTTGATGCGTGCTTATTGTTTGCATTTGTGCGCTTTCTTCATTCATTTTGATATGGAGGTAAACGTTGCTAATATCAAGGGTGCAAAATAGTTTTCCTCCATTCATCTGAGAGTAAATTTCTTCAATTCTAGGTATCAGATAGATCTCATCTTTCATTACTTTGTTCACTGTCACCTTATAGTCAGCACAAATCCTAATCTGCCCATTTGGCTTCACTACTGGTACAATCGGAGTTCCCCAGTCAGAACTGTCTTCTTTTGTTACTATGTTACATTCTTCAAGTCTCTTTAGTTCGTTTTCTACTTTGGTTCTCAGAGAAAATGGAACCTGCTTTCACAAAAATTAGTTTAGTGTCCTCTATGAGTCTAAACTGTCCCAAATAATTAGGTTTTCCCCAATGGTTCAATTGAAGACATCACTAAATTCACATAATATGTTGTCTAGATGTAAAGGCTGTGCTACTTTTAAACTTTTCACTTTACTCCAATCTAATTTGACTTCCCTAAGCCAGTCTCAAGTTTAATTTCAACTAATGTAGGGTTACCATCTGTATATCTTCTAGATTTCGTGAATTGTCCTTTAATAATAGTTCGTGCTTTCTTCAGTTTTTGTAAATTCTCTTCTTCTGTCATATTGCTTTCTTTTCCTCGTTACCACTAATATGTTACTAAATTAAATAGTTGGAAAATGAAATAAACATTAGATGAGTGTTGTTTCAATGTAGAACAATTTAATAGTAATTGTTAAAACATAACAGCTGATGATATTTGTATTTACATGAATACTATTATTAAGTAACAAAGAGTATAAATTAAAACACATCACATACCACCTAAAGGTATTGATTGATTGTTAATTAGGAACTTATTTCGCCCATCAAAACTGTCTACGCTATGGCCCAGCTAATATTGGGTGAGAATTTTGATCTGCTCAACTTGAAAGCAGCACTTAAAGGTGGGTTTTGAGATTTTAAGCAACCGTTCTGATGTTGGCGTTCCTGTGTAATGGGAAGGTGCGTGGCATTCAAGATCTTATTGAATTCTTAAGTAGTGCCTCTTGATGTCTTATTTCTGGAGAAGCTATATTGCACAGCACTGGGAGCCAAGGTAGTGAGTTGGCATGAGAGTGCACTAATAGCTCTATTAAGTTGACTTCAATCGCTTTAGTATGTGTGCTATTTAGTAGCTGAATAAACCAGTGACAAAGCAGTAGTACGCAGGACGTGTGCGTTGGCTCCCCAAGTTGTTCTGGCAATATGAGTGAACCCACAGACAATACTACTGTACCTGAACAGGTGAGTCAATACCACTTGTATGGTGGGCAGGTGGGTCAATACCATTTTTACGTGTGGTACAATACCATCCGACGTGGTGGAGTTACCATTTAGAAAGCAACCGCACTTATGTTTGACCAATTATTGGGTTATCGCAATTCCTGAAATCAGGTGCAGGAAGGATATGGTAAGTTAGGCTGTTTGTGAAAAGTGTTTTTATCGGTCAACTAGCAGAGTACGAGTACCCGTCCTTTGTGTGGGGTGTACATTGATTTATATTGTGTTTATTGCATTTAGTTATACAAATTATGGATGAATGAATGATTTTTAATATAATCAATTTATAAAAAATGACTTATAAACAATATTTACAGCTTTGTTTCCCTTTGTGAAAATGTGCAGGTTCCTTCTGCTTGAAACACATGAGCGCAAAAGTGTAGGGTGGTTAGCTTTGGTACGGTATTAACTTTAGAACTATGTAAGTTGTTTGTTCCAACAGCTGATTAATGAAACTGTTATAAACAATTGTCAAATTGGTATTGCCTTAGGGCTTGCATTGATACCTCTTAGAGTCCCTGGGGTAGTGCTCTGATAGAGTTTCTAAATAAAGATAGGCCTATTTGCTAACCAGAGACCTAAGAATGTCCTTGAACAATTCCCAGTAATGGGTCCAGTAGTTTTTGTGTGATTGAGTAACACTCACATAGACACCATTAGATTGTTATGTAATTGTAAGATTAGATAAAATAGTTTATTGTAAAACCAATTAAGAACTCTTGTTCAGCTCAAAAAAACACATTACTGTAAATGAAAACTTTTTTAATTTTCTTAACTACTTTAAAACAATTAAGTTTCATTTTCTTAAGTGAGTAAAAATGCTTCATTATTGTACCTGCAGACAGTCCAAATGATCATGTGGCAACCAGTGCTCTGTCAGACATACTACATCTGCATTTTCTTCATGGAGAATGCATTGTAATTGAATAAATTTTATTTAATACTGGTCTAATATTCTGATACATTGTTTTTAGATTATTTTATCCTTTTTCTTTTCTTATGCACTTAAGACTATTAACATGATTTAAGTCACATTTTGATCTTACAAAGCAAAGCACACATTTTGCTTGAGTGTAGGCATGGTAACTGTGTACTATATAATCTACATTATCAATATTTATTTTTAAATTAGTAACATTTTTACTTTTAATATTCATATATAGTCAGTTGTGTGTGTTAAGTTAGTATTAACCTTGATTATATACACCAACAATAGATATTCCATCTAATAGGAACGTTCGTGTCTATAATTTAGTGAGGCCTTTAACTACAGCTGGTTTAAACTGCATTACATTTACATGGGACTACACTAGCACTTAACAATGGACCACAAAATGTTGAGACTCAAAAATAATAAACATTGGATGGGAAATCTATTTGTGTATAAAATCAGTTCTAAAACTCACTGACATGTATAAAACATATCTTTATTCAATAGTTAACAATAATAACTGAACTAAAGATCTGGAACAAGTATTCTAGCCTTGATTATACACACCTATAATAGATTTTCCGTCTAATAGGAATATTTGTGCCTGTATTATTGTCAGTTAAGCCCCCTACACACGGCCGAGTATGTTGGGTTGTAAGTCAGGTTGGAGTTGGGAGACGTCCACACACGGTCATGCCTACGATCGAGCATCCTGGCTTTTCGTCAGTTGTGCAATGGATTTTGACTCAACTGTTGCGTTGTGTGGTGGTGTGATGTGTTTAAGTAAAAAGAAGAAAAGAAAACAATGAGGTGTGTGGGCCAAAATATGGCTTTTAAATAGAGATAAGTTCAGTCATATGAGTTCATTGGCCAATT